>VXBW01007848.1:37504-113581 GCA_013400375.1 Thinocorus orbignyianus
CAAATGCCGCGCAGGGGTTATTTGTATTTTCCCCTGTATTATTACACTCTGTGCACTGTGCCCGGCCTGCGGCTGCCTCCCACCCCCATCTGCCCCCTCCCCACACCCCAGGCAAGGGGTTAAACCCGAGAGAACGTGGGGAGAAGCAGCTAAGCCTTACGCAAAATGCTTGTTTGAAGAGGAAGGAAAATAAAGCCAGGTTTTCCCACCATGGCAGGGTGGGAAATCCCATATTTGATTCTCTCTGCCCACCCCAGACCCCACCTGAGGCTGCCCCAGGAGTGCTCCCCCAGGGCAACGGGGCTCACTCTCCAAGGCTGGTGCCCCCAGGGACCTGGGGGGTTCTTCATCAGCTCTTCTTGCCCCCTCTGCCCCACAGGAGGATGGTGGGAAGCAGATCAGAGCTTTTCCCGCAGCAGGAAGGGGACACCCTGGCAGCCTCTCCCCCTACAAACAGTCTCACGGGAGGGTGAAGCCCTTGAAGAACAGGACGACCTTTGGTATCTGCTGGTAGATAACGCATGGCCACGGAAGGCTGGTCCTTCCAAACTCCACCACCTTTCTTTTCCTGCCTCAAAAAAGGGCTCCCTAAAAAGCCAAACCACCCACGCACGTTTTTTATCTTTTATAGGGTCAACGTTTCTGCAGAGAAATGTCACATTTAGAGAACATCCACTCAAGTACAACATGTGCAGGGGCGCAGGAGGAAGGTTCAGCCCCACAGCAGGGCCTGTGACAGCACTTTGGGGAACACAGAAGCCTTTTGCTGAGACTCCAGAGCCTTTGGGGGATGTTTCACCCCCCCAAGTCAGCAGTTTTCTCCAGTTCAGGAGGCACACGGCCTCTTTGTTACAATTACTGCACTCTTGGATTCTTATCTCACCAAGAGGTAACCAAAGTCTGGCCCCTCAAGTGCTGGCTCTCCGCTTCCTGGTACCACTTTGTCCCTGTTTCCAAACCACCATCCTTGCTCCTAGTCCCCAACTTGCTCCTCTCGCTGAAAGAGAAGATGAACTTCCCTCCTAGATGCAAACACAACATCAAGCCATGTATCCAAACTCATAGAATCACAGGATAGTTACAGTTGGAAGGGACCTTAAAGATTATCTTGTTCCAACCCCCCTGCCCTGGGCAGGGACACCTCTCCCTAGAGCAGGCTGCTCCAAGCCCCATCCAGCCTGGCCTTAAACACTTCCAGGCATGGGGCATCAACAACTTCCCTGGGCAACCTGTTCCAGTGCCTCACCACCCTCACAGCAAAGAATTCCTTTCTAGTATCTCATCTAAATCTCCCCTCTTGCAATTTAAAACCATTATCCCTTGTCCTATCACTCCACTCCCTGACAGAGAGTCCCACCCCAGCTCTCCTGCAGGCCCCCTTCAGATATTGGAAGGCTGATAAAAGCTCCTCACAAAATCCTTACTTTGCTTTTGTTTAAAACGTTACGTTGGCTGAAAATCCACAAGCAGCAACACAGAACACGGTCAGCAGTAACATAACAGTGAGTAGAACAGTGCAGCAGGAACAGAACACATTCACAAAGGATGGGGGTTCCTCCTCCCCGTTCCCAGATCAGGCTATGAGCCTCCACGGGCAGGGAGCAGAAGGAACGAGATCAGAACCAGCTGCCACGGTCCGTACCAAACTCCTAAGAGAAAAAAATCCACTTTCGCTCTTCCCGCATGGAACAGAGTGGGTGGAGCAGCCCCATTCCATACATGAGTTAAGACACAAAACAAGAAGGGGGGAGCAGGTCATCTCCAGGCATTAGATGAGGCAGGGAATGATTACACAGAGCCCATCTGCAGCCCGTGAACGTGTAAAGCCATTTCAGCTGTAGCTCCCAATCAAAAGTCCACTGCAGCCTCCCAAGCCAGGCATTTGCTTCAGGTAGTCCAGGTGGATGTAGCTGCAAATTAATCCATGCCGCTTCATTTCCCCCCTCCCCCCTTAAGACTTTGCATTTATAGATGGATCGAAGCTCCTCTGCTCAGTGGGGGTGACGATTCACTGAGCCAGGCTTCCCTTCTGGCCCGTCCACAGCTCTCGCAGCTCCACTTTGCAGCCCAGATCTCTCAGAGCAGCTTTGGCCACGTCGTCGCAGTCCCTGTGGGCCGCCCGAGCTTCTGTGATCAGGTTCTCAGCTCCCATCTCTAAGATGGGCTGAGAAAAATCCCGGCTCCGGGAGACCAGGTTGCGGATCAGCATGCAAGCCTGTTTCTGAGGAGAGAGGTAAACGAGAGATATCAGCGTCTTTTGTAGGGAAATACCATCCCTGTAGGATGTTGGGAAACACAGTTGGCTCCCCAGTTCAAGAAGGGCTGGGAACTGCTGGAGAGGAGACAGCAAAGGGCTACAAAGAGGATGAGGGGACTGGAGCATCTCTCTTAGGAGGACAGGCTGAGGGATTTGGGGCTTCTGAGTCTGGAGAAGAGAAGGCTGAGGGGGAATCTGATCAACACCTAGAAATACTTCAAGGGGAGGTGTCAGGAGGATGGGGCCAGGCTTTTTCCAGCGATGCTCAGGGACAGGACAAGAAGGAACAGGCACAAACTTGTCCATAAGAAGCTCCATCTAAACATGAAGAGGAACTTCTTCACTTGGAGGGTGGCAGAGCCCTGGCAGAGGCTGCCCAGAGAGGTGGGGGAGTCTCCTTCTCTGGAGACGTTCCAAACCCACCTGGACATGCTCCTGTGGGACCTGTTCTGGGTGACCCTGCTCTGGCAGGGAGCTGGAGCAGATGATCTCCAGAGGTCCCTTCCAACCCCACAGCATTCTGTGGTTCTGTGAATGCAGGTGGGTTTGAAAACCAAAGTAAATTTACCTCTGATCATCGTGACACATGTAGGGAGTCCCTGCATTTAACTGGTGCATTCCCAACACACTCAGAACCTTTCGGTACCCGTCAAGCAAAGGATGAGATCCCAACAAAGGGGCAAACGCAGCCAACACCGATCCTGAATAAATAATCAAGTGCTTGGGGGCAAATACTCAGTTCTGGAGTCCTCAACATAGAAAGGACATGGAACTGTTGGAACAGATCCAGCGCAGGGCCACCAAGATGATCAGAGGGCTGGAGNCCTGAACAGCCACTTCTCGTGGGTGAGCTTTCATAGCCTGCAGAGCTGCCAACGCCCCGCCACCTTCCATGATGACATTACAGTTCTCGGGTTTGCGCAGAGCCAACATGCACAAGGCAGCACAGCCCTGCTCGCAGATCTGTGGGACAAAGGGGAACAAGACACTCACTGGCTGAAAAACCTTGCTTTAAGGGAAATAAGAGTGTTTGGAGTTTGTTTTCTTTTGGGGCGATAATTTAGGATTAATTTTTAAGTTTCTTCCGCTGAAACATCCCACTTCTCTGAGATGCGAGCCAAGTTTTACACCCTAGAGGTGTAAAACGCTTTAACCAGTATCCATCTGAGATAGGGACAAGAAAACCCCTCATATAGGAAAGAGGACACACATTTACACAAATATTTGCCCAAGCACGCACTGGTCGGCTCTACAACGACTAGATGTGAAAGGTTTAACATGTTATTAGGTGACAATCATTTAACTGCTGCACTCAGAATGTTATCTGCCCTCAGCACAAGCTGTTTATCACAAGTCAGAGCCACGCTGGGGGTTGTTCCACTCCACCAGATGCGATGACACTAATACATGATCCAGCCCAAACCTGAGCTCCGTTCCCAGCCCCGGTGGGACTTCATCAACCAACCAAGCATGTACCTGAGGGTTGGAAAGGTGGTGGCTTATAGCAAGCACGATGAGGTCCGTTCCCCCAGCGTTAACGATGGCATCTTTCACATCATCGTTACCCGCAACCGCTCGGATGGCGCTCAGCACCTGCTTCACCACGTCCTGCGTTCACCGAGAGAAGAACAGCTCAGAAAGCTGCACAGAGTGTTTCGAAGTCTAAGGCCCATTCACAGCCAGGACTTTAAAACAAAAAGCAAGGCCCTGCTGCATTACCTCCACTGCCAAGAACACTTTCTATCGCTCACCGGGTGGTCGATGCAGTCAGCCAGCAGAGTCACCATAAAGTTTAAGCCGCCAAGGTCCACAATTTCTTGACAGAATTCGTTCCTGACAGAGAGGCGAGAAAGGGTGGCACACAGTTCACTGAGAACACTGGCGTTATCTGTGAAGGCTGCAGAGGAGAGATGATGAATGGAGTAACTATGAGCAAGGAGGGGTGTTGTAGAATCAAGGTGCTTTACTTTGCTTCATTTATAAAAAAAAAAAATAAAAAAATAAAAAAAAAAGAAACAGCGAATTTCACTCTCTGTATTAAAAACACACCAGCACAGGTGACACCCTGTTGCTCACTCTGGATCTAGACTGGGACAGAATTCTCTTCAAGAAACTCTCTTTTCTTGCACCTCAGCAGGGAGAACATGCCCATAAACCTGCACTGGACTGTAAAATAATTCCTAGAGGGACTGGCAAATAGGTCTGGTAAGTGCCACCTTGGTGCTGCTGACAACCTCTGGAGAAGTCACATCATTTCATAGAATCCTAGAATGGTCAGAGTTGGAAGGGNTTCTCCAGCCCTCTGATCATCTTGGTGGCCCTGCGCTAATTTGCCTCCCATTTCCTCAAAGGAATTACATGGCATTTTAGCAGCAAATTTCTGAACTCTCTCTGGGGAGCTTAAAGTTACGCCAAAGCACGGGTTTGAGGTAAGAAAACACCGACGATTCAAAGTTAGGATTAAGTCACAGGGTTAATTTTACCTTTTGCAGCTTCAATGAGGACTCTTAACCCGTCGTTTTCCAACACAATCATTTTAGCATGATCGTGAGCGTGGCCGAAGGGCACACGAATGTCATCATCAAACGTCATGACCCTGAGGGTAGAGGAGGCCGTTCGGACGACGTCGGCACTGTCTCCGTGCTGGAGGATAGCCCCAGTGAGAAGGGGCAGAACCCCACCTTTCACAAAGTCCTGCCGATTCTGCTCGTGCTTCAGGCAGGCGTGGCGAATGCATCGCATCCCGGCCAGCGTCATCTCCCCATCCTCCCTGTACTCTCTCAGAGTTTGTAGCAGAAGATCCTGGCCAGCGGAGTCCAGAAGGTCTGGCTGCCCATCCAGGAGGGCAGACAGGGTATGAAAGGCTTTCAGCATTAAATTTCTGTCTCCCGAAGCCAACTGGCAGGCAGAGAATACCACAGAATAGGCACCATTCTGCCCAGCCAGGTAGCGGAAAGCCAGCTGCTCTTTGCACTGCTCAGCGAAGACCACCAGCTGCTCGGCCATCTCAGCAAGATCACAGTCAGCAACAGCTTTCCCAAGGGAATCTAAAGTCTAAAGAAGAGAACAAGAGTTAATTTTCCATCTGAACTGTGAAGGAACAAGAGCTGTTCTCTACAGACAGTCAAATTTGTTTATTTATTATTTTAAGTTTAGGAGGAGACAACTATTTGACGTATCTGTCTTAAAGAGCAGCATTTCATCTTCATGCACTGAACCCCTAGAGGAACAGGGGCTTCTCTGTGCTTCTGCCATCACTGTATACCAGTCTGACCAGTAGTGGGTGAACTGGGTCCAAGGGCACGTTTCACAGGGGTCAGTGGTGTGTGTGAGTATTTTGATATCCTTGGTGGTGAAGGGACGTATTCAACTCTTTCCCTTACCCTCAGAAGGGTCGCTAGCAGCTACCACCTCCCTTACTTGCACTTCTTTCATTATAGTTCTTCTGTGGTTTGAGTTTACCTGACAAGGGTAGAATCTGCTTCTTAAGTTACAGAAGGCAGAATCTGCATTTCCCAGGCAGGAAATGCTGCATTTTGCACTCACAGTTCCACTGAAAAGCACAAACCAGCTCTTTGAAATGTATATTCGTAGTTGACAGAATAAATGGGATTAACTTTCTGTTGAAGAGCTCCCAAAGAAACGGGACAGAAGCAGAAAGTAAGTCTCATTATTCCTATTTGATTACTTAAACTATTCTACAACCCTGATCCTCAGAAAATACCATCAATTTGTGCTCCTACCAGCAAAATTGCATGCTTTTGGTTTTGGCCATTTTCAGAGGCAGGCTGCCGCACAGCTTTCACAATATTGCTTAGGTCAACACCTGAAAGGAAAAACAAAACCAAAATTAGTATTAGTTACAGGAGCTTGGGTAAAATTTGTCAAGTTAACCACAGTGAACAAAGATTAACTTATTGCAAAGTGTAGGTGAACGCACAAAGATATGGGAACGTTGCTAAAATTCTGTCTAACTATAATGACCAAATATATCCTGGAAGAGAGCATGAATTCTAGCTAAATGTCAACTGGGGAAAGAAAAAAAGTTTAATTTCATTGACCAAATTGCACCCTGCAGTTTCACTCAAAGCAGTTTTTCAGCCATAATTACTTCACAAAACTAGGTTACCATTAATAGCATCTACGTTCTGCTTCACAAAGGCTTCAACACCAGAGGATCAGCCTTCGCATGTAGGTTCCCTCACATTTTAAGATACGTAAAACCTCAGCCTGTAAGAATCCGAAGTGTAAAAGCAGATGAGTTTACAATACCTTGGGACTCAAACTGCTGCACTGCTTCCCTCACAGCCTCCTCTGGATCCATTTCAAATTCCGTAATGTTTTCTTGCACTGCATCATCAAAGGTTTCCTGTGCGATCTGTTTGGACCCCATTTTACCCGAAGAGGGGAGGCTGCCTCCTCGTCCTGGCATGAAGAGAGTCCACGAGTCATATTTTGGTGCAAAACCCTTCTCATGTCAATCAGAAACAAAGGAAGCCACTTGCTCTTCTCCAAATCAAAAGCATAAAAATCAACCCCCCCAAAAACTACGGTCAACGGGCTGACTTTGATGTTTTAACATATCAATTAAAAGAAATAAGGAGGCCTTTCAGAGGATTTAGGGGGAGGAGGGGGGGGGCAGGTGGGTGTGTTACCCTGAGGGGCCTCTGGCTGCACTTTCCCGCCTTAAGGGGCAGGGTGGGAGGCCTGCCCGGACCCCCAAACCCCCAGACCCTTCACACTGGAGGGTCTACCACAGCCCGGACCCCCAAACGCCCAGAATCCTCACAGTGGAAGGCTTACCACAGCCAGGATCCCCTGGGCCCACCTCCTCCCCCATTTTTCCACAGGGCCCGGTGCCTTCCTGCATCCCTCTCAGCAGGCCCTGCCGGCCGGGCGGGCCTAGCCCCTGCTTTGGAGAAGGCCAAGCACCGGGTGCGGGTACTAGGGGAGCTCCCAGGCGCATAAAAGGCCTCAGTTACCCTCACAACCCACCTCCGTCCCCCGCCGCTCCCTCAGCGGCTCCTTCCTCCTGACAAAGACCCGGCGGGCGGAGGAGGAGCGGCCCCGCTCGGCCGCCGTAGGGAGCGCCCTTCCGGTGCCAAAAGTGGCGCCGAGACTCTGAGGCGCTGAGGGAAAAAGGCGGGAGCGAAAAAAGGCGCGGGAGTGCGCACTGCGCATGCGCACTACCTTCATTACCCCTCACTGCGCATGCGCTCTGCCCTNTCGGTGAGGGCAGGCCCGGCTCCTGGCGGGGCGGCCCTTTCCTTCCTTCCTCCGCCTCCTACCGGTGCCCCTCTGGCCTGTGGCAGCCCGGTGAGGGGTAGGGGAGCACCGGCGACCCGCGGTTGCCCCCTCCCGTCCGAGTTTTACCTCAGCTTTGGCTGCCCCGCTGTGGGGAAGGGGCTGCCCGCCGCCCTCACGGTGAATTCCCCTCACGGAATCCCCCCAAAAAGGGCCGGGGGGGGCTGTGGGTCAGCGGGAAGGGGTACCGGTACCGGTAGAGGCCGTGCCCCGGGCAGCATTGTGGTGGTTTGCTACAGGAGATAAAAAAATGGCCTCTCGGCGGATCACACGGGAGACGTTTGATGCTGTGGTGCAGGATAAAGTTAAAAGGTACCGCATGGACCGGGGTGATGCCATGGAGGACACGATCCATCATTTTAAAGGTAAAAAGACCCCGGCGTGACGTGCCGTGGGTCACAGCAGCTCTCCGGCAACGGCTGCCTTGNCCCCTCACTGCGCATGCGCTCTGCCCTAAACCGCGTCGCCGGGCCGCGCATGCGCAGTGCGGAAACTCGCTGAGGCGGCCCCTCCGCAGCGGTTTTCCCCGGGGGGGAGGCTACGGAACACTCCCGCCACCTCCCCCCCGCCTTTTCTTCACCCACCCGGTACCGACAAGGCAAAGCAGCGCCGAAACCGGGAGGTGGANGTACCGGTAGAGGCCGTGCCCCGGGCAGCATTGTGGTGTTTTGCTACAGGAGATAAAAAAATGGCCTCTCGGCGGATCACACGGGAGACGTTTGATGCTGTGGTGCAGGATAAAGTTAAAAGGTACCGCATGGACCGGGGTGATGCCATGGAGGACACGATCCATCATTTTAAAGGTAAAAAGACCCCGGCGTGACGTGCCGTGGGTCACAGCAGCTCTCCGGCAACGGCTGCCTTGGGTTTCTTCCCTTCCATTTACCTCTGTTTGCCTAAAATTTGGACTCCTGCTGGTGGTAACGGCTGCCTTGAGTTTCTTCCCTTCCATCTACATCTTACTTGCCTCATCCTGGTGCTTTTTCACATCCATCTTTATTGAAGGAGCTAATAGCTTGGTATGACTGACGCTATTTCTGTGTGGAATGTAAATTCCAGGCCAAAAAACCGAATTTCAAACAAAGGAATTCTGTTCAGGCTGCATCAGAGAGTGGGTCCGATTTCAGGGAGGTCTCCAGAGGCATCGCTGCAGGATGGAATTCCGTCGGTGTCTGATAAGTTAAATAAATGTAGGAGTGCATTTGGAGGCTTGGGGTCTTGGTATTTCGTGTTATTTGAAAAATAACTTGGCTTGCATTCATAGAGTTTTAAAATGAGATCCTTTCAAGTACTCTTTGCTTTCTGAATTTAACTACTAGAACTAAGGAATAGGGATTCTTGGATGCTTTGCAGGAAATTCTATAGCTTAGATATTTGTGTATGAGTTTGTAGAAAACATGGTGTTCTCTTCAACTGTGGAATTCTGACATTCAGCGTGGAAGGGGAAAGTGCCCACTTTTAGTATTTTTAAGTCTGAGAAAACCAAGTAGAAGCATTATGAGCACAACATTAGCATCTTCCTGGACTGAGAAAGTTGTGAGCAAGTAGAAAATGGGGCTTATGGCAGAATTTGCCTCTCAGCTTTAGTCAGAGTAGGTTTTTTTGTTGTATTTAGGTATTGTCAATCATGTGTTGCTTTGTGCTGGTTGTGTCTAAATGCATTTATCAAATCCCTTGGTGTATTTACGGTTTTCTCCTTACAGCTCATTCAAGGCCAGTCCCAAGACCAAGATACGATGACAGTTTCCATGATGATGGAAGATACGCTCACGACAACGCCCAGCACCATCCTCATGATGACTGGAGCGAAGACCCTAGAGGTGACTACCCAGGACCTTCCTACAGATCTGCTAGTCCTCTCATCAGGAAAGACAACTATTACCACGAACAGTACGGCCGCCCGGCGTCTCACGACCGGGAATTTGGCCACCCAGCATCTCACGATCGGGAATACGGGCGTCCAGCTTCCCACGATCGGGAATACGGGCGTCCAGCTTCCCACGACCGGGAGTACGGGCGCCCAGGGTCTCGGGATCAGGAGTACAGGCGACCAGCTTCCCATGACCGGGAATACGGACGCCCAACTTCCCATGACCGGGAATATGGGGGCCTGGCTTCTCATGACCAGGACTATGGCCCTCCTGATTCCTGGGAATCCACTGGTCCCCATGAAACGGACTTTAGTTCTTCAGATATTTTAGGTGACTTTAGATCACCGGGACTCATGGAAGATGAATATGGCAACATGGAAAATCAGGAGTATGATGTAGACTTTGGAATTCAATCTGACAGTGAGTTCAGGCCCCCGATACGGAGGGGCAACATGGGCAGGGGGAGAGTTCTGCGAGGAAAGCGTATTGCCAGGGGCGTTGTGAAGACTAAAGTATTCAAAGCAGATATCAAAACTCCCCTAAAGAAATGGAACACTAAAAAGCTGCCCCCGGGCCCTGATCAGAAGCCGACTCTGCAACCTGATCAAATGCCAGAAGCTGCTGAACGGCCCAACCAGAGGCCAGTGCCTGTCCAGCACCCTAATCCAAAGTTGCCTCCACGACCTAATCAGAGGCCACTGCTAACAACCCAGAGACCTATCCTCAGACTCCCAAAGCCTGCACACGTGTTCAGAAATCTCAATTTTGACCTTGTGGACAAATCGGACATTTTTTCAACGTTTGGAATAGAAATTATAAAATGGGCTGGGTTTCATGCAATAAAAAACGACGCAGAGTTTTCCCGGCTCTTTGGAGCTCTCTTTGAGCTGGAGACAGAAACCTGTGCAAAAATGCTTGCTTCCTTTAAATGCTCCTTAAAGCCAGAACACAGAGATTATTGTTTCTTTACTATCAAAAGTTTACAACACGCCGCTCTGAAAACTCCCAAAGTGGACAATGAGTTTTTAAACATGCTGTTGGACAAGGGGGCTGTGAAAACCAAGAACTGCTTCTTTGAAATAATCAAACCTTTTGATAAATACATCATGAGGCTACAGGACCGCCTCCTAAAAGGGGTTACACCCCTGCTTATGGCCTGCAATGCTTATGAGTTAAGCATTAAGACGAGTGGGTTTGGTAACCCAAGAGAAATGGCAAATGCTTTTGAGACCACCGTTTCTCTCTGTCGTAAGTCCTTAGCCCTTCTGGGCCAGACCTTTGCCCTGGCATCTGTTTTTAGGCAAGAGAAAATACTTGAAGCCGTAGGGCTCCAGGAAATGGCTCCGGCACCAACGCTCTTCCCCAACTTTGATGATTCGACGTTGTTTGGAAGAGAGTACATTGACAACTTGAAGGCTTGGTTGGAGAAGAGCGGGTATCCAATTCAGATGAAGAAAGCAGAACCAGAGGCCGCAGCACAGCTCAACAAACCCTCTCCTGACACAAAAGGTAAAAGTGGGTGAACTGCCGTACGATACTCTGTGGTATAGATTCTCTTTATTTGTCACTGGCGTTTTATCTTAATTTTTATGGTTTATTTAGGTCAGGAATTGCTAATTCTGGGAATTCTATGTAAATCCTTAGCGGGTGGTGAATGCTATCTGTTGTAGCAGTTGCTTTCAGCTTTGTGGATGAAAGCATGTCTCCTTCCTCCCCTCTTCTGCATGTGTCTATGCTTTAAGTCCAGGATGTTCCCCTTGTGCCTTGGCTGCCTGAGCTGCCCGACTTCCAGCTCCACAGCCTGGAGGCGGGGAGGCCAGGACTGGACTGGGACTGGCTACAGCACAGAGTCGGGATTTGCATCTCAGCAAAGTCAGAGATAGTCCCATTATCACTTCCATCAGATGCAGGCATATTTCTTTGGAGTTGTCAGTAGGAATGCTGTTTCCTCCGCTCTGTTACGCCACCTAGTTCATCCTCTCTGAAGCATTTTCACTCATTACTAGACTCATCCAGTTTTTCCTAACGGAACTTCAGGTACTTCCACAGGGAGATCTCGCAGCACTGACACTGTGTGACTAATAATTTGGAACTCACACCTTCAGAGCAGTGTTCAAATATACCTGTTTTGCACAAAACTCTTTTGATGCAATAAGTAATGGCCTTCTGAAGGATGGCTTAACTTGCCCAGGATGGCAAAGGATAAGTTTATTAAAACCCAATGCTCCTGGAACAGGTTTCCCAGGGAAGCTGTTGATGCCCCATCCCTGGAAGTGTTTAAGGCCAGGCTGGATGGGACTTGGAGCAACCTGCTCTAGGGAAAGATGTCCCTGCCCAGGGCAGGGGGGTTGGAACTGGATGATCTTTGAGGTCCCTTCCAACTCTGACCGTTCTATGATTCTCTTAATAAACTGTTCAAGAATCTGGGTTGAGAAAACAGGTGGTTTCTGAGATCTCCTTAATTTATTCTAGTATTAAGTGCAGCTTTTTTTTTGTATTAATGTGTTGAAAAATTGCAAGTGTCAGTATGTCAAAGAGTAAAAAAGTGACATGTTGATAGTCTGTTGATGAGAATAATGCAATGACTGCACTTTTATGTCTTCCTGCAGCCCCGCAGCGAGCTGATCGGAAGGTTGTAGAGACAATAGAAGAGCTGGTGAACAGCATCGTTGCAGGAACCTTGTCTGCCAAAGAGAGAAATGCTCAAAAGAACTGCCCTGAATATTGGTAGGTGTGTTTGAACAGTTATACTACTACTCTCTGATGAAGATACTTGGAATATACTTAATTAAATTCAGTATTGAATCCAGTGTGTGTATGATCAAAGTCTATTGTATATTTAATCAGACTTTTTGGAAATGTTTTCTAAGCTAACTATACTTCCTGGAAATTGTCCTGTTGCTTCTGTTTGGTCTGGTAGATCACATTCCTTTTGGTCTGTATGTCAATCCAAATACAAAAAGTTAAAAACATTTACAAGATGATATTAACTATATTTGCTTACTCTTTTCAACATACCATAAAGGAACAGGCTTGTTCCATTTAGCGTTCCATAAATGTTGGAAGAGGAAAGCTGAGACACTTCCAAGTGTAATGATCTTTTAATGTGACAGTATGTCTTCATGTGTGAACTGCAGCCTCGCTGATTAATTTCTAGCCAAATGATTTATGTCAAAACCCTCCATCATTTATTTGCTTGGCATGCTTTACTTACTGCTTTAGAGGTGGGGTTGGCTGTTACTCTGAAAGAAAACTGCGGGATGGTGTTAATGCAGCAACTTGTGTAAACCTTTGGAGAAAAGGACCAATTGCTGTTGAGTCTCTGATCTGAGAATTTGAGCTGCGTTGTTCTTTCCTTTTAGGCTTTCATTTCTGTGATTTTTATGTAGGTTCTTGTCTGATGAAGATAGTCTGGAATACAAGTATTACAGGCTGAAGCTAGCAGAGATGCAGAGGCGGACGTCAGCTGGAAAGGAAGCGGGCGGCGAGGGCAGAACACTAGAAGAATCTGCAACAGAGTCAGTCAGGGCTATGCTGTATGCCAGGAAAGTGGCAAGTATTAAGAGAAGGCTATTTAAAAGAAAAAGGCTTGGAATTATCACCCAACATGGTATTCGAGGCAGGAGGGTGAGGAGGGCAACCACAGGGACACAGACTGTGCTTTCAGCTGGGACAGTGCTGAAGCACCAGGACAAACATCTTCAAGGTTCAGATCAGTCAAAGCCTCCTGTATCAGACACCAGCCCGTCTGAGAAGAATTCTGCCCTCGATACCACCTCATCCTCACAGTGTGTCCCTGCTCCAGAGGCCTCTCTGCCAGCAGAAGAAAGGGCAGATTCCGAGGATTTACTGGCACCACCTGAACTTTTCCCACCTTTGTCCTCTCAGTTTCCCGATGGTAAGTGAAGAGTCATGATCACATTTTAAATCGTAAATTGTGGGAGAAAAGAATTGCATAGAACATGTTGCTGGAAATTCTAAAAATAATTTGTTTTGCTAAAGTAGTTAATTTTCAATTGTATTAACCTTCCAGCCATGCAGGTTGTGTATGAAGCAATAGATAATGAGCATCCTGTTTCTTGCAGTGGATGCTAAAACCATGGAAACCGCTGAGAAACTTGCCAAGTTTGTTGCTCAGGTAGGACCAGAAATTGAGCAGTTCAGCATAGACAACAGTGCGGATAACCCAGACCTCTGGTGAGTAACCTGCACGTTTAGCTGTGAAAATGGGCCAGTAAGAAAAATCAAAATGCATCTAAACAGTTACTAAGGAGATACTTCCTTTGATTGTTGTTTGAGATGTGTGTGCTTTTGTTCAACATGTTTAGGAACGGAGGATTTTGAGCAATACTCCCTGTTGTCCTGCCCACCAGCTCCATTAATGGTGAATATAGATTCATGGAATAGTTTGGGTTGGAAGGGACTTTTAAAGACCACCTTGTCCAACCCCCTGCCATGAGCAGGGACATCTTCAACTCGATCAGGTTGCTCAGCACCCTGTCCAACCTGGCCTGGAATATTTCCAGGGACAGGACATCTCCCACCTCTCTGGACAACCTGGGCCCGTGTCTCACCACCTTCACTGTAAAGAATTTCTTCCTTCAATGTAGTCTAAATCTTCCCTCTATTAGTTTAAAACCGCTACCCCTTGTGCTATTGCAACAGGCCCTGCTGAAAAGTTTGTCCCCAGACAGGCATCTGGCTGGGATTGAAGTTTGCCCAGGAAAGGAGGGGTCCCATCCTGCCATCGTACGGAGTGGTCGCTGTTCTTGGGACATGTTGTCGGAGAATCCTACAAAGCCACACCAGGAATGACCATTCAGAAATGAATAAGAGATCTATTTCCAGTGTCTTGTTTCGTGCTACTAAAGAAAAACCTCTTTCTGCTATTTCTGAATTTCGCTGTAATTTTTGCTCAGGTTTCTGCAGGATCGGAATAGTTCTGCTTTCAAGTTTTACCGAATGAAGGTCTATGAGTTATGTCCATCCATTAACTTCAGCGCCGTGTCAGAAGCAACTGATGCTGGGGAAGGTGCTAAACCCAAAGAGAGGAATTTAGATATTTCAGAAGAGGAGGAGGAGGAGGAAGAAGAGGAGGAAGAAGATAACGAGGAGGAAGCTGAGTTTGAGGAGGATATCTGTCAGCCTTTGGAAGAGATGGAGCAAGCAGAGGAGGGAGAAGAGGAGGACATCTCAGCAGGTAGAAGTGTGGAAAACCTAGCTGAAGAGATGATTTCCAAAACGGGAGAGGAAATTGCAGCAGGTGAAATGCAGCTAGCCACATCCTCTGATGGTGCTGTACCAAATCTGTCGACACAGGCATCGGCTCCTGCTCCTGGTACCCTCTTTCCTCGCAAACGCATCAGCAGCAAGTCTCTGAAAGTTGGTATGATCCCTGCGTCTAAAAGGATTTGCCTCATAGAAGAACCAAAAGGTGAGTGTCACTTAAAAGCAGCTACTGGTACAGAATTCCTGATCTTTATGCATTTCATTACTGGCTGTTGTTGGTTAAAAGAATTACATCTCTTTAATACAAAAATGAATACAATTCAAAGGAATTGTGACAGCTTTTATGTTACAGCACAAAAGTTTGCCTCAAACATCATTCCTTAAATGCTCTCTAAGTGTGTGTGGATGCTGACCTCTCTCTGCTGCTTAAGAAACTCACCATAGTAGTTTTTGCAGGGTTTATCTTATCAATGTATGGAAGTTTTCACAGACTTAAATATAGCATTGAACATATTTTGAGTGTTCAACTAAATATATTTAGACTTTGGATTGATCTGTCAAATTTTGCCAATATGGCAATAGCGGGGGTGAGTCGTGATACTCTAAAAACTGAGAGATAAATAGCTTAAAACTGCTTATATGTGCTCTGCAGCTACTTTAACAAATGTCTTTTCTTTGCATGATGATTGTTATTGGTGCAGGTTCTCATTTGTGCTATGAAAATTATATGCAATAACCTCGTTTAAGTCCAGCCTGAATTTTCTCTCTGAGTATTACAGAAGTTCAGGGAAATGAAAGATCTAAAGTCCTTGGAGTGTATAGTTTGTCGGGGTATTGCTGGCATCATGCGTCCAAAACTAAATACATGCATGTTCTAATTAACTTTTTAGTTATGGAGGGGGGGGGGGGGAATGTCTTACTGTTTAATTTTTTTNAATTTCTTTTAATTATTTTATTCTCTTCATTTTTATTGGTTCTTATTTTAGGCCAAGGCATGGAGTTAGAGTCCCCCTTGAGGTGTACTTTTGGAGTTCAGTATTAAAATGGTTTTTCTTTACAGCTGAATTTTGTCTTTGATTTGACTTGCAGTGCATGAACCTGTCCGAATTGCTTATGACAGGCCTCGTGGCTGCCCAGTAACAAAGAAGAAGAAGGTAAAGAATTCTTTGGAAGAGGGGAGATTCAGATGAGATCTTAGGAAGAAGTTCTTTGCTGTGAGGGTGGGGAGGCACTGGAACAGGTTGCCCAGGGAAGTTGTTGATGCCTCATCCCTGGAAGTGTTTAAGGCCAGGTTGGATGGGGCTTGGAGCAACCTGCTCTAGGGAGAGGTGTCCCTGCCCAGGGTAGGGGGGGTTGGAACTTGATGATCTTTGAGGTCCCTTCCAACTCTGACCATTCTGTGATTCTATGATTCTGAGAACCAGCTGTCTCTGTAAGAGGCAGCCTCTGAAAATCTGTCCTTGTCGTAAAATCAAATTCAAACCTGAAAAGGCTGATCCTGGTCTAAAACTAAGGAGAACCGTGGCTGCTGTTGTCTTTTATCTACCTGTGTCAAAATTAAATATTTTATGACTAGAGCACTGTTGAGCAGCTGTGTCTTGATTTTTGTCTTCTATTTTTAAAAAAAAATATCAAGAAATGGGTGCATTGCTGTTTGGAAAATGTGTTGTAATTTTCCAAAGCTGGTGAGATGTTATTTGACCGCTTGTGTGTTTGTAACAGAGATTCAGTCATCAGCTCATTCACTATTTGTTACTAAAAACATAAATAGCTCTTAAAATAGCAAGGAGTACACCTTCATGCCTTAATTAAACAATTTGACAACCTTGAAATAAACATTTTTTTACTTTTTTTTTAAACTGATAAGGCAGATATTTACTCTTTGATAGACTTTTTCTGTGGAGCTGGAGAAGTGCTGCTCAGAAGATAGTTCTGTATATCGAGAAATTCAAACAGCCTTAGCTTATAGGGGTTGGTTTTGATGGATTTTTAATACATGATCTCCCTGTATAACAAGAAGCCCTCTCTTTTTACTGTTTTTAACTCTCCCCAGAAACCAAAAGATTTAGAGTTTTCACACAAGAAGCTGACAAACAGGAATGTGGGGTTCCAGATGCTGCAGAAGATGGGCTGGCAGGAAGGACACGGCCTTGGGACACGAGGAAAAGGAATCCGAGAGCCTGTAAAAGTGTATGTAATGGGAACACACTACAGAAATTTGACAGCTCTGGCAAAGGCTGGGATTCTAATAGTAATTATCTTCATCTTACCCACCTTGAAGGGGCCAGTTCAGTCTTTTGTTTCCCTTTGGATGTCGGCCTCTGGCCTCTCACCATCCAGTTTGACACCACTGAAGGCTGCAGCATGAGTGCTGCGGTGTGCAGGCACTTTTTTTAATGACATATGGTTGCCTTTGTTCTCCAGGAGGTGTTTTCTGTTGTTTGGTGTATTTATTGTTTTAAACACATAGTGGTACTCAGGGGATCTCCTCACTGCCCCACCAGGTACAGCAGGCATAAATTAGACTTTAGGAGTGTCATACACAGCGCTCCTGGGTTTAGGCAACAAATTTGTTTGCACTCAGATGGTGTGATGTGTTCCACTGCACGCTGAAAGAGGTAAGTGCATCTGTCAGAAGGTAAGTGTGCTTTTTCCTCTAAAAAACACTCGTGGTTTTGAGTCTTCATTTTGTCTTTTGAAGTTGCTGTATCCAGCGTCCACTGCTGCCAGCACGGAGAATGGCTAATACCGCCTTCAACTCCCCGCCTGAATAAGGAGGCAGAGACTATTTGTTTCTCTCTGAACCCATACGACAAGCTCTCTAGTCCACTCCTAGGCTGTGGTTAACAGTCTTCTTTCTCCAGGGATTTCTATTTTCTCTTCATGCCTTGGACAGGGTCATTGTAGTTGGTGGGATACTTCTGCTGAGATACTTCTGGTTGTTTGCTCCCTTTTTCCCTGAGAGCTCCCAGTGGTCCAGTGACCATCACGTTATCTTCTGTATTTCCTTCAGCAGCAGCAAACAGACAGTGAGCAAGCAGCTTACTTCACCCGTAGCTCTCTTGTGTTCACCACTGTTAGACCTTGATTCTTAACCTCAAAACTTGTTGGGACCAAATATATGAGTGATTTTGTGTTTGTTTCTGTATCTCCTGGCCCAAGTTTTGCTGCACAGCTGATCAGGAGCTGTCTAATTGTAGCTGGACTGACAGCCCACCACGTGCTAAAACTTTCTGGCCGTCTTTTAAGAACTGCATTTCAGTATGTGCAATAGAGTTTTTTCAGCTTGAGTCTGTTGCTGTGTCACTAGTAAAGACACCTGCAAAGAGCAGTGCAGAGCTGCTTTCGGTGCCTCCTAAAAAAACTGGTTGACTTTTTGTGTAATGGAGAGAGAACTCTGATATTATTGAGGATTTTCACGGCGTGCACCTCTCTTTACTTTCCCATCAAAGTCATTCTTTGGTCAATGCTTTGGGACAATCTCACTGAGGATGAAACTGGTGCAATTTAACCTTTGGGTTTCTTTTGTCGGTTGCTTTGATAGAGTGCAGGGTCCAGTCTCATTTCCAGAGCAAAAAGGGATGGATTACTAATTGGAGACACTCCAATTCTAGTGTAGAGCTTATCCTGATCAATATGTAGTTGTGCTGTGTGTCCTACGAGACTCCAGCTTGCTTTGGCTGCTAGAAAGGTTAAGCAAGCAGCATTATGTTCTCTGGTAAAAATTTCATCTTTTATCCAGAATTGGGTGGTGTTTCCTTACTCAATCCTGAAAGTGTCTGACTTCTGTTGTTTTGGAAATGTAAGCACAAGGCAATTTTTGCCATCTTTTCAACACAGGATCCTTAATACGAGAGTTGGTGTAAGAATTTGAGCAGATAGATGACAGTATCTTCACTTCATTTTCTTCTGGTGGGAATTTGCATGTGTTAAGGGAGGTGGGAATTGTTTTATACCTGATCAGGTGGTTCAGGTCCGAACCTCAGTTTTTTTTCTCCCCCTGGTGAAACAGCCTTACTCTCCACTTGTGGTGTGCCTGTATCAGAAGCTGTTGTTTAGATCTCTTCTGCACGTTGTGGAATGTAATGGAAACAGAGTGTTCTAACTGTTCATTTTACTCCCTAGGGGTGCTACCTCTGCAGGGGAGGGCTTGGGTGTTGCAGGGGAAGAAAATAAAGAAGATGCATTTGATGTTTTCCGTCAAAGAATGATACAAATGTACAGGCAGAAAAGAGCAAGTAAATAGGTATGTGCAATGGACACATGGTCTGGTTTATGAATTCCTGCAAACAGTTTTAAAATACCAGGGTTGGTTTTTTTAAAAAAAATCTTCCTTTTCCAAGAAAATACTACTGTTTCCATGAGTATATCTGGCTTCTTAGCATTTTGGGGAAATCCAGAGCTCCACTGACCTGCTTTGAACTGCTGAATTACCCCAAATCTTCCTTTCTAGGTTTGACATAAGAGACTCGCTCGCTAGAAAAGTGCACGGATATGCAAGGGCTGCTGTGTGAAGAACAGTGCCAGTGTGAAGAACGCTTTGTTCTCTAGTGGTGGACTTGAATACCAATGTGTTAAACCATTTTCCCAAGATTAAAAGTTAGCCTTGTATTTACCCGTGCAAGCTAACGACTTGGATGTCATCTTCTGAGGAAGAAACAACTGCTTTTGTTCTCGGAAGTGCCTGTTTACCTCTCCCTGTGGCCAAGTTTGCCTGTTTTGTGATGTGGTGGCTTCCCAAAAAAACAAATAAGAGCATGAAAAAAACATTAAAAAAAAAAATAGGACTGGCCTGGTTTGGCTCTGATCCTTTCTGCAGCCGAGAATCTTCTCAAATTCCCATCTTCTTCTTGCAAGGCAGTTCAGATTTTATTTTACTACATTTTATTGACGGGCTTCATCTGCTTCTGGAGTCTGCATAAAGCAGTTTCCTCCATACATCAAGTTTATGAAGAGTCTAACGGGTGCTTGTTCTGTAGAGGATTGTAGACTTTAGGTGTAGGATGAATAACTGAGTTCATCTGAATCTGGGAACACTAAACTCTTCTTTGAAGACCTCGGCTGCTGAGGTTTTTCTTTGTGCTGAAGGAGTAGTACACATTCTCAGCCTACTTTTTTGGTTTTGCACAAATTTGCAGCTCTTCTCCAAGAAATTCTTGCATGGTTTCTTTCCTTCTCAAAGAAGTTCGTCACGAGCAGGCGCAATCCATGCATCTGCAGAAAATACTGAAGAAATACTGGAAAGTCGGATAGTTGGAATGTCATCTGGAAGCGGATCATCAGTTTTTTTAAGAGCATCAGTTTAGAGTCGTTTCTGTTTTCTATTAAGTATTTGCTTTGCATGAGTTCTTCTATTGAAAAACCCCAAGAAATAAGACAAAAAGCTTCTACTTCTAAGGGACTGCTCCAGAACTTACTGAAAGAGAAGACTGGATTAAGCTACTCTGCTTCAGCAGAAAGCATTCCCTACCTGCTTAGTGAAGCACTTCCAAAGACAAGACAGATTTAGGAGCGTTACCACAAATAAAAACCTTTGAAGTCTTAATGTTCATCTCTTTTTTTTTTCTGACTTAATGTCACTGAGGGGTTGCTGGCAGTGACATCATTTAATATCGCGCTTCTTAGTGTGCTCATTCTCCCTTGTTACCTTTTGAAAACCAATCAAAAGTCTTGACTTGGAACGTTAGGGCACCAAAACTTACTTGGCTGACGTTCTCTTGAATGAGTTTCTCTTGAAACTTCACATTTTGCTTTGCTGGGGGTGAGCACTCTCTCGCTGGTGCTTTCATCCTGCTTTTTGTAGAGCAAAGAGCTTGTGGTACCCCCCCAACAGCATCCTCCCCCTAACAGCATCCCCCCGCTAACAGGGCAGCACCTCCCCTTCCTCCCTGACAAATATGGAAGGAAATGTGTCCCTCGGTTACCAACTTGCCTGTGCCTGCTGTTTAACGAGCAAAATTGGCTTCTTTCTCCATTAAAAACCCTGCTATTTGAAAGGGAGTGTCTTCATTTGAATTCTGGAGCAACAAACTCTTCCTTGCTTGTAGCAACCAGTCTGAGCTGATGAATGCCAGTTCTTTTCTGGGTGGGTCTTTGAAACCACAATCACATTGCGGTGTCATTTCCTGATCACTTGCTTTTTGCTGCCTTGGAGCACGTCATCACTCAGTAAAACCACGCTGGCAGGGAGAGAAGAATGTGCCAGTAGCTCTGGTTTTCCTCAAACATCACACGTGTCCTCACCTTCACTTTAGAAGAAGTTGAAGCCTGGAGGCTCTAAATACAAATAAGCATATCTGGTTGTCAGACTTGATTAAGGATGCTTGAAAGCCCAGACGTTTCTCACAGCATTTACTTAGAAGTATTTAAAATCCTTAAATGTTTCAGGCCACAGGGGACTTGGAAGATCATCAGTTGTAGTGTTTGCAGTGTTTGCTCAACCTCCGAAGTTCTTATTTGGGTGTGTTCTTCGCTGCCCCTCTTTCTTTTAGTGCCTCATTAGCACTTTACACAGTCTAAAGCTTGAGCCTTTCAGAAAGGAGTTCTCTCAGCCACAGTCTGGTTTGGAATGATGCTCTGGAACCACTATTGTTGGCCTCTGGTTTATTTCTCAGACCCACTCACAAGGATTTGACTTTTCTGGTCACTGATGAAGCTGCCGGCGTTGCTGGTCACGATTTTTATTTCCCCTCCAGCTTCCCAGTTCTCCTCTTCTTTCCCATTGGCATTTTTGGAAGGAGTCTTGATGCTACGTTAGGCTATTTGCAGCAAGGCAGAGGGCGAGGTGGGGGTTCCCACCAGACCCAGCTCCGCTTTCAGACCCAGCTCTGCGCTGAACTTCCTAAATTTCCAGTCTGGGAGAGTCGCTGGGATCCAGACTGGACCATCCATTTCTGAGCATGATCCCATTGGGAATATAAATGCTGTCTGGAGAGTAAAGGTGGATGTTGGGGAAGCTCTCAGCCCACTGCCCTGGGTGGCTACCCTGTGCTCTGTCCTTCTTGTGCCAACCTGCTGTCGGAGGAGATGTCAGCAGAGCAGGACCTGGGTTACCCTTTGCCACTTTTATCTTGTTTTACCAAGATTTGACCTTACTCTCCTTTGGCAAAAGGGAATTCCCTTTTAATTTTGTTGGGTTTTTTGCCCTGCTTTTGCAGGCAGCTCTGAGTTGAAAATTTGAAGTAACTTGTAACGTGTGAAACGTTTGTTGTGCGGATGCGTTGCCGTGGTTGAAGTTTACCAGCTTCTTTTCTGTTATTTTAGTTCCAGGCTCTCTTCCATGAAGACTGCAAGCTTCAGTGAACATTTTAACTAACTTCAGTGGTGTGTCTGCTGTCTTTTGGTTGGGTTTTTTGTTTCTGGGGGGGGTTCTTTTTTGCCATTAAATCTTGTAGAGCGATTTGGTAGTTTCTGTTCCGTGCACATTGGCCGTAGCGCTAAGCTCCTGACAACTAGACGCTTCTGTTGTTGGATAATAACTGACATTTCTTTTTAGTGTAAGTAAAGATGCTAGCATTGTTAACCTTTTAATATCTGCAATAAATGTAGAACTAAACGGATTTCTGGTTTAAATGTTTTGCTTGTGAATTTGGCCATTTGTGAGAGATATGCATCATGTTGGCACTGAGGAGTGGCAGTGAGATCACGCGGTGTTATTGCAGGGTTTTATAGTGTACAAGGGGAGGAAGGTCCCTCTGTCTCTGTGCTGCTCAATGTCTCCGGTGAGAATACCCACTAAATCACTTCTTCCTGACTTTCTCACGTGACTTTTGGTGCATTAAAACCCCTCCCTACCCAACAGTGTTACTTTCCACCCCAACACCAAACCTGTTTTTACCCTTTACCTGCATCCCCCGGCAATTAGTTCTCGCTCTGATTTTCTGGGTGCACTGACTTTAAAACAGTGAATCTTTTTCTTCCTGTATGTGAGTGGTTTACTCTCACCTTGAAATTCAAATTCCTTTGTTAGACAGGACACGAGGGGAAGAAGGGGACACTAAACACTCCCCCTTCCATGGAGGGGTGAAGGCAGAGTCCTTCCTTTGCGAGGGACTCCAGCCAGGTCCTCCCCTCCCTCGATGTCACCCAGAGGCAAGTCCAAGCCCTGGCTACACTTTTTTCTATATTTTTTTCCCTCCCTTTCCTTCAAAAATTGATGATGTGTAAGGACCTGGTTCTAGAAGACAGGCCCTTTGCTCTCCTTGGAGAGAAATGAGGAGCTCCCCGTTTTGGGGGAGGTGCCCTTAGGGAGTAAAACTACAGTCGTTAAAACACTCTCTGGACTAATTGTGTTGGACTAATAAAGAAACTTCCTTTTTTTCTTTTTTAACCTTCAAAGCTTTTCTGTGGTGTAACACCAATGATGCTTTTCCTATTTATTTGGGGGTTGTTGTTTGGTTTGGTTGGGTTTTTTTTGTAGAAGACACTACAGCCTCATTAGTGCGAACACCTCATGCGTGTTGAGATGTTATTTCTCCAAATCAGTGTATGGTATTTTCCTCTGGTGCTGTTCCCTTCTGCTTTAAAGTTAATCCTGATGCCTCGTGCCCAACGAAAAAAGGTCTGGACTCAGAAATTCCAAGGGGTCTTACTTTGGGTTGTTTTCTATCCTACAGCCAGGTCTGTTTTCTAATTCAAAAGGGATTCCTCAAAGTCCTGCATCATCTTTAGTTCTGCATATCTCGTGACTGAGTGGCCAATCACAACCAGAGTGTAGATTTGAGCAATAATAAACAACCTTCACTGAGAGTATGCTCAAAAGAACAATAGGGTACTTCTGAAAATAAATAGAGTTGGGTTTTTGGGGTTTTTTTTGTGAACCTTGTTAAGTAGGTAACTTGCTGATACTGCAGCAAGGCTGGAAAATGTTTGCGTTATCTGTGGGCAATAAAGTTACTGCTGTTTGAGAAAGTGCAAGCACCTGGTGTGTTCTCTTTGGCTGTTTTTGTGCCTAATTCCTGTCATTTTCCTGGAAAATTCTTTCCTAGGCAGAGCTTTGCTTTGAAGGGAAAGTCCTACCACGTCTCCCTGCCACTGGGTAAGAAAGCAACGGTGAAACACCAAATGTTCTTTGCTCAGCGCTGGTGAGGTTCCACCTTGAGAGCTGTGTCCAGTTTTGGGCCCCTTCCCACTAAAAGGACATTGAGGGGCTGGAGCGGGTCCAGAGAAGGCAGTGGAGCTGGGGAGGGGGCTGGAGAATAAGGCTGAGGGAGCTGGGGGTGTTCAGCCTGGAGAAGAGGCGGCTCCGGGGAGACCTCGCTCTCTACAACTCCCTGAAAGGAGAGTGTAGCTGGAGCGGGGTCAGTCTCCTCCCGGGGAACAAGAGGAAACGGCCTCAGGTTGCCCCAGGGGAGGTTCATAGTGGAGATCAGGAACAGTTTTGGCATTAAAAGGGTTCTCAACCTCAGAATGGGCTGCCCAGGGCAGGGGTTGAGGGATTCAAAAGCTGGGTGACACAGTGCTCAGAGACAGGGGTTGGTGATGGGTTGTATCAGAGGGAGGTGGATGGTTGGACTGGATGATCTTAAAGGTCCTTCCAACCCAGACCATTCTATGACTCTAAACACACAGCAATAAAAGCTCTGTCAAAGTGTCTTGGAGCAGTTTTAAGGGACCCGTTTCAGAAACCGGAATTAGCCTTGGATTGGAAGGAATAATTTGGAAAAAAAACAACCTAAAATGAGGACTCATTACACAGGTCACAAACGTGGAATGAAATGTGAGTTCTGGGGATGCTCTGTGCTGTCCCAGAGTCAGCAGGAGGAAGATGCGTGGAAGTTCCCTGCTGGGCGTGCACAAGAACCCGCGGTTGATTACTCTCTAATGCTGCTAATTAACTCCAGGTCATTAAGCGGCTGCAGGCGAGCTCTCCTCCGGGGGCACAACCTTATGGGGGCGCCTCTTCCTCCCCGACAAGCACCACGGGGGGACCGGGGGTGTCCTTGGACAGGCAGAAAAAGCCGGTGTTTCCCCTTCTGCCGGTCCCACACCGTGAATCGGAGAACCCAAACCTCCGGACAGGCGGGGGACCAGCGGGGGGTCACCGGGAACCTGGGAGAAAGGTTTTTCCGGTGGTTCCTCCGCACCGGTGAGGGGAGATCGGTGTCTCCTACGTTTCCCCCACCGCTCCCGGGCAGAGGAGGCTGGGGATGGCGGGGGCTGCCTCCTTCGATTCCCTTTCTACCGCTCCGCTTCGCTCCGCCGGTACCGGGGCGCCACCGCTGCCGCAGAAGCCATGTGCCCCGGCGGGCCGAGTCACGTGGCCCGCAGCATCACGTGGACCACACCGTCACGTGGATCCCGGCGTCACGTGGCGAGGCGTCAACGATCGCTGCTGAGGCGGCGGCAGGGCTGAGGGAGGTGCTGCCGCCATTTTGGGGCTGAGGGGAACGGGGTCGATCCTTGATCCCCGGCGCTGTGGGGTGTCCTCAGAGAGGTGATGGAGCTCCGTGGAGGGATGGTGGGATGGGGAATTAGTGTAGGGGGTGGGGGGCCACGGGTGGTTGTTCATCTTCAGTCCCTCAGGCAGCCCCATGGTGGCAGCCCGGAGGTGCCCATGAGGGAAGGGGTGAAAGCCCAATGTGCTGAGGGAATCCAGGGTCAGAATTAAAGGTTTGGCCACTGAAGCAAAAGCGTGATGGGACAGGAGAGCTGCAAACTCCTCGGTTTCCATTTTTGCCCAGAGCAGGTGTCCCAGGCACTGGGAATGAAAGTGTAAAATAAGACTCTGGAAAAAGTGTTCTCGAATAACCATGGTCGTGTCCTCTCAGCTGAGGAAATGCCTTGGTGTGTGGGCACCTTCTCTCTCTGCAGCCTCACGCCCTGGGTTACACCGTGGGGACTAACAGGAGTTACTTAATAGTTTTCTGAAGTTTCCAACCCAATTCATTAATTTCAACGTATTCTAACCCAAACAATGTTTACTTGGCTTCTACTGATGCAAACGGTTTCCTCAGCTGTTGGCATTTGCCTACAGAGGAAAGTGCAGGAGGAGCAGAGGGAGATTTCCCTTCTTTACAAAAGCAGATTTGGAATTCTGTGGTTTCTGTAATTACAGATGACAACCACCTAGCTTTAATTTTGCTCAGTTTTCTAGCGCTGGCTGGAGGGTGTATTCATTCAGATGCACTGCCAAAATTCCAGGCATAAGAGTATCTGATTCTAATTAACTTAATATGATATAAATTCCTTTTTCATAACATGATGTTGATTTGCTACCTATGTATGTTGATTTTATATAATGTAATGTATATAAACCGGTGAATTACTGTTTTAGCAGTGATTTTTCTTAAATACCTGGAACAGCTGGCTGCTGCAAAATGTTCCCGTTTGTTCTTACTGTTTATGAACTAGAACTTGAGTTTCCTGCAGAAAAACTGAAAAACAGCAGCTTGCAAATGGGAATCACAGACTTGGCCCAAAGCTGCTTGTGCTTGGGATTGCGATCAGGGTAGTGGCTAATTATGATTAGCATAAATGTAAGTAATAGCTACAACATCTCGTCGAAGGGCGTGGTTGTTCATCTCTTACCAAATTAAAGCTAACCAGGACGGACAGTGAATTTAAGCTGCTTTTAATTGTAGGACATCTGGAAGACGTTGTCTGAGAGGAGAATATAAGAGTTTTGACAAGTTTCAGAAAGGCTATAGATACTTTGGAGGCATTCAGCAGGACGGTTTCAAGAATCATGAAGAAATTGCTGCCTGTAATTACTGAACAGCAAGGAATGAAAATCGGGCAGAACTTGCTTCTAGTGGAATCTCTGAAAATGGGTGGCACTGCTGTTGTCCTTTGTCTTGTTTTGCAATTGATGCAAAGGACAGAAGCGTCTGTTGCAAACAGCATTCCCAGAAAAACAGTGAAATACGGAAGTAAGTGAAAAATTGGAATAAGAAATGGAGTTTCTTTTTTATTAGGCGTAGAAAGAACGTTACGGGTGGTTCCACCTCAGGTGCTGTGGGTGCACTCATCCAGATGACAGTGAGAAATGCCTGAGCAGTAATTGTAGCTGGAGCTTCTGGCTTACAGAGAATAATAGTAGTGATGTTTATTTTCCTGTAATAAACTGGGAAAAGAATATCCCTGCATTTATTCAAATGCTTTCATATTATTTAGAAAATGATCTGGAAGTGTAGATAAGCTTTTACTTCTGTTACACTTTGTTTTCCATCTGGATTTTTTTTTATTATGTAACACTGTGATTCTAGTGATAAATATTTAAAAAATAATTTATCTTCCGTGTTTTACAGCTGGAAGCATAAGCACTTTTATGAAGGAAGGGTTATCCAATGTTTCCACTCTCCTTGTGGATGAAGAAACGGAGACGCTGTTTGTTGGAGGCAGAGATGCAGTATTCGCTCTTGACTTGAATAATATTTCTAGAGAAATAGCCAGGGTAAATTAAAGACTTTTTTGTTTTTCCCCCAATACTTCCTTTAAAATATATTTTGCCTGTGGCTTTCTTAATTTGAACCTAATGTTCAGTTTTAAATATGTAAAAGTATTACTATTTCAAGGCTTGAATCTTTATCACAGAATCTTTTGAGCAAAGCGGTGCCTCTCCAGGGTATTTACTGTGTTTGCACGTTATGCAGGTACATAGAAAAATGCTTATTTACCCAAGTTAGGATTATTTAAGGGTTTTTTTACATATAATTTTGTGGGAAACCATTGTGGCATACCACCTTACAGGGATTTTTGGCTTTTAGGAATACTGGTTTGCTGCCCAGGAAAGACAACTGGAATGTGTTCATAGAGGAAAGGACAAGGTAGGAACTTCTGTTTCCCCCCTCTAAATTGTTAACAAAAGTGAAAACTATCTCCACTGTCAAGCTGCTTTTTAATAAATTAAATAAAAGTAAGTTCATTTATAGCTATTGGTTTTGTTTTGTCATATACAATCCTCTACACTGTGTAATTTTTTTTTCATTCTTTTTTATTTTAGATAAAATGCCAGAACTACATCGTCTTCCTCCATAAGATAAATAACTCTGACTTATATGTTTGTGGAACCAACGCGTATCACCCAGCTTGTGATCACATGGTAATTGTGTGTGGATGCAGGTTTTACTGGAGCCATTGGGGGAGGATGGCAGATCCTTGAATACCTTTCTGAAAATAGTCCTGTTGAAAATCAGAAATTCTCTTAATCTTTTATAAAAGTATGAAAGAGCAGAAAAGTACTTAGTGAATATAGGGTTTTTTTCATCCTATTGAAAGGATTGTTTGCCATAGGTTATTCACGGGATGACCATGAACTTGCAGGGAAGAGCTGAAGAGGGCAGAGGAAAGTGTCCATTTGAACCAACTCAGAATTATGCATCTGTTTTTGTGGGTATGTTTGGACTAACACGGGGCCTGAAATGATTCTCGTCACCTAAACTGAGTTACTGGATACAGGTTTTGCATGGAAACCCCAATTTGTTCTTCGTGGTATGTTTTTGAATTTTAAAAATAAGTACTTAACACGTATTTCTTCCAAATATTTACAGATGGGGAGTTTTATTCAGCTACTTCCTATAATTTCTTGGGAACAGAACCTGTAATACTTCGCAGTATGAGAAACCCTGTAAGAACAGAGTTTAAAACATCGTGGCTAAATGGTAATAAGTTTATCTATTTCAGTCTCTTGAACCTGAATTTGGTGTTTGACTTCTCTCTAGAATGCAGTAGTATCTTACATATTGATTTTATAGTGTGAGCTTTTGAACTAAGGACAGAATTTAAAAGAAATTTGTGACTCTAGACTACAGTGAGTGGGACGGGATGAGCTACAGCCCCTTTCCATTTATGAAAGTACAGTTTCTTCTCTTAGTGTTTGATGGATTCCTAAATACTTTTCAGCCCTTTCCTTGTCCACAAGTCCACAAAAAAAGTTCCACTAGACTTAATTTTAAAATACTATCTGGCATTTATATTTTTCTTGGAATTAACTTCAAATGTTTTGCATATTTCTGTGTTTCAGAACCAAACTTTGTCAGCATGGAAGTTGTGCATGAAAGTGAATCTGATCCGAATGGAGATGATGATAAAATTTATGTGTTCTTCACTGAAACAGCTGTTGAATTTGATTTCTATGACAAGCTCCTGGTGTCCAGGATTGCCCGGATCTGCAGAGTTTAGTATTTGTAGCATAAAGATCTCATTTAGTGTATTTCAGATGAAGTTTTATAGTCGAGTAATTAAGAATGGGATCTACCCTGGCTAGCCAAACACGAGTCTGTCATGTACATTTTATTTCTGAACTACTATCCTTTTTTCCCTGCTGGAACAGATCCAGCATCTGACAATTCCGTGATTCCCTGACATTTAAACCTTTTTCCTTTGCCTTTGGGGTGAGATTTGTACTGAAAGGCCAGCTGTATTTTTCCCTGCAGCAAGGCTATTAAGTGAAAATGAAGTCTATTTCTTTACTCAGTCTACAGTGTTGGTGTTATTCCTTCCTTCCTTTAGGGTGATCTTGGTGGAAAACGCATATTGCAGAGAAGGTGGACATCATTTTTAAAATCCCGCCTTTCCTGTGCTGTTCCAGAATTGAACTTCCAATTCGATATTCTCCAGGATATCTTTTTACTTCGGGGGAGAAAGTGGCAGGACAGCATATTTTATGGAATTTTTTCCCAGCAATGGTGAGGCAGAGGCTACTGAAGTTTTGCACAAACAGAGTAAGGGTTCTCACTTCAGCATTAATGGCCTGAGTGCAGCCTTTTGGCTTTAACTCAGAACCAGCTCCTTACGTTGCCTGTTTTAACGGGCCACGTTTGTTTTTCTTAGAGCTTGATCCAACTGAGCAAACATTATCAGCTGACACAAAACGTTTTTGGTTCCTGGGCCAAAGCCTTCAATTAAAGCCTGACCAAAAACTGTTCCTAAGCCAAGTTTTTAGAGGGATGTTTTCTCTAGTCGGACGGTGGGGCAATTAAAACTAATTACATATAAAATCACAGAATTACATACACAAAGTCCTGGATTCTCCTGGTCTTTATAGCACTAAAGGAAATAGCTGACATTTCAAGGTGCGGAATTATTCTGCTGCTCCAAAAGAAGTATCTGTCATGGCCTGTTTGTCTAGTGTTCTCTGCAAACAAAACCAGAACTCCAAACAAAAGCCTTTCAAGTTTTAGGGTTAACTGAGTTTTTCTTAATGCTCTGACTAATGAAATAAAACAAGACAAAGTGTATTGAAACTTTACATGTCAAAAAAGACCAATGACAAAGTAGCTGTGAGCAGGTAATTCTCCTGTTTTATAAAAACATCAGAATTCCTGGAATGCAGCCCAGTCGGCACCGTCCACTGCTGCCACCCCCTTACCTGTCACTTTATACCCACTGGAGCTTGTTTGAGTTTTATTCCTGGTTATGGCAGTTTGGGTTCAATCTCTCCTAAGGCAGGAATTTGTAGAACATTTATTCCTTTGGGTGTGGCAAAGAGACTTAGACTTGGTATTCGGTGGTAGAACTGAAATCACATCATTGTCTGATCCAGACACTCCTAAAAGTCTACCTAAATTTTCAGTTGTCATCTTGAAAAGCATTATAATTGGAGGAAAAGAGGGAACAGTATTCTGTTTTTCCAGAGATGTAAATTAAAAAGGTTAGAAGAAGAATTAATGGTCTGTGTCAGAAGCGTGGAGCCAAAGGGAGGAGAATCCTGTCAAAGCATTGATTAACCTCATACTTGGGCTCATCTCTCTTTACAAGAAAGGTTGTCAAAAGGTCCTCGTTCTCTAAGTGGTTTTAATTTATTTGAGGGCGGTTGCTTGATTTTTTTAACAAAAACATAGTGAATACCATCTTTAGTGGATGTCTTTGTTTTATTCTTTTCTTAGTGAATCATGAAAACAAGGATTTTTAGTGCTGGGTACCTTCGACTAACCCTGAAGAAGTCACAGCAGTGACTGTGCAGATGGGGTTATTTCACAATATTTCCCTATAAAAGCTAAAAAAACCTTTGCTTTTATGTGTTGTTTTGTTTTGGTTTTGCTTCTCAGGGGAAGAGCAGACGTATCAGCTGTTTGTGCATACAGTATGAAAAATATTCAGGAAGTCTTCTCCAAGGGAAACTACAAAGGACCAGTAACTGTAGAAGAGTCCCACGTTAAATGGATGGAATACAGGGGAGAGGTGCCAGTCCCACGGCCCGGTGCTGTAAATATGAATTTACTTCTTCTAATTAAAGAACAGCCCCTGGATTATCTCCTTTGGTTGCAAACCCTTAGATTGTGTTTTACCCCTATAAATGCAGTGTTTATGATCAGCAAACATACCTGCTTTCTTACACCAAGGTTCCTAGAAAAGCTGCCTTGCTCCCAGTTCTGCTCCACAGGGCATGTGGGATTATTGATTAGTTCATAAAATGTGAGGAAAATTATGATTTTTATCTTTGGAAGATGAGTAGAATTAACCAAATGTTCAGAAGGAAACACACCTTCTTAATATACCTCGGTGAAACGTAAAAAGCAATTGTAATGGTGTTTGTTATGTTTTGTTTCTAGTGCATTGATAATTTTGCCCGCAGCATTGGGTACAATACTTCTTCTGACTTGCCTGACAAAGTTTTGCAGTTTGTTAGAGATCACCCTCTAATGGATAATTCTGTAAATCCAATGGGTGATGGAGCCGTGCTGCTGAAGAGAGGCTCAAACTATACCAAGATCGTAGTGGAGAGGGTGACTGCCCTGGATAAACAAACCTACCATGTTATGTTTCTAGGAACAGGTAAGTGCTTTTATTTTAGGAAAAGCTACTATATATTTTTATGTATTCTGTTCTTTTCTTTAATGAGACTTCAAAAAAATAAAAGCATTCCTCAGCTCTGTTTGAAGTTTTGCATTCAGAAGCTGCCTTGCTAGTTTTAATATTTTCATCCCAGTTAGATTAAATGTGTTTGGCTTGTTGGACATTAAAAGGCTCTCTTTAGAAACTTTCCATATCAAAGGAGACTTGACATAATATTTGCAAATTCAGGGATTGTTTGAGGTCTTTTTTTTTTTTTCCCCTGAATAAAAAGCAAATAATAAATCACTGCTTCTCTCTTACTGAAAGAAAAAATAAGAATTGCTTTGAAGAATTAAAAAAATTCGCTGTGCCCAGGAATGTCTTCTAAATCTCCATCTAATTTCAACATGAATTATCAGGCTCAAATGTTATGCTGTGTTTAAACGAGTTTATCTTTAGAAATACATTTCGTTTTATGCAGATGATGGATATTTGCATAAAGCTGTGAGTTGTGACGGAGAGATGTTCATTGTGGAAGAGCTCCAGCTGTTCCTGTCTCCTGCGCCTGTGCGCTCCCTCCGTCTGTCTTCTGGAAAGGTACAACCCCTGGCCCTACTCGTGGAAGGTGGCTGCTGCAATAGCTTGTCTGGGGTTTTGCTCTTCTGGGTTGTTCTTCTGGCTTTTAAATACCTTGTAAATGTCTTAGAATTCTGCTTTTATCATATATTCATTAATAACTGAAGGATGAGATGATTTTTTTTCTGTGGAAGAATTTGTATGTGTCCAAATGTATCTGAAAGAAGCCTTTGTGTTTGTTAAATTAGGAAAGGATCTTTGCTATGGAAAGCTGGGCTTTTTCCTTCATTCATATCCCCATCTATTCTTACGAAATTTTGAGTTTACTGATATTTTTAAGAAATACCGGAAAAATCTTACAACCTACGTTAGGAAACAGCTAAAAAAATCCCTCTGGCTGTTGTAAAAGAGCTCCCTCCTGCATTTCCAGGGAATGCTTTATGCAGGGTCCCCATCTCAGGTGGTGCAGCTGCCAGTCTCCCAGTGCCACCAGTACAGATACTGCCTGGATTGTGTCTTGGCGAGGGACCCGTACTGCGCGTGGGCTCCGGGTGCAGAGGAGTGTGTTGTGCTGGCCAGGCACACCTCCCCCACACAGTGAGTAAAAAGCTGTTGTTTCAGCTGCACACCTGGGGTGAGATTGTTTTATTGCTATATTTTTAAGTGCTTTTTAATATCTGGAATACAAAACTAGGATGATTCCTAGAAATGGAATGATACAAGCTGGAAAGCTTCTTGTCTCTGTTTTCATCTGTCTCTGGTTTTGAGGGAGTTTTGTTTTCTTGTTTCTCCAGGAATTTAATTCAAAGTGTGAAAAATGGGGATGCTTCCAGCTGCCTTAGTGTAGGTATGTTAGTGTCTGTTTTAAGAAAGAATACTTTAATTTCACGGGATGACAACGTTTTGTGCTCACTGGAGCTCTTGCATTATAGAAAACCACAGAATTAAAATCCTGTTCATTAATACTTTTGAACAAAGACCCCAAAAAACTCACATTGAGCTGGTATTGCCTGACGCTCTTAACCCTCTCAATCTAAATGCCAGAATACTTCAGTTCTGCCTGAAACTCTGACTCGTGAGGGGAGCGTAAATGAGACCTCTTTGAAGTTACTGGTGTCCCCCATGTAACCACTTTGCAGAAATCACACGACACATCAGGTGTCCTGTTAAATCCGTCACTGCTTTAGGATGCTGTTCTGCGGATACGTCACGTGCTGTTCAAGAGCACACTTAAAAAGAAGGCTATTTGTTATCAACCATTTCAAATTATTTTCATTATTTTTAGTGGAACTGAGAAATTAGTTAGTTTTAGTGTAGAATCATAGGTGTGTGTGATCTAGTATTTTTATGCAGTGACTTTGTGATGAGTTGTGAGATACCTTGCTTGCTTCCTGGCACGAGATGTATCTCTTACCAACCTTATGTCTCTTTAAAGTCTTTAGTCTTGGCTGTTTTAGCCTGCTTGACAAATGGTAACGAGGCAATCAGTGGGACAGGTGGGAGCTTTTCCGTGGCTGATAGATACTTAGTGCAGGCAAATCTAAACATCAAAGCATTTCTGGGAAGAGATGTCATTAACCAATAGAGAAGCTGAGGCATCCAAAGGTGAATTTATTTATGCCTGTGTGAGGCAAAACCGGATTAAAGACTGGAAGTCTTAAACTTCTAGTCCTGAATTAACTGTGTTACCTGCCAGTGGGAATAAGGCCACCAGGATGTCACTGGCAGTCAGACCTGTTATAATGGGATTTCTTTGTCTTTACCCCTCACCAGTTCATTACCCATCAGTGAATTAAATTTTATATTTATTTGAATGTGTATTTGGTTTTGTAAGTTACACTCCACTTCTGATGTTCTTACTTTAAAAAGAATGTCTTCCTAATTTCAGAAAATAGCGTGAGAAGGTGTCTCTTTACCCCTGGAAACAATATTCATCTTAAATGTGTTCCTCTGTCCAATCTGGCAAGCGTGGTGTGGAAGTTCAATGGGAGCAGACTTCGGGCCGAGGACTCCAAGTATCTCCTCTACGATGGAGGAATTGCCATATTGAATGTGACCATGGATGTGGCTGGGTTCTACGATTGTATCTCGGTGGAGAAATCCAGAGGGAAGGAATTCCTTATCACTATGGCCCGCTATGCCCTTTATGCCCAAGAAGAGACGAAAGAAGCAAATTCTATGACCACAGTAAATCAGCAAGCTCCAGCAGGAGCTGGAGGGGCTTGGTGTTCAGAACCACTTTCGGCACGGAACAAGGCAGGAAAGCAGATATCTGCAAACAGCCACAGAGAGAACTTTGTTTTAAAATTCGTTGGGGCTGGATCTGCGCTTTTTTTCTTTTCCTTGTTGGTTTGGAACTTCTACAAGGGTCATTTATCCCTGCCTTGGAAGAGCAGAGAAACCAGCTCAAGACCCACCGGCGTGGTTGGCTTGAGAAGTCTGGTGCTGGTTGCAGAGGGATCAGCCAGCCAAAAGAAGAGTGCAGCCACACAGACAGACATAACCGGCGTTCCCTATCCAGATGCTGGTGAGCCTTTCTTAGGGAGCGCAGCGGGAAGGCGGAGCGGTGCGAGTTTCACGGGGAGCTGTGGGAGCCTGCAGCTGGCAGAGCTCTTTGGTTAAGGTGTTATGATGTTTCCTGTTGAGGAATGTGGAGTGTAAATTTGGGGAGGAGGCAGAAGCTCCCCGTTGAAGATGATAAGCTGCGTTGTATGTTCCATAGTTGTGTTACCAGTTTGTACTTTTTAAAAAAAATTCCTTGTTTGGGTACCTTTTGGACATGCTAGAAGTGTAAGAATAAATTTCTTTGGAAAAACTGACACTGATCCACTTTTTTTTCTCACGTTGGGGTTGCCCAATTACAGAAGTTAATACTTGAGAAGCTAATAATACTTAGCATTTAGTGCTTTCACCTTCAGACTTTCTGCTTAATCTACGAATAGCAACTAATTAAGTCTCCCGGTGCCTCAAGAGGTTGCTGTTATCTTTGTTTTACACGGGAGGTTAAATTACTTGTCACTGACCATAGTGAGTATTGGTGTCAGATCTGGTGCAGTGTTAGAAGATTCTGAGTCATCCTCCTCTATTTTACCTTTCTCTGTTTTCCTCTCCTTTCGCTTATATTGAAGCTTTCCAAACACTTTACATGCCTTTATTTTTCAAGTGTGTTTTTAGTGACCTTTATGATACATCCTCCCTCTGTCCAAAAATGTCATTAATCAGCTTATAAACTGTGTTGTTTTGAGTTTGTTTCTGAGATGTTCTCACAGTTCTGACGCCGCAGCTCCTTTTGTTAAAGGCCAGTGAGAGTTGAGTGTTTTTCCTGAGCCACGTTTTTTCTTTGGTTTCAAATAAATGATCTCTGATATTTTCTTGTTTGGAAAATGACATGGGTTCTTGATGAGGAAAATCCCTGGACGAAAGGCTGTGCTGCCTCGCCCTGTCTCTTGCCAGACACAAGTCCAAGGTTGATGATGTTATTCTAGACACAGCATGATGGGGTGTTTTTTTCCAGTTTTCGTGTAGCTGTGGAAGGAGAAACACACTTGGAAATGGATTCTCCTGTGTGGAAGGCTGTACCAGCTGTAGCAAGACACCTGCTTTCAAGTTAAATGGAAGCGCTTAGAAGTGAAGAGGATGTGTACAACGAGATAACACCTGGATAGGAGGAAAGGCTGGAGAAGTGATTATTTGGTGTTTTTTCTCCTTAAAACACCAATAGATTGCGCTCTTTTCCACTGGAGCAAAGTCACAGTCTCTCAGGATGTCTGCTTTTTCCCAGGATGAAATTATCCTTCTATTCTGCTTCAAAATAACAGGTTATTATGTGTGAATACCATTGAGGAGCAGCTGTTGAGCTTGGAAGAAGCCAATTCAGGGATTACTGTGTCTGTCTGTCCTTTACCAACACACCACTGGCCAGCCCAGCCCAAACCCACGACACCTTTCCATGGAAGGACGTAAAGCTGGGAACAACATCAGCCTTTCTGGGCAAGGTGAAGCCATCAGCACCAAGTCTGGCCAAGAGAATGATATCAAATAGAGCTCTGAAAATGAGAAGACTGGAGAGCTGCCGGGAAAACCTTATGCCAAGACCTGCCTGGCTGCCTTTCAGGGGTTGTATCAGTGTAGTGAAAGAACAAGGTCTGAGGTGCACGTCTGGTCTTGGTTGGAAAAGCTGTCTGCTTCCTCACAGGGTTCCTTTACCTCCCTGTATGCACAGGGCTATTATTAATGGCAATTAATGATGGAGGCTGGATGGTGGGATATAACTAATAACAGAGGAAGTGATGGAAATTTCCATTCCTGCCTTTAGGGATGGTTACTCTCTTCCCTGAGTGGAAGGAAGTGCAGATGGAGTCCGAAACCCCATTTCAGCAAATCCTCCCAAGGCTGCCAGCGTTTGCTTTTAGTTCAATTCCTGCTGTTCTAATTACCCTAATTTAAAGGTGTAAAAATAATTAGCTTTCTTGGAGAAGTCATAGATGAGTTATATAGTTACCGGGTCGATACGAAAGATACTGTGCCCTACTTTCAGTTGTGTCTTCGGTGCAGTTTGAGTCCTTTTGTCATTGCTTGTCACCCTGCGTGGAGGAAGGACACAGGATGTGGGGCGAGGGACAAAGCCAAGGTCATTCTTGAGAACCCACCTTGATGGCATGTTCAAAATTCCCAGGAGCAAACCCTTACCCCAAACAGAAGGGAAATAGTAGCGGGGACGCTGGAGATGAGGAATTACACCCACCTGAGTAAATTTCCCTTCTAAATACTTGACAAAATAAGGTGGAGGTGGAACGCTGGCAGTGGGGTGTAGGAAGTAGCGTCATCACCGCTGTTGATCCCATCATCAAGGGAGACCTGGGCAGGCTGGAGAGCTGGGCAGAGAAGAACCTGATGAAATTCAACCAGGGCAAGTGTTGGGTTCTGCATCTGGGGAGGAATAACCCCCCGCACCAGGACAGGTTGGGGGTGACCTGCTGGAGAGCAGCTCTGTGGTAAAAAACCTGGAAATCCTGGTGGACACCAGGATGCCCATGAGCCAGCAATGGGCCCTGGTGGCCAAGAAGGTCTATGGCATCCTGGGGGGCATCAAGAAGAGAGGGAGGTCATCCTGCCCCTCTGCTCTGCCCTGGGGAGGCCCCATCTGGAGCACTGGGACCACTTCTGGGCTCCCCAGTTCCAGAAGGACAGGGAACTGCTGGAGAGGGGACAGCAGAGGACCACAAAGATNCCCAACCCCACATCAGCCTGTGGCTGTGGTGTGTCACGTGGAACTCTGCTGTGAAGGTTGCTGAATTATGAACGGCGCTTCCCCCCTCTTTTTCATGTGAAATTACTATTTTGGTGCATGTTCTGAAGTTATTAACAGGCGGAGAAATTAATCTGCAGAATTGTCTGGGATTAACAAAAACTCTCCTGGGGAAGTTTTCCTATTAAAGTGTCCTGATAAATCAGGAGCAGGAAGGGGACTAGGATCATCCGGCAGCGACACCCAGCCTGCTCGGGGGGAAGCTTCGTGGTAGAGCAGGACTGTATTTTAAGGCAAAACTGAGAACTTTTTGGGAACGGAGCAAGGAGCGTTGGTGTTCGGTCAGGATCCTGGTGTTCAGTCAGGATCCCAGTGTGCTGGTTGGGATGTTGAGGACCAAGAATGGGAATAGTTTCCTGCCAAAGCCAAGTTTTGGGTTCTTTACTGGGCGTGTTCCTATGAGAAGCTTGTGAACTTCTTACCTGCTCTAAAAACCCTGTAAAACTCATCCACAGTTTCAAATTTACCAATTTAAAGGCCAGAATAACTGCAGGTGGTAGAATTGATGCCCGGGTGATGCCAATCTGGTTTGCTTTTTGTCCCAAAACATGTTGAACGGGCTCTGTTCATGACCAAGCCCCATCCTGGTCCTGGAACTCGGGGACAGACACACATCGGGGCCTGGAGCCACTGCCGTTTGGAAAACCTGTTGGATAAAATGCTGAAAAGGAGCAGAAAAAATCCATTCCTGGGCTGGCCACCAGTTCATGAGGCCGGGCTGCTGGTCCATCTCCACCTGAATGATTAAAACTGTGTTTTATTCCTCGACTGCTCAAGGAATTATTCCTTCTCAAGGAATTATTCCCGCTCACGCCTGCACTGGCTGAAGGGAAAGGCACTTTTATAGAAAAACATCTTTTTAGCAAGAAGTTTACGGTTCTGATGGAGTCACACCCTACCCTTTCTTTGAACAGCAGGTGAAAGGCTTTTATTTTTTTTTCCCCCAATATCCAGAGGGTTTTATTCTCTCCCTGCTGGACCAGCACCCCGGAGGGGTGGGCATAGACCTGGACAGAGGGGTCTTCTCCTCTCTCTGCCTGGCTACCACACCTGGGGGCTTCATTAGCCACACACCGGGAGTGGTTGATTGCTAATTATCCCCCCCTTGGCTTACCCAAGCCTTCCCAGCCTCCCTTCTTCCAAGGGCATTTCCCTATCTCGTAAAAAATCATCTTCACGGCTTGTGTTAATTACCCCTTGATTGTATAAATGACTTAATGAGACATAGAACGACAAAGAGCGCCCCGTTTTTGAGAGGAGATGTTTAGATTGAGATGAAAGAAGGGGGGTTTTGGGAGTATTTGGGGGTAACCAGCGCCCATCGGAACCTGGGGATCGGTACCGGGGATCAGTACCGGGGACCCGCCGCGATCCACCGGGGAGCGGGGGGCGGCTCTGCCCGGTTCTCCCCGGCAGGTGGTGCCGCCGAGCCGGGCCCGGCCTCGGGAATAAAGTCGGGAGAAACGAAGGGAGAAAGAAATGTGACCGAGATGGGGCAGTTGGTGGAGGGAGGAAGCGGATAGAGAAGAAGAGAAAAAAGCCAAACCCCAAGAACAAAGAAATCGCCACCCAAAGGGACGGCGGGGACAAACTTGCGGGATTTGCGGCTTTGTCTGAAAAAAAGGGGCTTGGAAAAAAGCACCACCTTAATCCTGCTGCTCTCCTCCCTCCCTCAAAGGGAAGGAGGGATCCTGGGAACCGCTGGGGATTGCGGCGACCGGGAAAAGAGGGGTGGTGGCCAGAGTTTTCCACCCACCCCCCCTTACCCCGCAAAGCGTGGGAGCCCCAACAACCCCGGGGAGCCGGGGGTTTGGGGGGTGAGGGGGGGTCCCTCCCCTCCTTTCCCTTGTCCTTCTCGAATTGCTTTTATTTGAGAGGTTTGGCAAGGCAACAGCAAAACTAGCGAGGTTTCAAAGTGAAATTCCGGAGGAAATTTCAAGAGCATCCGGATCCGGAGAAAGACAGAAAGAAAGAGGAAGGGAGAAATAAATCAGAACGTGGAGAGGATCTCGGCAGAGAAAGGAGCTGACGCCCGGCAGAGATGGGGTGAGCCTGGCACTTTATTATTATTATTATTCTCGAATTGCTTTTATTATTCGTGGTCGCTGAGCTATTTTGAAGGAAATGCCTTTTTTGAAATTGCCTTTTTTTTTTCTTTTTTTCCCCCACCCCCCCTACATTGCAAGCTTTAAAGTTCAGACTTGCCTTTTGTTTTATGGGTTAGAAAGTGGATAATTGCAAATCTCTGCGACTTCTTTAAATAAACTCCTGGGTAAGGGAAGCCTCTGGTGAGCTGTGTGTCCTGTGAAATCCAAACTGGGAGGCTGGCTGGGAGGACTGGAGCCGGATTGCCTTCACAAACTTTTCCAGAAGTTCGAAATGAGGGATTTTGTTTGGCTGTTGGGACTCTGGCATTCGGTAAAATGGATCCTGTTTGTGTTTTTAGATGGATAAATAACTGATTGGAAAAATCCCCCGTGACTTAGTTTATGATCCCTCTCAGACTTTCCAAGAGTGAAATAATGCTGCATGGATGTGGCAGTGGATTTTGGCATGGAAGTAGGAGCTTAGGCTGGTATTTAATTTATGCCCTGCTTGAAAGTCTCTGTCATGTAACTTTTAAGGACCTGACGTCTTGTTGGGAGTTTCTTGTGCAATAAACTGCTGGTGGCTGTTGGAAAGCACAGTGGGAAGCCTGGCTGATCAACTCCCTCCCAACGTGTGGGTTGACAATGTGAGAGAAATAAATAACATTCTTTAGGGGCTTGTTTTCCCTCTGCTAACGTTCCTCTTGGCCCATCCAGATAAAATGATGGAACAGGCAAACACAAGAGGCAGAAGAGGTGAAGAATCCAAAGTGACAGCAATGTGACGCTGGTGTAGATCCTCTGAAGGTGGCACAGTGTGTGCTGAGCCAGGTCAAATCAGAAAGTCTCCTTATTTTCCTCTAACTTTTCCTGTGCTCCACAAAGTTACTGTAAAACTTCTTGGAGCTGCTAGGAGGGGTTTAAGAAGCAGGTAGCTTGGGAGGGATCAGTGCTTGATTCTCCAGTGTTAGAGGAAGAATCCTTGGTTTGGACCTTCCACGGGTGCCACCACCAGCTCTGGGGTTTCTGGAGAGGGTCACCAGCTTCTAACAGGAGATGCTGAGGTAACGTCACCGTCTCAGCCTGCTCGGATTTCACCCTGTAATTAGAGGGGTGTAGTAGCAAAACTCTTATTAAGCCGGGGATGACGTTTCCACCCAAAATTCCTTGTTTCCACTGAACTTCAAGATGATAAAGTGTCTTTTTATTTGTACAATGATGACATGGGGATATTGAGTAGCTTTCGGCAGCGTTTTAGGTTGCTCTGGATACAAAAGACTGTGAAAGCACCATCACCTTTTACATCCCATTCTGGCAGTTGGTTTTAGTTAACCTCTTTTATAGCTGGGATTCTGGTCTCCTTCTTCCATATTACATTTCTTTGTAGCATCACGTTCTGTTTTTTCCTGGATAAATTTTCCGTGGGCTCTTTTGGAACCGCTGTGCTGTAGGTATGAATGCCTTGGTGCTTCTTCACTGAAGAGGCCAGTTGTAAATCCTGATGGAGGTGAAATTAGGTCCAAGCTGAGTCTTCAGTAGGCACCTACTCCCATTTCTCTGCCGATGGCCTTGGCAAATACAAATACAGGGAGATGCAAATTTCCCAGCTCCTCATGTGAACAGTGTAGAGTTTGTCTGCTTGTGTGTGTGGAGCAAAATGAATTCACCCACTCTCATCTCTGCTGTCATCCCCCTGACCTCCACTGAAGAAGTGATTTGAACTGGCCTTGCCGGAGGCTGGTGGTGGTGTTTTGGGAGCTCTGGCAAGGGCATGTCCAAAATAGCAGCAGATTTCAGGGACTTGTTCTGGCAAAGCTGAGCCAGGTGGCCATTCCTGGAAGTACCACGAGTCCTGTAGCTGATAATGAAGATGCAGAACGTGTTGGAGGCAGGGAATGTTTTGAGATGTGCGTGTATCTCTACTTCTCTGGTTCTCATTATCACTGGACATATTTTCTGGAATGTATAAAGAATTACTTTGCTGCAGGCTGGCTGTGCTGGGTTTTGATGGTGTGGTTTTGATTTCTTTTAACTTTAATTGCTGTACAGACTTCCAGCAAGGGTTTGTGTGCCTCAAAAGAAAGAGCTGCTGGAGCTTAGCAGCAGAAGTAACAGTTGTCCCGGGAAGGTGAATGCACAGATTGTGTTGTAGACACCAAGTAGCACAGTGTTCAGCAGCCAAGATGCTCTGTGGATGGAGTCTGGTTTCCAAAAGGAAAAAAAAATAATAATAATAATCTCTCTCAGCTGTGTTGTGTCTTTAAATGCCCTTGATCCTCTTTCTCTGTGCCTGACCTTGCGTGCTTGTCGCTGTTCCCCACGCTGATCCAACAGGAGCAGATATTCAGCCAGGATTCCTTTGCTGCCCTTTATCTGCAGACAGGCCGGGAGGCAGCTGCTTTTCATTCCTGTGCTAAGCCCTGCTGGGAAATCCATTGGGAATCGGGGGAGGCAGTCCCCAGCCCGCTCCCAGGGCTGGAGCTGCTCTCCTCCACCGTCCCTGGGTGGAAGGGTGACCTCCCTCCGTCCCACCTGGACCCTTGGCAGCATCTCTGTGTTTTCCCCGAGGTGACATTGTTGGGCACGGAATGAAAGCCAAGCTGCAGCTCGGAGGGCTTGGAAAAACTGTCTGGTGGTTAGAACAAAGAGCTGGGAATCCATCCTCCCAAACTTTGTTCCCAAAACAGTTTGGAAGTTCAGTGTCCTGGGGAGCTTGTGCCTGAATCCTGGGTAGGAGATATCAAAAAGCTGCAAACGGTGAAGCAGAAGAGTCCGTAGGCTCTGGAGGGGAGTTACACCCGGTCCCTGGCTCTGAGGAAGGGTTTGGGGAGAAAGTCAAACCTCTTCTCTTGCCTTTTTGCCTCATGCAGCCACACTCCTTCCCCAAACAGCGCTGACACGCAGTCAGCAGCAATTCAAGCTGCCGAGGGAAGATAAAAGGAAACAAAGACAGCCAGCGGTGGAGGAGGAGGAGGTGGGCTCTCCAGTTCTGCCTTTGGAAATACTGGGCTGTGTCTGAAACGCATTTTCCCCCAGCCCCTTCCCTTGAATTATCCCGAATCGTGCTGCTTCCTGGGGGTTCCTCACACCCAAGGGCTCGGACTGGTGACCCCGGAGATGGGAGAGCCCTGGCACATCCCTGCTGACTCAGCGTGGCCGTGGGCTGGCAGCCAGAGCTCAGACATTTATCTCTGGTGCTCACACGCTCTCACGTACCCCCCTCTGCCCGGCACGAGCTGCCCTGCCAGCATCCATCCAGGAAACCAGAGCCTGGGGAGAGAAAGGACCTTTTGGGAAGTTTGTGGTGGGAATTGGGAAACCCTTCCCTCCTCCTCCTGTGGCTGGCGATGGGGCTTTTAGCAGCAGAGGACCTCTTTTTCAGTTTTATAATTTTATTTTGGAGGGAGGGGGCTTGCTCACTGTGGCTCCGAAGGTATCCCACTGCTGTCAGCAGGAACATCTCACCCCCAAAGCCCTTCCCTGTCCTTGTGGCTGGGAGCTGCTGTGCCCAGGGTCTGCAGGAACCGTTCTGCTGACCTGGCACCTTTGCGGTTTTCTTACCATGCATTTTTTGTTTGGTTTTCAGATGAAAGGTGGGGGGGAGGGAACCACAGATGCAGAGTTGAGGTATTTAAAGTGATTATCCTCTCCGTGTCCAAGTGCGGAGAGGCTCTTTGCTCTGACAAGTAAATGAATGTCCCTGCAAAGAGAAGCTGCAGTGAGCCAGAGGAGGTGCGGGCTGGAGAGCAGCACATGGACCTCCTAGATATGCCCTTGGCTGGACCTCAATCCAGGAGCACCAAGGAGGATGCAGTTAATGAGGACCCAGCCTCCCCAGGACATCCCAGCTGCTGCCTGAAGTGGTTAAAAGACTTTCTTCTAAACCTCAGACCTGTTCACTTATTTATGTCCCTGGAGCGCTTTGAACCCAGACTCACCCACCAAATACCTCGTAAAACTCAATATTTGTGTTTAAATCCTGCTCTTTTGTCGCTTTGGAACTGAAACCAGGAAAGAAACATTAGAATAAATTTGGGGAATGGTGACTAAAAGCATCCCTCTTGGCAGCACAGGGAAGGTTTCTTCTCTCTGGTGGTGCAGCAGAGGGTGGGGGCAGGTGAAGGGGGTGCAGTTGGTAATTCAGGGAACTAAAGGGGCACGGCACAGGCAGGCAGAGAGGAGTGTGATGCAACAATTACTGCAAACAAACAGAAAAAAGAAGGTCTCAGTGGGGAAAAATCTTCCAGATTGCACAGAAAATAGGAGAACAAGGACAAAGCAGAAGTCAAATGCAGCTGTGCAGTCAGAAAGAGACCCCTCCCCGCCACCGGTGTAGAAGCTACGGAGCAAAGGCATCGCTGGGTGCAATAAAAGATCTAAAGCAAACAATCAAATCCCAATTTCTTCCTCTGCCAGACCTCTTGGAAAGGTAGAGAGAGGGAGGAGGGCTGCCTTTTAGCAGTTGTCCTGAGATTTAGGAACCTGCTGAAGAGAGAGAGAGCGAGAACCTGTAATTGTCAAAAAGGATTTTTTCCCAGGGGGGTGCTGGTTGTGCTGGAAACACCCTGGGAAAGTAAAAGCAATAAAATCCAGTTTCTCTGAGTAACTGGTGTGGTGTAAGGACCCCCGACGGGCAGCTGGGGTTGGGGTGGGGAGGAGTGAGATGCTGGAGCTGCCACCGACCTATTGAAATTCAGATGTGGAGATGTTTTGCTGAACAGCTCTTTCCAAGGTTCTCTGTGCCTTCCTTTCACCTGGATCATTCCTTAAAGGGAGAGATGCTTCTTCAAGGGGGATTTTTAAGCCGTTCCCTGGTGGCTGGAGGATGTGGTGGGGAGCTATTCCCATGGCTTAAACCAAAAACATCTTCACCTTTTTACTTCTGTTCTGCTCTTGGACTTGTCTGCAGGTTTCAGGGTGTTTTTTCTGGTGAGGATTAAAAAGAGGGCTCTGAAATCCCCCTCATTACTGACATAATTAAGGGATTACAGGTGACTTGCTCAAAGGGTAGCTCCTGCTGCTGTCTCCTAAACCAGAGATGCTCTGGTCCCTCTTTGGAGAGCCCTCTTTGGGAGGTGGCTCGTTTTCCTTTCTGTTGAGTTCTCTCTGCAACAACACCGGGTTATTTTGGAAGATCCCACTTGGGAAGAGGCCCTCGTGCCTGTGGAGAGGAGGGCAGAGCCCACCTCCAGGCAGGACACCCAAGGACAGTCCCTGCATCCAGTGACACTAGTAATCCCTGTTGAGATCCCACACAACGGAGGGGGAAGCGCTGGTTTTCATCTCCCCCAGACTTTGGCACCTTTTTACACCCGTTCTTCCCCTGCGAGGTGAAATGTGGCACTGGTGCAAGGGACCGAATTGGTGCCATCTGTCCTTCCTTGGCACAGGGCAGGGCTTCTCTTCCAGGGTCTTGGCAGCGTGTCCCTGTGTCCTAACCCGGTGAGGTCCCTCTGGCTTGCTCAGTCCATCGCTGCTCTGCTGAGGCCGTAAGTTAAGAGGACAAGTAATGATTTGCTCTCCTGGCAATGGTGAAATAAGCAGCTATTCATTAAGAAATCAATTTGGATGCTGTAGAGAGGGGAATAATCGAAGAACCAAGGTGGAGATGAGACCAGCATGCGGTTCTACATGAAGCTCTAATGACCGCTGAGTCAGAGGGTTCAAGTCAGCGACCAAATTGGAAACGATTGATCCATACCCTGGATTTGTGTGTCCTCCCCCACCACCCCGTGACCTTCTTCCAACTTCTCTGGAAGGAGAAGGCACAAGAGGAGGCGTTTGGCTCTTTACTCAAGCAGCATCCTGGAGCCAGGGGGGCTCCCGGAGCCAGCTGGGTTGGTCAGACCACCTCTTCGCTTAATTTAGGACCTTTAAGATCATTTGTCATGGGGGACAGGTCATTTTTAAGCAATCAGCAGGACGTGGGATATTGAATTTTGCCCTTCCCCCCCCGCCATGGGCTGGGAACAAATGCCAGCAGCGATGAGATCTGGATCCTTTCCAGTTGCCATCAGGCACTCGCTGAACACGTCGGGTGTCTCAGCCAGATCTTTGTCCTTTCAGTCATTTGCTTTGGTTTTTCTTAATTATCTACGAAGGCCAGCCCTGGGGGGTTGTAAGTGGTTTTATTTACACATGTCCTTTCCTCTGCTGTGTCTGTGTTGTTACAGGGACTCCCAGCTGGGAGCAGGAAAAGAAGCATTTAGGACCTGGTGGTGTATCCAGCATATATGCTTAAAACACAGGGGAAAAGAGGGCTGTAGTGGGAGAGAGAACATGCCAGTTTGAATCCTGAGCACTTTCAGGGCTATTTTTAACTGCTTTGTAGTGTTTTTTGGAAACAAGAGGTCAGCAGCATGGCCAGAAGCATGCAGAATGCAAACGGGTGCTCCTCAGACATGACTCCACTGATCATAGAATGATCTGGGTTGGAAGGACCTTTAAGATCATTTGGTCCAACCACCCACCTCCCTCTGATAAAAACCATCACTAACCCATGTCACTGAACAGTGTCAACCTGGATTTTGATTCCCTCCAGGGACGGTGCCTCAACCCCTGCCCTGGGCAGCCCATTCTGAGGCTTGAGAACCCTTTCAGTGTCAAAATTGTTCCTGATCTCCAATCTGAACCTCCCCTGGGGCAACTTGAGGCCGTTTCCTCTTGTCCCATGGCCTATGCCAAACCCTGCCGTGACTCTTTGCCGCTGAAGGAATTGCAGAAGGGCGAGGGAGAGCCGTTTTCCCTTTAATAAACCATTTGTCTCTTCTTAGAGATGTGCCCCTGGGTTTGCAGACTTTCTTGCTTTTCTTCTCTCCTGGTTTGCATTGCTGCCTGCTCCTCCTGTCTGGCTTTTTTTGTTGTGCTCCACCACACAGGCTCTAGGAGAGCTTTTCTTTTTCTAGCCTTTGCTTTAACCTTGTCCGACAAGTAAGCGAGCTCTGAAAGACAGGTTTCCAGGCCAGCCAGTATCCTCAGCAATGAAATTCTTGTACTAGCTGGGTACAACTGGTATAATTTGGTGGATTTAAAGCAAACACCAAAAAAAAAAACCCACCTTTTTTTTTTCCCTCTGCAGAAGCGCCGCAAAAGGAGCGTGAACATGTCTGTGTGGAGCACAAAGTTCTCCTGAGTGTTACCTGCAGAGCTTAAACAACTTCTTCCTAGAAAACCCTGTCCCTGTGCCAGGTTGGCACCAAGCTCGGGTGGTTGTGAGGAGGCAAGACCATGCTGTTGTAGCCTCACAAATCCATCCCCAGTCGCCGTTACTGGGGACGTGTGTGTTGGCAGCAAGGGTTTCCACTCTCCTTGAGGAAGGGAGAAATGCAGAAGGTCATTGAGCAGCTCATTGTAGGATTGGCTGGGTTGGAAGGGACCATTGAGATCATCTAGTCCAACCATCAACCTAACTGGTAAAAAACCAACCACCACTAAACCATGTCATTGCATGTCATTCTGCATCTTTATAGACCTGTGGCATAGTTTGGGTGGGAAGGGACCTTAAAGATCATCCAGTTCCACCCCCCTGCCCTGGGCAGGGACACCTCCCACCACACCAGGTTGCTCCAAGCCCCATCCAGCCTGGCCTTGAACCCCTCCAGGGATGGGGCAGCCACAGCTTCTCTGGGCAACCTCTTCCAGGGTCTCACCACCCTCACACCGAAGAGTTTCTTCCCCAGATCTCATCTCAATCTCCCCTTTTTTGGTGTCAAACCCTTCCCCCTCATCCTATGGCTTTGCTCCCTTCTTCCCTGGGAGGGAGGTGGGTGCAGGGGTTCCCCCCTTGGCACTGGGTCCGTGGTTTGAAGTTGTTGACAAATTGCTGCCGTTGGTGCCAGTTTGCTGTGTGCTAGAAGCAGAGCACATCTGGTGGAACTGGCACTGGGCCTGGCTTGGAGCATCTGTGAGGCTTCCGTGCTCGGAACTGGAAGGGATGGACCCCTCACAGACAGCATGAAGTCTTGTTGCTCCAGGGAAGCCCATCAGGCAGGAACAGATGTACGAGGAGTGTCGAGATGGTGGGGATTATGTAAAAACATAAAAAATAGAACAGCCTTCCCCATCCACAGTGTTCCTGAGACCAGGAAAAGAGCTTTCCTGCCCCAGGGCTGAGCGTTGGGCGAGAGAGCAGCCAAACCAGCCTCATGTGAGTGGAGAAAGCATAACCCCTGTGAAGTCGGGCTTTTCTCCTCTCACAGGCCTTCCAGTGGCATTTTCTTCCACTCCTGGTTGGCAGAAGGAAAGTAGTGTTGGCTTTTGTGGTTAGTGACACTGTAGTTACAGGGCGGTTGGTATCTGGGTGTCCTCCTGAACCTCTCCTCTCTTGATCAGCGGGGTTTTCCAGGTATTTGCTCCTTATCTGACCTGCACTGAGGGAGCTCTGGCAGAGGAGCTGAGATCAAGGCTCTCCACCCCTTCTACAGCCACCCTTCATCATGCAAATTCACTTTCTTACCCTTTTTTCTCCCTTTTTGAGGTACAAGGTCTCAGTTGATGCCCTCAGGGGAGGGCAGGGTGGAGGACCGTTTACTGGAAGAGACTAATTTTCAAAGCAAATGAGCAGTGGTGGCTGTCCCCAGTGTGATGGGGAGACAGCACAGGGCAACCACGGGGGTTCCTCACCCCCGTGGATGGTGCCCAGCTCCATGGAGCAGCCACGGTGGGTGCTGCAGCCCTGTCTCTGCAGGGGTATCTCCGGGAATGTTGGAGAACTCCATCAGGGAGCTTGGCAGAGGGCTGTGAGAGACACAGCTGGGTCCGGAACCCGCTGTGGTCAGCGGGATGGTGTCCGTTGACCCTCAGCAATGAGCAGGGAGCACAGGAATAGCTGCTGTGCGTGTGAGGGGTGATCTCTGAGGAGGGTTTTCCGTCATGCAGCCGGCGTCACGTGCGTGTGACATGAAACACGAGAGCCTTCCAGGCTCCTCGGTGGCCCTCTCCCAACAGCCAGCGCCTGCTGCCAAAGGGATTTACTCCAGTTACACAGCTCACCCAATTATCTCCCCTGACAGGGAAGAAAACTCGTTCGGTGATGAGAAATCGTTACAAATTACAAGCTCAGTGAGTCTGGGAGGAACGGAGCGCCTGCTTGAACGCTCTGTCTGTCCTCCATGTGATGAATAACAGCTGGCTTTCCCATCACTAGGAAATGAATCGTGGTGGAGGCAAAACCAGAAAGGAGCCTCAGTCCAGCTAGGAGCCCCAAGGAGCAAGCTGCTGGAGGAGAGACACCTTCTAGCTGGCCTGTAGTCTGTCTTCTCCTTCTTACTAACCAATGCCAACAGCTAGGTAGCGTCCTTCCTCTCTTCTTTCCCACACGAGCCTAGGACTTGGGGGTTGAGGTGCAGAAACCTCAGGTTTTCCCCCCTCCTCTGTGGATACCAGGTCTCAAAGGATAAGCTGTGATCTGTGTAAAATTCCATATCTGTTAGTGCAGCCTGGAAAATCTGGATCTCATTCCAAAACCAGACCGTGACTGAATAAAGCCAGGCAGAGAGGAGGTGGAGAAGGAGCTGGTTTAGACCCTTGTGAGGTCCCAAGAGGAGCGAGTCAGGGCTGTAACCTGGGAATAGGGCTTGAAACTGGGAGCATTTTACTTCCCAAGTTTTGGTGCTGTCTTTGGACTGATGGGAGTAACTCCTCATTGCAGCTGTGAGGGCTTGGAGTGGGGAGGAAATCTAAATGTCTGGATTTTAGGGGGTGGCATGTGGCAGGGCTGTGACTGCGCCTTGTTCCCAGCTGTCCTGGGGCTGTGGGATGGTTCCAGTCCCAGCACATTTCACTAGGTTTGGGTAAGGAGTGTGGCAACTTGGATTTGAGACCCCACCAAGCCCCAATGCACCTGGAGTGTCGTGTCATGGAAACATTCCTTCCTGCCTCCTGGAACGCTCAAGTTACATCCTGGTGCCTGAGATTCAGCTCCTTATTTCAGCTCGGATACTTATGGGTCACAAAATCCCGGCAGTGCTTGGTTGGGTGCTTTCTTGCAGCAGCTGCTCGTGGTGTGGTGAAGTGTTTCCTTTAATTCATTGTTAAGTGACTTGCTTCTAGTCCTGGGATGTGACCGCTCGCCGCAGGATGCGCTTCCCAAGCGTGAGTCAAGGGAGGAAGAGCTGTGCCGAGAGGAAGGCGCTTTTTGTGCTCACATCCCAAACACATCCTCCCTTCCATCCTTTTCCCGACAGCTCCAGCTCCGAGATACCCTATGGAATCCAAACTAATATAATAAAATAATGGTATACCTGGTGAAGTTACCATGGACTGACCGCTGAGGGGTGGGGAAAGAAAGCTTCAAGTCAGACTGAGAATAATCTAACCCCTGATCGTTACTGCTGATCGTTAGCATAACTCTGCCATGCTGGCTGTGTCATGTAGGGCTTCCTGGTACATCCCAAACATGAGACTGTGGTGTCCTCTTTGTGCTTCTGCTTGCAAATTGCATGCCCAACCTTGCTTGAACGTTCATATAAGATCTCCTAACCTGAGGCCATAGTCTTGTTGCTGGTGTGACCAGGCTGTAATCTTCAGAAGTGCCTGAAAACTTGCAGAGAAGAACAGAGAAGCTCTAGAGGAAGGTTAAAACCTCTACCTTCAGTTAAAACACCCCTGGTAGCTTAGTTATTGTGCCAAGGGTATTTTCATAGACCAGGATCAGTAGTGTGCAGCAAGATCTGCTGTCTTCGTGCTGCCTGGATGGTGGGCACACAGGAGGCATAATCAGCCGTGGGCTTTTACTTTGCAGGGGCATCAGCCAGATGGGACCACCCCAGGGCAGAGCAGAGGGGCAGGATGACCTCCCTCCACCTGCTGGTCACATTCTTCTTGATGGCCTCCAGGATGCCCTTGACCTTCTTGACCACCAGGGCATTTTGCTGGCTCATGGGCATCCCTGGAGATGTGGATGTGGAGAGCAGAGATCTTGGAAAAGCAATTCAAAAGAATGGTGGAGAACTTGCATCATGACTCCCCTGATAAGAAGGAGCAGTAGATGACACCAGCTCTGACAGCGGGGAGCTGCTGCTCTCTGAGCAGAGGCTTGGTGAAGGTCTGCTGGAGAGATGCTGTGGTGCTGTATGCAACATGAACATCAGGAAATCGTTGTGCTCCCACCACCACCACCCCCTTTCTCAGCTTCCCCTCTGCCCTGACAGCCCCCTTCTCTCTTCCAGGGAGCAGCCCATCTTCAGCACCAGGGCCCATGTTTTCCAGATTGACCCCGCCACCAAACGGAACTGGATCCCGGCCAGCAAGCACGCCCTGACTGTCTCCTACTTCTATGATGCCACACGCAACGTGTACCGGATCATCAGCGTGGGGGGCACCAAGGTAGGATGGGGGTGGGGGGCATTTTCTGACAGCATCCCATGGATCGACAGTAGGTTTTTCTCCGTGGAATCAGGGAGTTGTCAAGAGTTGGAAGGGACCTCTTGAGATCATCCAGTCCCACTCCCCTGCTAAAGCAGGATTGCCCAGAGCACATCCCTCAGGCTTGAAGGTCTCCAGAGAAGGGGACTCCACACCCTCCCTGGGCAGCCTCTGACACCCTCACCCCAAAGAAGTTNGTCTGTTCTGGTGGGGGTTTTTTTGGTGTTGAGTTGGCCAGTTCTCAGCATAGGCAGGGAATGGAAGGCAAAGCGCCGCCTCCCTGCTCAAGTGTGTTTACTGTTAGACACTAGAATCTGTGTGGATGAAAAATGAGCCCTACGACCCATCCTTCCTCACCCCGCTCTCTTCTCACCCCCTGCCCCACCGTGCCTGTAAAACAGAAGCTTTTTTCTGAGAGCCTTTATCCTGTACTAAAACCAGACCCTGCAGGTAGAATGAAATGACAGGCAGAGGCTGAGGGAGTCTCAGAGGGAGCCCGTTCAGTCACTTCCACAAAACACAATTAACTCTCCCCGAGCTGTTCTTGATGAGCATTTTCCTGACTTGTTCTTGAGGAGCTCCAACGGCAGAGACTTGTCAGTCTTCCCAGGAAATGTATTTTGCTGCTGCCCTACCCAGCAGAGAGTGTTTCTTAATAGCTCGTCCTGAGCTCTTTAAACCTTTCTTTTATTTATTTATCTTTTATTTTACTTACCATGAAAATGGAGAAAGTTTGAAAGTGTCCCCAGAGACACGCTGAGTCTCTTATCTCCTTTCCAGCAATGGAGGAAGCTGGTGATACTGAGGGTTTGTTGTTTTGGTTTCTTTTTTTCTTTTTCAGTAGCCAAGATGATTGAGATTCCTTGATGTCACATGGCCGGACTAGAAAGACTTTTGGTCACCAAAAGCCTGAACTGTTGTCTGGTAGAAAGCTCTGGCTTTTAACCTACCCCTAATTCCTAGAGCACACAGGGATTATAGTTACCGATCCCCCGAGGGCAGTGGGCTGGAGTTTTCTCTCTGTTCCCCCTCTCTGCAGGCAATTATCAACAGCACTATTACCCCCAACATGACCTTCACAAAGACGTCCCAGAAGTTTGGGCAGTGGGCAGACAGCAGAGCCAACACAGTGTACGGCTTGGGCTTCGCTTCGGAGCAGCATCTCTCCCAGGTAAGGCTGTAGGTAACAGCAGAAACCTGCATCAACCTCTGGAGAAACAGCCAGAAGAACCTGACATAACACTGTTCCCTGCCTGTGCTAAAATTTAACACGAGATACAAAGACGCTGGGAAGAGCTTTAAAGTCAAATTTGTGTTTTGAGCATCACAAATTGAACGAGGACTTTGGGCTCAGTTTCTGTTTAGTGAACCCCACAGCCCTGAGTGCCAGAATCAAGGGTGATGACAGGAAAGGGCTATTCCCTGAATTTTATTGTTTGTTGAAGAGAAATTAAAAAGCAGGTTGACTGAAATGGCAAAGGGAAGAGTAGCCCAGGCATTAATTCTAGTTTGTTCCTCATTTTGGCATGGCACTGGAGTGACTTTTCCGCTCCCTTCTAGTTTGCAGAGAAGTTCCAGGAAGTGAAAGAAGCTGCCCGTTTGGCAAGGGAGAAGTCCCAGGATAAAACAGAGCTGACCAACCCTGCCCTGAACATCACATCTCACCAGGTAATGCTTGGGGAGGGTTAAGCTCACTGCAGAGCAATGACAGCGAGGGAAAACGGCCTCCACACTCATCTCCTCTACTAACTTCTTGCCTTCACCCCTGTTTTCCCCTCGAGAGCTTTCTGTGGGGTTAGAGCTCACAAAACCACATTTGGTGACACCTGTGGCCCTGAGGTCACTCTACTGAAGCATGTGAAATAGATGAACTAATTAGTATTGAAGTGAAGAGCTCCTGGAAAGGTTCACACTCCTCCCTCTTTGCCAGTTGCACTGTCAAAACCATTGGATGTCTTGGAAAGCCATGCTGGAGGAGTGGGGATTTTTGATGTGGTGGTTGATTTAGGGTTTTTTGGTTTGTTTCTTTTTAATTTAGAGCTGTTGGCTCTCCCTGGGCTCCGTGTGGCAGTAAGAAGCCAGCAGCAGGCAGGAGTGCATGTTATCTGGCTGAAGATCATAAGAAGAAAGACACGTGGCATTTCCAACTGGTTTTCTTCCTTTTGTGGTGCTGCAGGGGGTTCATCTCCAAGGGTCTCTGATAGGTGATGGTACTGTCCATGGAATGACAAAGTGATTCCCTAGAGCTGGTGACTGAGGAGGTCCTCCTTCTTTTTCTGTCATATTTCCAGTGTGGAAGAGAAGCTGTTCTGTGAGAGTAGATATCACACGCCCCCACTGGGAACTCTCCCTTGAGGTAGAGCTGGATGCGTGACAGCCAGTTATTCCATCTTTTTTCCCCCAGGAGACCCAGACAGAAAGTTTAAGCCCATCACAGATCGTTCTCACTTGATCGTCACCTCTCTCCCTGTGTAACTGAATCACCTCCAGCAGCGGTGGGACAGAGGGGAGAGGATGAACTGTGGAGAACTCTCCCTGCTTTTCCCCATGGTGAGGCTGTTGAGTGCTGACGGTGAAGTTGCCCTCCCAAAGAGTTGACTCCAGAGGTGACTCTGTGTTTCCCAGGACTCCTGGCAGTAGGAGAGGAGCCGTAGGATGGAGGACGCTGCGTTCTCTGGGATGAGTACAGATGGAGTGGCAGCAGAGGAGGAGGAGGAGGGAGAGCAAACAGTACCTTGGCCTGCAGGGAAAAGAGGGGGGAGGTGGAGGCGGTGGCAGTGGCTCTGCAGAGACTGGAAATGTCATGTGGGGTGCAAAAATGGGGAAAATCTGCCTAGCTTTTGTCTCCTGATGACTCTAAGCCCCATCCTGATGGGTGGCAAGTGAAGAAGGGAACGGAGTAGAGCAGGTGCCACAACAGGACATGTTCATCTCCCCTCTGCTGTGGCAGCAGCTTGGAGCAGAAGGGATGAGGAGGTCAGAAGGTGAGGGTTAAACACAGATCAGGGCAATGGCTTAAGGGTCTGCTCCTTCTTCTTACCTGACTCAGCAGGGCTGAAACTGTCATGATGGGAACCCACACCCACTCTTCCCCTTCAGGCTCTTGGTGGAGGAGAGCTCAGATACAAGCTGCCTGCAACCACGTGCGGTGTCCCCTGCCACGAGGGCAGGCAGATCTCGTTTATCCCTTCCCCAGCCTGTACATCCATCAGCCCATCATCCCTTTTCCCGCAGTCTCTGCATCAGCAGAGCTTCAAACCTGAGTTTTTTCCTTGAATAATTGATTGTGTTTCTGTTTGCAAGTGAGCGGAGAGCAGATCTGTCTCCTGAAATTAAATCAGGGCTCCCTCGTTTTCTGCATCTGCACTACTTTACTTAAGCTTCAGATTTCCAGAGCTGGGGAAATCCCAGGATAACAGCTCTCTCCTGTCCTCTAGTACCTTTTAGGCCAATTCCCACCCCGTTTAGCATCCCCATCACAGAGTATGTCACTGCGGATAATGTCAGCAACAAAACAGTATGGAGCATCTTCAGCTGTTACTGGTTTCAATTGGACTCACAGGGGCTCAACGCACCAGAAACATGAAACTTCTGCCCCTTCCCTGCCTCAGTTTCCCCACCTTGTGTTAAAGGTGAGGCAGGGCTGTGTTTTGCAGGTCTCAAGTCACTCTCTGGAAGGTTTCCTGAAGCTGGTCTTCAATACATCTCACGGCTCTATTTATAGATGTCAGCCGACTCCGAAGGCAGGTGGCTGTTCTTGCCATGAGCATTTGAGGGCCACCTATGAACTCCAGCAGGCTCACCAGCCACCTGGTCTCACAGCTTAGGATCCCGGAGAGTCTTTTTATAGCTCAGTTTGCCCTGTCAGAGCCAAACTTCTTCTCTGCTATGAGAGGAGAGGGTGCAAACAGGGTCTTCTGGAGGGGCCAGAGGATGCGAAGTCTGTTTTGGCTTCTGCATGTTCATCTCTGCTCTGCTCTCATCTCCCACCAGCTCAGGAGGATGAATTGTTTTTTTCTGCTGGCTCTGATGTACGCAGGGATATGGAGCCATAGAGAGGGGTTTATTTTGCTGCAGGGGCTATGACTTTCTTCTCAGGCACCTTTGGAAAGTGGGTGCCACAGTCACCCTGAGCAGAATTTCCCTCCCTCGAGCCTGAGAAACGTTGGCCCACCAGCACCTGGTGTCTTAATTCAAGGTACAGAGGCTGGACTTGCAACTGAATCCGGGTTCTGGCAGGTCTGTGCTTAGAGTTGACTAAGTCTTTCCAATTCTCCGAGAACCAGCAAGAAAATCCTATTAAGAATTCAGCAAAACCCTGAAAGGGGCAGATTGAGCAGCTCGAGGGTTGTGCACAGCCCTGGGATCTGGGTTACGGGCTCGAAGGTGGCTGGCATTTCTTGGGGAGGAGGGGGGAGAAGCTGAGGGCCAAAGAATTCCATAGCTCGAGTCAGGAGAGAGGAATAGCTGGCACTTAGAAGCTGCGAGCCCACCTGCTCAGGGTGTCTGTGCCCTGGGATCGCTGCCCCAGCATGGCATGGAGATGGGGAAAGGGAGGACGTGGCAGCAAACAGCCACTGGCAGAGCCAAGCACTGACCTCTCCATCCAGGAGGGGTGTCCACAGAGCTCCCAAAGCCATCGCTGTGCCATGACGGGTGCTGCCGAGCCATCTGTGAGGATCTTTGCCACCCCTTGTCACGCAGGCAAGGGCTACCGAAGAGTTGGGACTGGAAACCAGTGTCTCAGGGGAGTGTGGGGGCTGAGAACTCCTGTGAAGCCAGGCTGTGGGTGAGTTTGCAGAGACCTTGTGGCCTGTGTCTCCACCACTGCCTTATGACCAGCTTTTCCTCATCTCCAGGTGCTTCCCAGTCCCATCATCAGCTCCAATGGGCCAGGAGAAGATAAACTCTTCCGGAGCCAAAGTGCTGATGTTGAGATAACCACAGAGAAGGAGCGGCTGAAGAAGATGCTTTCTGAAGGGTGAGGCTGCCACGAGTGCTCTCTGCTCCCAATTCCTAAACTAGAATTCCAGCAGGATTTGGTGCGTGTCCCTGTCATCCCAAATGAGCCAAAGCTGTTTCTTTTCAGGTAGCTGAGTAATTCCCCGTGGTGACTACTGCTCCAACCCTCCACCCCACCAATTTCTTCCCTGTGGAAAGTTATTCCAGCCCCGAGGGCAGGTGTGGGAAGGAGCCTGCTCTGTCCCTGCAGCAGCTGGGATGAGCTGATGCCGCTTATCTACAGATCAGTTGTTTGTGATACCAGAAGATGTTCACACTTTTCCAGCTGGCCCAGGGCTGCGTTTGTGTTAATTCCCCTGATGATTCCAGCCAAGTCCCTGCTGGTTCCGGTCTTTGTCTGCTCCAAAGGCTCTGGGGTGGATTCTGCCCTGGGGCTCCTGTGGAGCTCCCAGCTGAACACTTAGAATACTTTTAAATCAAAAAGCCAGTGTCCTTTGCTGTCTTTCTCCCGGGTCTGTGGTGGTAGGGTTTTATTCAAAGCAAACTCAGATTTAACAAAGATTTTTTTTTTTTTTTTAAATAATGGATCCATGGTCCCACGTGGCAAAGTTCCTTTATAGTAGCTGCGTCTCCCCCACCCCATTAATCTTACAGCGTGGTTTTTGCAGTTTCAAGCAAGTGCATGTGAAATATTACACAGGGATAGAGGAGAGAGATGCAGATTCACAGCTGGAGAAAGCATTTAAATTGGGGGAGAGATAGGAAAGCCAAATAGAAAACTGTGGAGGAGCAGGGAGCTGCTCAACACTTCCAAGAGCATTATTTCAGTCCATGTCAGCACTGGGGGGAAGAAACCTTCATGCTGAGACCCTCGTATGCTCTTTGCAAACCCTTCCCCCGTTCTCACACAGTTCGGTGAGCGAGGTCCAGTGGGAGGCCGAGTTCTTCAGCCTCCAGGACAACAACAACAAGCTGGTGGCTGCTCTCCACGAAGCCAACGCCAACGTGGACCAGTGGAAGAAGCAGCTGACGGCTTATCAGGAAGAGACGGAGTCGCTGCGGCAGCGGGTGAGCACGAGAGGGCCCTGGAGGAGCAGGTCAGAGGGAGCCCCGTCCCAGATAGTGCCCTTGACCCCGTTTTCCCATTGCTTTCCACGGGCGTCAGCAGGAGATGGGATGCAAATCCAGGATGCTGCGTGAGCCTGGCAGGGAAAACGTGTCAAGGAATAAGGCCACGTAAGGAGGGGAGCACTCACAAGAGCTCCTGTTTTCTGCAGGAGCAAGTCGGGGGGTGTGCTTGAATCCCTGTGGATAAAGGGAGGAAACCAGAGCACAAAGTCAAGGAACACCAACTTCCCTTCAGGCTTTCTGGGGGTAATTTCCAGCTGCCAACAATGCTGTGTATGGCCTGTGGCTCCCGCTCACCCTTCCGCCCCGAGATACAGGCATCAGGGCAATCTTCTGCCTGCTGACAGGAAGGATGAGGATTGCTCGATCTGCTATAATTAGCTCCCATCCAGGCCACGACATGATGAAACCCCGGGCGGCACGGTACAAACAAGCCCTTGTTGGGTTGGAATAATAGGATCTCATGACCCACCGAGTGTCAGAGAAGCCACGGATCAACTGTGTGCATCTGGGCAGAGGGGTGACAGTCACACGGTTGGGTCTGCTGGGAGGGAAGAACTTAGGGAGAAGGTTTGAGGACAGTTGGGGTTTGGCCGGGAAGGGACTCTGGAAACCCTGGAGAAGGCAGCATGAAGCCATTTCGCTTCAAGATAGCTCATTCGAAAGACAGCAGGGATTTATAGCAATTAACAGCTGTTTCCACTCACTGGCTGTTGTGTGGACAGTCTGTGCAGCAGGCAGCCGTCCCCCAGGACTGGCTGTGCCTGTTGCTAGTTCTCCTGGCTGGAGTCAGGCAGGGAAGGAGCTGCACAGAACAAATTTTCTCCTCTGCAGCAGGAGCTTGCCCTGGGTGCAGCAGAGATTGTGGTTGTGCCTGTGTTTATGAGGAGTTTTGGGGCTGAGGGGATTGGGTTGCTCTTCCCCTGCTGTGGCTCCGTGTGTACTCAGCTGTTTGGTGGCTGTTCTCACAGCCAGGAGGTAGGAGAGAGGATTTTGGCAGCCTTGGGTGAAGGGCAACACCTGGGGCCTTTGCAGAGCCACAGGAGAAACTCACTCAGGGAAACATCTAGATTGTCCCTGAACTGGACCATTTTGGCACCAGAGCTGGTTTGATTCAGCGAGCTGGTGAGGGGTCTGGAGAACAAGTCCCATGAGGAGAGGCTGAGGGAACTGGGAATGGTTAGTTTGGAGAAGAAGAGGCTGAGGGGAGACCTCCTCGTCTTCTACAGCTGCCTGACAGGAGGTTGTAGAGAAGTGGGTGTTGGCCTCTTCTCCCAAGGGAATAACGACAGGACCAGAGGAAATGATCTGAAGTTNGAGCCACAGGAGAAACTCACTCAGGGAAACATCTAGATTGTCCCTGAACTGGACCATTTTGGCACCAGAGCTGGTTTGATTCAGCGAGCTGGTGAGGGGTCTGGAGAACAAGTCCCATGAGGGGAGGCTGAGGGAACTGGGAATGGTTAGTTTGGAGAAGAAGAGGCTGAGGGGAGACCTCCTCATCTTCTACAGCTACCTGACAGGAGGTTGTAGAGAAGTGGGTGTTGGCCTCTTCTCCCAAGGGAATAACGACAGAACCAGAGGAAATGATCTGAAGTTGCAGCAGGGGAGGGACGGATTAGATATTAGGAAGAATTACTTGACTGAGAGGATGGTCAGGCACTGGCACATCCTGCCCAGGGAGGTGGTGGAGTCATCATCCCTGGAGGTATTTAGGAAACATGTAGATGTGGCACTTCAGGGCATGCTCTGGTGGCTGAGATGTAGGGTTTTGGTGTGTGTATGGTTGGACTGAGTGATCTCAGGGGTCCTTTCCAATCATGAAGGCTCTGTGTTTCTGGCCAGGACCCTGTGAACTTGGTGGCTCAGAACCACGATTTACATGGACCCTGGCAGAGGCCAAATCCAGCCAGTGGGAAGGTGTCACGCCGGGGCCTGAGCCCCATCTACGTGGTGGTGTTCATCACTTGTAGAGCTCAGTGCAGGCCCTGTGAGAGCTTGGGCCCCAGTGATAGCTCTGCTGCAGACCTTCTGATGAGCCTTTAAAAATGAATGAATGCTCTTCCTGAATAATCTAAGCCACTGGGATGAATTTTTCAGGAAGGGGGAGTACGCTTGGGCAAACCCTTCCTCCCAGCTCTGCTGTGGTTGAGCTGCAGTAACTCCTTTTCTCTCAGCAATCTCTGCCGAGGGATGTGAAGGGAGCTGGATCTCACCACCGCTTGGGGTTGTAGGCTCGTGGGTTTGATGTCAACCAGTTGAGCTTCAATGGAAGTGCAAAACTGCAGGAGAAAGCAGAGACAGAGTCTTTAGACTGTGTTTCACCACAGTTTTCTGTGTGTGATGGAGGCAGAGCAGGAGGAGGGAATTTTTTCCTCGCAGCCCCAAAGTGGGAGCTGCTATCCTGTTGGAAGGCTGGTTGGGTTTGTGAGGAAGCCAAAACCAGCCAGAGAATGGCTGTGGGTGATGAGGCATTGGGATGTTCCTCTATCTCCGAGCGTGCCTTCCCTGTGTTTGCTTCCATGCAGGTAGCAGAACTGGAGTCACAGGGGGCTCACGATTCCTCCAGCGAGAACAACAAGGAGGAGCTGAACCAAACCCTGGAGGAGCTGGAGCTACTGATCAAGGCTAAAGACGAGGTAATGCCCCACAAAGCAGAGCAAAGCTTGAAGCTGGGTGGCCTGTCGGTCGCCAGCAGCTTCTCCATCACTACAACCTGCAGGAGATCAGGCTGTTGCTGGTGCACGTGCTGCCCGTGCAAGGCAGGAGTCTCTGTAAACCAACACAGCCCCCTCCATTCTTTCCCTCCCTGGAGAAGCAAATCTGAGCGAGGATAAAGAGCTGGGAGTTTGCTCCTGCAAACAGCCCTGGGTGGAGAATCTCAGCCGCGGCTGGGCTGTGTCTCATCCCTTCCCCTCTCAGCCAGCTGCAGTTTGCCTCTGGTGTAGGAATTGCTTCTTACTTTTTCACTGCTTTTAAATAAATTATTTAAAGCAGAGCTTTAATTACAGAGGCTGCAAAAGAGGGGAAATGTGGAGAGAATCTCTCCGATTTGCACATCTGCAGGCTCTCTGGTGGCCATGCTTTGATGGGGGGATGACAGAGCCTTAGGGTGGGAGTCACAAAGCAGGGATTGGGAAGGGGAGGTGTTTTGGGGTTCCTGATCCTTAAGGAGAAGAGATCTCTCCCTGGGAAAATGCTGAGACAAAGGTGTGCAGAGGCTTTCACTCCACAGCTGAGCAGAAACCCTGGCTCCCAAGAGCCTGGGATCTTGAGCAAGGATGCAGCAGAACCACCAAACCTTGCTGGGGATCTTGAGTAGGGACTAACAGCTTAAAGGGAGGCAGCAGGTACAGCAGAAGCAAAAGGTTAGAAAGAAAAGTGTGACAATTTTTGAGCTGAGTGTGGTTTTGCGATTCGTGTAGTGAGGGATGAGGCCTTGGTTGGGGCACGTGGTGGGATCTGGTCCCACCAGGACAGGGATGGATCCAAAATGATGCTCTTCCTTCTTGTGTTTTAGGAGATTCAGATGCTGAAGAGCCAGAAGTGTAGCCGGTGGGAAACAGAGGGCGAGCGTGAGGAGACACTGCAGAAGCTGCAGGTGAGGATGGCAGATCTGGGACACCTCTGCACTCGGAGGAGAGGGATCCGTCCCCTTTTCTCCTTCAAGCCAAAGAGTGGATGCCGCAGAGCTGCCGTGCCTATCTCTGCCTCCAGATGATGGGGACAGGTCCTTGTCTATGTCTCTGCCACCTTCTACCCTCCCTGTATCTTGGAGAGATGACACAGGGCACAGTCAGCAGGCAGTAGCAAACCCAGCCTCCACATACTCTCCTCCAGCACTTCCAGTAGCCCCTGCCATGGGACTGGAGTGGGACTTGTGGTCATGGAATCAGGAAACTGTCAGGGTTGGAAGGGACCTCTCGAGATCATCCAGTGCAACTCCCCTGCTAAAGCAGGATTGCCCAGAGCACATCCCTCAGGCTTGAAGGTCTCCAGAGAAGGGGACTCCACCCCCTCCCTGGACAGCCTCTGCCAGGGCTCTGACACCCTCACCCCAAAGAAATTCCTCCTCATGTTGAAATGGAGCTTCCTGTGTCCCAGCTTGTGCCCGTTTCCCCTCGTCCTGTCCCTGGGAACCACTGAGAAGAGTCTGGCTCCATCCTTGGGAGCATAAAGAAGGTCTCCCCTCAGCCTTCTCTTCTCCAGGCTCAAGAGTCCCAGCTCTCTCAGCCTTTCTGTCTCTCAGAGGTCCTGCTTGGCCTGCTGGATGGCTGTGGAGCAGAGCTCTGACTCCGTCTGGCTGGCAGGAGGGATGCAAGCTGCTCTGCACCTCGAGGCAGGGGCACAGATGGAAGCACGATCTGTCGTGCCATCTCTGGGGACACTGCCTGCCCGTCTTTAGCTCAGAGCTGCTGAAGGAGGAGGGAGGGGATTTGCCGTGGGGCTCACCCCCCATGCACAGACACTGGCTTTCGTGGCAGAATATTATCTCCAGACATCAAATGCCATCAGACCTGGAGATGATTGGCACGTGGGGAGATTATAGCACCTTGGCCAATGGTGGGTGTGGAGAACATGCGTGTGTGTGTGCTGTGGCTCAAGATAAAGAGGTCCCTGAGTGAAAGAACTGACGGAGACCTGTGCTGGCTGGGTGTGGGGACCCTGGTTTGCGGAGATAAGAGTGGTTGATCCCCTTGAGCAGTATCTGTGGCTGCTGGGGCAACCATCTCACTTGTGCTCGTGTCCTTCGGCAGGAGCTGGAAGCACGCAACGCCGAGCTGGAGCGGCGCCTTCACCTGGCTGAGCAGACGCTGGCAGAGACCCTGGCCGAGAGGGAGAAAATCCAGAATGAAGTCACCAAGGTGGCAGAGATAATGGATGTGAAGATATTTGAGTTCAACGAGATCCGGCAGGGACTGGCCAAGCTGGTAGAGAGCAACTGAGCAGCAGCAGGCTCAGAGGAGACACCTCTGGAGGAAGGGAGCCTGAGCTGGGACTGGTCGCTGACAGCAATTACAGCCACGGAACAGCCTCGAGGTCTGTTTGGGCAGGATATGCCAACGTACCAGCAGCTGCCTGGACAGCGTGGAGACCAGCCGCAGCCACGTACTGCCCCGAGGAACACCCGGACATGGGGCAGAGAGCACCTCAGCTCCCGAATCCTCTACAGGGAGCACCCACAAGCCACAGCCAGACCTCTCTGGACCCTGCCGCGGCGGTGGCATGGTCCAGAGATGGCTGCTATATCCCCGTGCTGCCTTCCCAGCCTCCTGCTGCCACACTGTGTCTCCCACCTTTTTACAGTTTTCTAAGGGAAGGGGCTGAGCAGCCTTTGTGGGTTTTTTTTTCAGTAGTTTTTTTAGGAAACCACTTGCCTTTTGCAAATAAGCTGCCTGTTTCCCCACCTAGGGAGGGAGGGAGGAGAAGTTCTCGCACACCGAGGACGACAGTTGCTCCCTTTCCTCTTCCCCAGCCCGAACTATGTTGTGTTTTTCTAACAGGATCCAGTAAAACTGGTCACTGTCAGGAGCTTCCAGGGGTAGCAGAGTCCCCACTGCAGAGGAGGGCCCTTGCCTGCCCGTGTGTCCTTTCCACTGTTCAGTCGCATCCTCCAGAGGAAAAAGAAGTGCAGGTTTTAAAGCTCTCATTAGTTTAACGCAGTGGGATTTGACGACTTCTGAAAACTTGAAGCTGAGAAGGGTAGAGGCTTGGTTGGGAAAGGGGCGTTTGAGAAATGGGACATCCCCAAGGGGGTGGCCAACAGGCTGCTGGACTGGCATCTCTCCCGGCCCCTAAGGGCTGCAGTTAATTGAAATTAAATGGAGCAAGTAGTAGTTGCTCTTGGTTTCTTTCTTTCCTTTTTTTTCCTTTAATTTTTTTTTTTTTTATTTTATTAATTGGGAAACAGTCCACAGAGATGTCCTGCTCCGTGTCAGCCGAGCAATGTTCCTTCTGGAGGGTACGGGTCCCAGCTTGTCATGCTTGGCCGGATTAAAGGAGTGGAGGAGGAGGCGGCGGGGTTGGGAGCGTGCTGGGACCGGTGCCCTGCGGGGCCTGTGGGCAAGCTCGTGAGTTATTGTAGATGTTGTCTAGTGATAGGAACCCAGCGAGGCCTGAGGGAGACACCACAGAAACCTGGAAAGTCGTGTTGTCCCCCCTGCGGTGCCCCCGTAGTTGCCTAGGAGCATGCTTAGCCTTGTGCCGAATGATGAAGCAGTGTCTGTGTAGCAGTAGTTAGTGACCTTACAGGAGTGTTGATGGATTTTTTTGGATTTCGTTGGTGCTTTTTTTGCCCTCTTTGCCGCTATAAATTAGGCAAAGAACAACCGTCATCCTGGGAATCTTTTCATGGGTCTGTAGGAACCCTTCCCGGCACCCAGCCGGACCTCAGTGGACCTGTGTAAGGGTGGCTTCTTGGGGTCTGCCTCTCCCTTCCCTCACCTGGTGACCACGAGAGGAACCCTCAGCTTCCACGTGCTGCCTGCGAGTCAGGGCAGGATTAGGTCTGGCACCTTGGGAATCTGCTAGAGAAGTGCTGGGGACTCTGTGCTGGATTGTGTCTGGGCAAAGCCCTTCCCTCTCCCAGGGGCGATGAAGAAACATCAGGATTTCCACACCTGCGTAGCCAGGGAAGGGCTTTTCTGGTTTGGGGGTGGAGGAGTTCTTTTGTTTTGTCCTGTTCTTTTTTCTTTTTTTCTTTTTTTTTTCTCTTTTCTTTTTCTTTTCTTTTTTGCATGAAGTATTCTCACAACTGTACGGGGCTGGAGCTACTGTAGTAATATTTGTTTCAGGTTATTTAAGAAGGGAAGGAAGTAACTGGATGGCAAAAAAGAAAATTCTAGGGACTTCTTTACCACCCCGTGCCAGTGTTCATATTTTGTTCCTACAGGAGCAGCCTTCTTTTGAAATAGAGATCAGCTCCAAGAAAGATGTGTTTGGTTTGCGTCTCCGTCGCTGTGACCTGGAGGGAGGAGGGTGGGATTTGGGAGCACAGGAGAAAGTTGAGGATGAGTTTCTTATGTCTTCTACCATCGCCCTCCCACACTTCTCTTCTGGGGCTGTGACCCAGGAGGTGGAGCTGGGTACGGATCCTTAAATCATGGCAGTGAATTTGGTAGCCCAGCGTCTTGGCCAGTGCTTGCTGATGGGGGCTGACCAGAGCCCCGCCTGGGTGAGTCACCTCTCCTGGGGGAGGCCACGCTCTCGCTCACACTGTTCCCGAGAATTAAGAGGGAGGACCCGGGTCAAGCTGCTGCACATCCCAGCAGGACTCCCTCTGAGCCGGGGAGAGGCAGGTGCAAGCTGAGACAGCAGCTCACGCAGCTTCGTGGAACACCATCCTGCCTGCCACGCTCCCCAGGACCTGGGTCAGGCCAGTCTAAACCTCCTCTATTGCAGCTTGAAACCACCAACCTCTCTACAATGTCCTTTCAAGTAGTTGTAGAAACCGATGAGGCCTCCCCTCAGCCTCCTCTTCCTCAAACTAAACAGTCCCAGCTCCTTCAGTTGCTCTCCATAAGATTTATTCTCCGGGCCCTTTCCCAACTCCGTTGCCCTCCTCTGCCCTCGCTCCAGCCCCTCCAGATCTCTCTGATGTTGAAGTGCCCAAAACTGGACACAGTCCTCAAGGGGGACAATCATCTCCTGACTTCTGCTGGTCACACCATTTCTAACACAAGCCAGGATGCTGTTGGCTTACTCGGCCACCTTGGTCTCACTGCTGGGTCATATTCAGCCGCTCGTCAATTAGACAATTAGAAGCCCCAGGTCCTTTTCTACCAGGCAGCTCCAGCCACACTTCCCCAAGCCTTTGGCTGTGCATGGGGTTGTTGTAGCCCAAGGGCAGGACCTGGCACTTGGCCTTGTTGAAGCTCATCCCGTTGACGTTGGCCCATCGATGCAGGTTCTCCAAGTCTCTCTGAAGACCCTCCCTGTCCTCATGCAGATAAATGCTGTTCTCTGCTCTTCCACTATCAGGAACCAGGAACAGAGGCTGTTTTCCTTTACGCTCTTCTCCTCAGGTGCTGGTTGCAATTCTTTTCCTTGCCAGAATAATCTGAGCAGTGGCTTTTTGATGAGATCTGTCCTGGGCTTGGCATTTGTTAAACAGTATTTTTATCAAGGCCTGGTGGGGCCTGGTGATGGATGGTTCTGGGAGGCACTTTCCATTGCAGTCATCCCCTCTTCTTAACTAATGAAAGTCCATTCATCACTGGTTATTTCCACAAATGCCCTAGATCTATGGTTGGTGATGAGGCAGCCCTACTGTAGATGGTGTCGCAGAGAAGCATTAATTCCATCTCCCCGCTCCAGCGAGCGTTGGAAAAGGGTTTCTTCTGTTGCATTTCAGAAGAGCAGCGCTCCCACACCTCCCCACCGCGCAAAGCCTGACCCTCATCCCCTCCCCGTTTGTGCTTCTTTTGCTTCAAAAAGGGAAAAATCTTGTCTGACAAAAGCCGGTGCTGAACGGCAGGGCTGGGGTTTGATGTTTGCTTCTGTCTCTCTCAGGGTAACAATTACTGTCAGGAAGCAAATAACGGTGGCTTCCTCGCTGGAGGAGAAGCACTACTGATTCGCAGGTACCTTGAGAGACCTAATTCTTTTGGCAAATTAGGATCTTAATTATTCATAGAAAGCCTAGGCAGAACATTAATAAAAGGAAGAGAGGGGAAGATGGTTCACGTGTGAGATCAGGATGAGCAAATGGAAAGAGAAAATAAAAAATCATCTTTCAGCCTTCCTCTTTTTGCCCGGTGTTTGATGAAGAGCAGCAAGGTGAGTCTCTGCTCTGGAGCCGGACCCAAGACAAGGTCCTTCTGACCAGCTCAGCCAGAGGAAACAAAGCTTTGCTGTTACAGGATGGGCCAGTGGTAGAGGCTCAGTAAAAGGATGCATCTAATGGACGTGTCTGCGTCTGACAGATGCCAATACAGAACCTTCCAGGCTGAGGAGGGATGTAAATGTGGTCCAGACAGGAGGAGTCGCAGACCACCAGCAGCTCCGCAAACTCCCTCATCTCCCCGGGCTTTGATTCCTCCTCCTCCTCCACAGAGCAGATAATTACCCTCACTGGAGGACTGTTGGACTTAAATTACCAGCATCTCCGAGGCGTCTGGAGAGCCAAGAGAAGGAGAGGTTAGCGCAGGCCAGGCTAGTTAATACCCCAAGCCCTTTGGGTGAGTTTAAAACCAGAGGTAAAAATCTTTCTCTTCCCAAAAAGCTGCTTCAGAGCCCCCTGGTAACGTGTGTTACGTTCTTAGACAGCTTCACATCAAAGTTACCGACCGGATTGTCTTTGATATCTGTGAGAACACACTGAAGCAAGTTCTTGATGGAAGGAGAGCAGCTCTGCGCTTTGTTTTACATCTCCAAAGGGTTGGACTTGGGGGAATTTGAAATTAAATAGTGCCATTAATGAAAAAAATAAATAGGTGACCTAACCCTTTTGAGCTGCTGCATCTGGGCTGTGGAGATCAGCTGCTCTCTTACTCCGAGGAGAGGTTATTTTTAGTTCAGAAATGGTCTGTTTACACTTGACAGCACAGGCGAGTGTAACACACACCCCCATACACACACACACACACTGGAAGACAATTTCCTTGTGCGCCAGAGAAGGCAATTAAATGTGTGCTTTGGAAAACATCTGCAAACACATAGTAAAGCCCCCCCCCAAATCCAGTGGGGCTGGCGGTCCCCTTTCCCAGAGTAATTTATAATCATTATCATTATTAGATTGCGGTGTGTGAAGGCAGTTTCTGCTCCAAGGGAAAAAGAACACGAGCTACAGCCCTAATGGTCTCTGCGCAAGGTCCTGCCTCCTCCTCCTCCAGCTTCCCTCCACCCTGCCCGAAAAGCAGCAGCTGGAATCATGCTGGAAATGAGACACTTGTGGGGAGAGCCAGCAGCTTTTAGAGACTCAAAAACCCCCGGCAGCTCCAGCAAGAGGGAATCCAGAGTAGCATCGCTCACCCCTTCCACTCAGTGGCCACAGGGCTCCCTGGGCTCACACCTGGCAAGTGACAATCAGAGGTACCAAATTCAACCTCCTCTGATGCCACCATCACCTGCAAACCATAGGAAGTTGCCAGGAGGGAAGGCTGGTGTCACCTGTGTCCCCAGGGTGGGCAGGGAAGGACTCTGCACTCTGCCTGTGTCCTCTTCGTAGTTCATGGGGACTCGCGTTGGCTGCCACCAAGGTGAATTGTCACCCCTCCCTCGCGTCCCCCATCCCGTGGTCTGCACACGTGTGACACCGTGTGCTCTGGAGAGAGCAGGGCAGCTCCTTACCCCATCGCTGGCTTGTTTTTTCCCAAGGGCTGGGAGAATGAGAAGCGGGAGAGGATGCTGAGCAGTCTCTGCCTTCTGTTTCCACCCATGCAGGGCTAACAGGGTTTCAAATCCCAGTAGGCAACAGGCAGAAAACATTTCTCTCTGGTCTTACTGGCTGGAAGTATCGATGTCCAGACCTTGTTGTGGGTAGAGAAAACAGTGGCTGAACCTCGAGACTGGTGGCAGAAATGCCACCTCTCCCGTGGTCTTCATGGGAGCAGCACAGCTCGTGATGGGCTTGGGAATTGAAGAATGATACTGGAAAGGAGGGAGCAGGGATGAAGGGATGGGGATGAGCCTCTGGAACAGGGTAGTGCTCTTCTCCCAGCTGCTCCTTGCAGGGCTGGAGCAGAGTCTTCTGCCCCTTGACAATCACGCTCCCTCCAGGGGGTGATGGAAATCCAAAGCAAGTTGTGCAGGGATCCATTCCCGAGAGACAGAGCTGCTGCAGGGAGTGAGAGGCAGACAGGCATGAATTAACCAGAGCCAGCAGGGAGGCTGGCTTCAGGGAAGGAAAAAAAATACTCCAGGTATTCCTTTCCTCTCTCCCATTTTTGGAATTATGACGCTGGCAGGGAGGAACTGGGGGAGTTAGAGCATCAAGCCTGTCATACCCAGAGAGGGCACACATCTGGGCAGCTATAGTCAAACCCTGAGTGAGGGAGTGCCAGGGACACAGAGCAGAATCTGGAAAAAAAGGGGCAGGGAGAAACTTGAAGGTGCAGCAGGGAAGGAAAAGGTTCAACACGGAGCTGGGAGGAGAGCCCTGGAAGGGAGAAGGCAGCAAAGCCACAAACGGAGCATCGCAGGGACTCGGGATCAGTCCTGTCCTGTGGGAAAAGGGAGATACTGAGGCTTGAAGCGTTGGTTTGGGATGGATCAAGCCCAGCTGCTGCGTGGACAGGGCTTGGGGACAGGTAACCCCCATCCCCCCGCTGCATCCCTGCTCTCTCAAGCTGAATATTTAACATCCAGCTGCCCAGTTGATTAACCCTTGTCCTCTGTTTCCCTCTGAACGAGGACCAGAGCCAGCAGCGAGGGTGACCAGAGCACCCCAGCTGCCATCTACTGGGTAACCTGCTGGTAGAGCCCCCCCAGGGCTGCACACAAGGGTTGTTCCTGATAGAAAAGCTCATTAAGCAGCTTTTCTGCTGAGTTTGTGTTTGCAAAGAGCATCCAAAGGTGCAAGCAGGGCTGACATAGGCTGGTGCGGCGAGATTTCGGATGACAGGAAGAACCTGCATGTGTGAAGGGGTGTCCAGCCCGTGTTGGATGCTCTCAGAGGTGGGGGGTTGGAGCTGGGAAGGGCTGCAGCAGCAGGGCTGGAACGCGAGCTCCAACGCAGCGCTGCTGTCTCAGCAGAGAGAAATCCAATAGCCCAGCCCAAAGCTTACCCCAAAGCATCTCCATCTCACTGCAGCTGCCTTTTCTACACTTTGGAGCTCCAGAGCTTCCCTGCCTGGTGGAGTATCTTCAACCAGGGAGGGGATGGTGGCTCCTGAAGGTGACCAGCCCCCCCCCACTCCCACGTTTCCCTGCCCAGCAGGGATTTTCTTCAAATCCTGTGTATCTCACCGAGGACAATCCCAGCCTCTCCCTTCTCCCTGCAAGAACTTCTTGGGCAGCGCTCCTCAGGTGTCTGTTCCTCCTTGAGAGCAGCAGAAATGAGGGGGAACACTCCAGGAGCAGGCAAATATTCCTTTAAATACACATAGAGAGAAGCCACAGCGTAAAGGGCAGAGAATTGCCCCGTGAGGTGGGGAAGGCAGAGGAGCAGCTGCTCACCAAGTGATAATTTTGCAGCTGGGGGGGGACAGGAGGATGAGGAGGGTCAGCAAGGATGCAGGGAGGATGAGGAGGGTCACAGCCGGGATGCAAGGAGGATGAAGGCAGCTGGCAGGGGCACAGGGCTGTGCCTTCAGCAGCCAAAGAGGAGAGCTGCAGAATTGAGAAGAGTTTCCATGGCAACCCATCTAGGGGATACGACCACCCGCCCTCTTCCAGATACCCCCCCCCACCGGAGCTGAGGCTGAAGGAGGGGAGGGAGAGGAGGAAGATGAAGGCACCGGTGGGAGGCGATGACCCTTCTCGGGCATGGCAGGGCAGAAAACTCCACTGTTTGGGGCAGCACAGCACAGATGGGGAACAGAGAGAACACCTGGAGGGAACAGATCTGCATAGAGGAGGGGGTTTTACAGCCAAGATCTTGGCTACGATGGGAAGAAAACCCCTTATATCCCTGAGGGATCCCAGAGGTTTACAATAAGGTTTAGAAACCCCAGAATGGAATATCCTGCTCTGGAGGGGGTGAGAGGCAGCACTGACACACGTACAGAGATGTCATCCCCGTCCTGTGGCTCTGGAGAAGATGTAAATTCCGAATCTGGGAATTTAAGGCATCATTCTACATCCCGACGAGCACGGCAACCTCTTTTTCTACTCAGCCGCTCCCCAAACCCATCACCTGAAGCACAAGCATCTCCTCGGCGCTACCGGGAGCTCTCGGTTCCCACACGTGTCCTGCCCTGGCAGAGGAGGCTGCTCCAGAAAGACAAGGAGAGGAATTAAAAGGAATTTTGAATAAAGCTTCAAGACGAGGGCCTTGATCACACGTGGAAGGAGACAAACGCAGAAACCCCCACCAGGGTGGAAAAGAGAGACTTCAGAGGGCGGGCACCAAAGCGTCTGCGAGAGGGAACAACCGATGCTCCAAGGTGGTACCAACACCCTCCTCCTCCTCCTCCTCCCTCCCCAGAGAGGCAGGAGCTGCCTCTTCTTTTTAAAATCTACAGCTAACGGGCTTGCTCCACAAATGAGGATGCACCAGGATGTGGGAGCATTTAGTATTCAGAAAGCATCAGTTTGAGAGAAACCTACTTGCTGCCGCTACTCTATTCCCTGATCTCATGGTGAGAACCCACCGGCACCACGGGGACTCCCTGCTCCAAAAAAAAGGAGCTCGGACGGAGACAGAAGACCCATGGAAAGCTCAATCCTTATCTCTTTCATATCTTGAAAAAATAAAACCCCCAAATTTTTATCTCCCAGCCCATTGCCCACACAAGTGCTGCTCCCCACCCCTCCCCGGATCCCACAACTCCCCCCTGTGTTGGAAAAAGGCAAAGATCCAGGCACTTGTTGCAATAAATATTTATTTGGGAAGTGGCCATTAAAAAAAATAATCCTACTTTTGTAAGAAATAACAGAACTTTAGTTTCGGGTCATAGAAAGCTCTGACTGTTAGAGAAGGCTCTGAAGATCCATGCCGCAGCAGCCCAGGGCCGGAGTCTGAGCCAAGTCGGAGAATCGCAGGCAGGGACATCACTCACATGCATAAAACAGGATTATCCCCAGAAGACCCCAGGACTGGACACACAATACAACCTCCCCACGTGTTCCAGGAATTTTCCTCTCGGAAAACTCCAGGCTATGGCACAGATCAGGGCTGAGCTCATTTTGTCACAGTATTTTTAGACTGTGGCTCTGGGGAGAATCTGTTGATACATAACAAACAAAAAGTGAGTGGCAAGCAGCAGCCTTTGAAAGGGAAAGAGCAATGAAGGGGGAAAGAGAGAGGGGAATCTTTATTTCCCTTCATGTCACCAAGAATTCAGGTCTGGCCTCTCCTTTGCTGGAGGAAGGAAACATGTTCTTAAGAGATATTTTTCCAGGACACTGCTCCAGCCTGAGGAGAACGGCCCGAGCCAGCAGGGTTGTGCAGGAAGGAAGAATAACAGAGACAGTTCAAAGTGTCCCTTCTCTCCCCCCTCCCCCGTACTCTCCAGCACTGATTTTGGGTCAGAAACATCCACATTCAAACACTTTAAATCCCACTATTCCCAAAGCAGCAGCAGTGCCAGGGCAGTCCAAGCCAAGGATGTCATTTCTCCTCCGCAGCGTGGGCCTTGTTCCTCCGCTCCATCTTCTTCTGCAGTTTCCTCTTCAGCCGCAGCTGCTTCTGCTTCTGCAGCACCTGCTGGACCTTCTCACGGCACTGCTTGTTTTTCTTCCTGATCTTGGCCAGCTCGGCTTTCCTTTTTGCCTCCAGATCTGGATCCTGCAGTGGCAAACGCCAGGACATCAGTGACACGGCCAGCGCCAGCCCCTTTGCCTTCCCTAGATGCCCACACTGGCCTCCACCCCGTGACCAAGTAGGATGCAGAAGTCAAACACCACCTCACTGCACTTTTTTGGTATTCATCCCCCTTTAAAATAAAACAATCCCACCCTGAAGGAACCCCACCTCAGAACTGTCACTCCCTTTCCACTCCAATGACGTTCTACCAGCTGCTGATCATAGTTTATACAGCAACCACTCACCTTCCCTTCCAGGATCAATTGTTTCCGCTTATTTATTTCTTTCTTCTCATCAAAATCCGTTCCCTCCAGTTCCTGGCAAAGCAAAAAAACACAGCAGGGCCATCAGTAACTGTGTCCCAGAGGGAGAAAAGCAGAGCAGCTCTAAAGGGTCGCGGAATCTCACCAGTGTGAGAACCACACTGCAGACCTTCCCCCCACAAAGGACCAGCCTCACTCAGCAGCATAAAAATGTGCAATAACAGATTAAATCCAGGGCAGATCATTAAAACAACCCTCCACACACACCCAAGCGCTTCGAGTGGAGCTCTAGGATGAGAGGGAAAGGTTTAAGGTCCCTTCCAACCCAAACCATTCCATGATTCCTCTAGAAAGAGGAAGAAAATTCCTCTTTATGTGCCCAAAAGCAAAGCAGTGTATCCAGAGAGGCACGTTGGAACCTCCTGGTGGCCCCCAGCTGCCCAAGAGCTCCAGCCCCTTGGGCAAAGGGGCTCCGTGTTTGCACACTCACGATTTCACACTGCCTCCTGGTGACGTTCACTTGGGTGAGGATGTTAAGCACAGACTGCTCCTCCACGGAGAACTCCTGCAGCTTCATCTCTAAATCAGGGTGAGACATTTACAGACCACGGTTGGTTAGGAAAACCAGGGGTAGGGGGCAGGTTCTCAACTCATAAAAAACCCAGTGATCATCACTCTGGCTCCTTCAGGCCCACAACAAGGGATTTAAACCCCTCTCCCCTCTGCCTGCAGTTCCCCAGAGCACACACAGTGGTGAGGAAGTAAGGAAGAAAGTGGTGGCTTCAATAAAAAGGTCATGGAGAGAGTCCAACACACAGTTCTTCCACCCTAGAAAAGGCAGGAGGACAAACCCCTTCACGCCTGGCACCCTCAACAGCTGATGGAGATTCAAACGCTCCTGGTTCTTCTCCAGTGTTGCAGCTAAGACATGCTGCCCTCATGAAATCAGTGCTTCAAGTCCCACAGGCATGGAGCAGCACAGATGATCCTGTTTTAGCAGCACTCAAGGTGTTTTACTCACTGATTTCCTCCTCAATGGCGTGCACGAGGTGGATGTCGTACTGTGTCACCAGGGTAATAGCGATCCCCTTCCGACCTGGAGGATGGAGAACAGGGTGAGAGATGAATCTTGACAAGCAGAGAGAGGTGGAAACCCAACCCACCCCAAATCCCATCCATCCCCAGGACTCAGCCCAGCACATTTTGGGGACAGGGTGTTCAGAGGGGCGTTTATTTGCCCCAAAAAATAAGTCAGGTCTTGGTACGGATCAGACACAAGTCGGGGGGAGCCACTGCTGCAATATTAAGGCTGAGAAGATCTGGGGATGAGGGAAAAGCCCATGGAGCAGCCTCCCTGCACCCCTCTGGGGCTTGGCTCCAGCTCTGGGACCCCAATTTCAGCTGACAAATGATGACTGTTCCCTGCTCACCTGCCCGGGCTGTCCGGCCAACACGGTGAATGTATATTTTGGGCAGGCCAGGAGTGTTGTGATTGATGACAACTTGTACCGTAGGAATGTCCAAACCTCTGGAAGGTAAGGAAAGAGAATAGAAGAAGCACTAATTGAATCCATGCAGTTTAAGTTCCTGGTTCCTGTCCTCTGCAAGAACCCCGTATTCTCATGAACACGGGACTCTCTATCGGCTCGAGTCAGTTTGAGGATGAATTCTCTCCTCATGCAACTCTAACAGTCACAAACCACAACAGCACAGCCTGTCCTTCCCTCCTACACCCAGAGGACACACAAAGCCTCACGGAAATCCTTCTCCTTCTAGAACATTCCCCCCACAGAGCGTCTAGAACACTCCCTGCAGCAGAGCAAACCAGGCAAACCAGCCACATCACACACAGGCAGCTCCAAAACACAGCTCAGGGATGTTCTACCATGGAAGTGAACAACCCTGCCCTACCCAAGCCAGGGGGAATTTCAAACTCTGCTCTTGTTAAACCCATCATCCAGGTCGGAAAGGACCTTTCAGATCGTCGAGTCCAACCATCAACTCACCACTACCCCATGTCCCTCAGCACCACATCTGCCCGGCTTTTGAATATCTCCAGGGATGGTGACTCCACCACTGCCCTGGGCAGCTTCTTCCAAAGTTTAACAACCCTTTGGGTGAAGAAATTTTTCCAGAAATCCATCCTAAACCTTCCCTGGTGCATCCTGAGGCTGTTTCCTCTTGCCCGAACCATGTCTCTTACCTGGCAGCAACGTCGGTGGCGATGAGAATCTTAAAGATGCTGGACTTGAACTTTGCTAAAGCTCCAAATCGTTGCCGCTGGAAAGAGAGGAGTCTGTGTGAGGGACTGTTGTGATCCAGAGGAGCTGCAGGACAGGGACAGACAGGGGACAGCTCGGGGATGGAGCTGAAGCATCCACCACCCACATCTGCCCATCCCTCACCTGTTTCATCATGGAATGCAGAGCTACAGAAGGAAAGTTGTATTTCCTGAGCATCATGTTCAAGACCTGGCAGTCCCTTGAAGGAAAAATAAGTATAAGAATCAGAACACAAGAGGGAAATGTAAAGCTGATGGATCAGGACAGAGCTGGGGCTCCTCAAGAAGCTCTCACACTGCAATTACAACTCTGTTAATTACTGAAGCGCTCTGATGGAGGTAGGGAGTGGGACACCCACCCCACACCTGCTCAGCCCTGAGACTGCTCAAAGCAAAAGGTGTTTCTCTACCAAATTCCAGAGCAAAGGAAGCAAATATCACTCCAGCCTAACACCAAATAAAGTGAGAATCTCAAACCCAACTAGAAATGTCGAGGCACAGCCACTAAGAGCAACCACAGAATGCTAACGGGGTTGGGAGGGACCTCTGGAGACCACCCAGTTCCAATCTTGAGGAATAAAACCCACTCACTTGCAGGTTTTGGTAAAGATAATGATAGACCAGTCTTCGTGCTCATCCTGGAAGGTCTGGATTAGATGGACAAGGTAGGCATCCTTGATGGCTTCAGGGACAAGCAAGTAGCGTTGGTCCAATCCATCCACTGTCCGTACCCTGTCGGGAGGGGAAGGAGGAACATCTGTTTGGCAAAGGAAGGTGGGACACAAGGAAAAGGCAGCGAGGACACAAGCTAATGGAAAGGAAAGAGGATTCTTCAGAGTGGGTGAAGGCTTACTGGGACTCAGCCTCCCAGAAGAAGGGTTTGTTGGTGGCCAGGCCCTGCAGCTCCTTCAGCGTGTCGGTCAGCGTGGCGCTGAACAGCAGGGTCTGTCTGCGAGGAGGGAGAGCCTGGAAAATCACCTCCAAATCCGGGGTGAAGTCAGCACAGCCCTGCTCGAACAGCCGGTCGGCTTCATCCAACACCTAGGCATGGCCAGACATAAAGGTGGAGGCCCACACGTGAGCCTACAGAGCTGGAGATCTTCAAAGTATTAAAAAAAAACCACCCCCATCCCACAATCCTTGAATTCTGCCTCACCAAAAACTTGATTTTCTTGAGGCTGAAAGTGTTGGAGCTGCGGAGGTGATCTGCCAGCCGGCCGGGGGTAGCGATGACAACGTGGGGTTTGCGGGAGAGCTCCAGGGCCTGCTCCACCATGTCTGCACCCAGAACCACAGAAAAGTTACAGGTAAGGCTTTTTTTTTAGCCTGTAAAGCTGCAGAGGGACTCTTTGTCAGGAATTCTAGGGATAGGACAAGGGGGAATGGNTTGAAGGTCCCTTCCAACTCTGACCATTCTAGGATTCTATGAAAACATCACTCTCCTTATTCCCACCAGCCTCCACCAACACCTTTGGGCACTTAGAGAAAAGCTCCTCAGCGTGGAGAAAGTAAACTACGTGGAACAAGAGCCTCTCCCCGAGGGCTCTGCTCTCTCCCAACCCCACCAGCACCGGGGGGAGGCTCCCACCCCTCGGGCAACACCACTCACCCAGGCCGCCCACCACCACGCAGTCCTTCAGGCCGAGGGGCTTCCCCAGGACGCGGAACTGCTCTGCGATCTGGTACGCCAGCTCCCTGCCGGGGAGGAGAGAGCTGAAACAGGCCCGGGCCGCCGCGGGTGAGGCCTTTTAGGGCTGGTTCTCCCGGTCCGGGCCTTCCCAGAGCCGCTCCGTACCTGGTGGGCGTCAGGACCAGGCAGAAGATACCGTAGGGATCCTCGGAGAGCACCTGCAGCACCGGCAGCACGAAAGCCGCCGTCTTCCCGCTGCCCGTCTTGGCGCAGCCCAGGCAATCGCGACCTGCGAGGGAGGTTAAGGGCCGTTAACGGCGTTAACNNNGCGGTAACGGGCGGGACCGGGCGAGGGAGGGAGAAGCGGGGGCGCTCACCTTGTAGCACGGGCGGGATGCAGGCGGCCTGGACGGGGGTAGGGCGGCTGAGGCCCACCTGCCGCGCCTGCTCCGCCAGCCACGGCGACAGCCCCAACTCCCGGAACGCCGCCATGGCCACCCCCGTCCTCACCAAACACTTCCGAACTCGCACCACGTGGCGCGCCGGCCTCCCCTCATTGGCTATCTCGCTCCCAGCATGCTTTTCCGGAAGGCGCTTCCGGCGCTGCCATGACGTTGCCGTCTTCCATTGGCTAGTGCTGGGGGTTGCCATGGAGACGGCGGGTCCCGGCAGCCACCGCCGCCCCGGTGCTTCC
>VXBW01007848.1:123628-165613 GCA_013400375.1 Thinocorus orbignyianus
CAAGCGGCTTCTCCAGCCCCCGCATCTAGCCCGAAGGGGGGCGAGTGGCTTCTCCAGCCCCCGGATCTGGTCCGGAGGGGGCAGGGGCGCCTTGCCCTGGCGTCAAGCGGCTTCTCCATCCCTAAGATCTAGCCCAGAGGGGGCGATCCATGCCCGGAGGGGGCCGGGCCGTAGGCGAGGGGCGGCTCTTAGGTCCCCGGTAAGGCTGGGGAGGGGAGTCCCGTCCCATCCCCGTCCCGCCCCGTGCGGAGCCTGCGCGGAGCCGGCGGGCCATGGGCGGGCGGCGCTGATCGCCATGCCGGCTCCGGAGCCAATGCCCGGTTACGGGCAGCTGCTGCGGCGGGGTTACNGGTTACGGGAGCTTTTCGGCGGCGGTGCGGGGCTGCGGGGACTGCGGTTGGGAGCTGTCGAGGCGGACCTGGGCCGAGAACGCTCAGCTGGGCTGGGGAGAGGTGCTGCTCTGCGGGATCTGCGCCCTGGCATGGACCGCGCTGCGCCGCGCCGCATCCCGCAGGATCTTTCGGGTCAGTCCCGGTGCGGGGCGGGGGGGGAACGGAGCACCCCACTACGGTGGGGTTGCGGGGACCGGTGCACCGGAGGGTGCTTCTCCTCCAGCTGGGGATGCATCTCTGGTCCACCCCCATCCTCATCTCCCCATCCCGGTGTACCGGAGGATGCTTCTCCTCCAGCCGGGGCCGCATCTCTGGTCCCCCCCCCATCCCCATCTCCCCATCCCGGTGCGCCGGAGGGCACCTCTCGGTCACCCGGGGCCGCATCCCGATGGATCCGTAGCACTGGAGGGCGCTTCTCCGCATCCTGGGGCCCCGGTGCACCCGAGGGCGCCTTTTTCTCCATCTGGGGCCGCATCTCCGGTCCCTGTTGCAACGGAGACCTCTTCTTCCCATCCCGGTGCACCGGAGGGTGCCTCTCTTGCACCCGGAGCCGTATCTCGGGGATCCGTTGCACCGGAGGGCTCCTCTACTCCATCCGGGGCCGCATCCTCGGTCCCCGTTGCCCTAGGAGGCTCCTTCCCACATCCCCCCGTTACCGGAGGGCTCCTGACCACATCCCGGAGGGGTTGGGGGGTGGTTTGTTGTATGAGAAAACACGTTTTCCTTCCCCTGGAGGGTGAAAAGTGGGGATTGCATGAGAGATCCCTCCCCTCCCGCTTCCCCCGGGACTGCATCCCGGAGGACCGAGCATCCTGCTGCACCGGCAGAGCTCTTCCCCCCCTCTTCCCCCTCCTTCCCGCATTCCCTTGGCTGTATCTTGGTGGGAGGTGGGTTGGGGGTTATTTCTTGCACGGAGGAAGGAGAAGCCCCCCGGTTTTGCGTTATCATCCGTGGTTTGCATCAAAAAATGCCCTTCTCCCGGGTGCAGTGAGGTGGGAGGATGGCGAAGCCGCTGCTGCGCCGCAGCCATGGGCTGACCTTCCCCCAGCCTTGGAGTGGGGGGATGCAGGGATGCCAGCATCCCAGCCCCACAGCCTGCCGAATGGGTTTGCCAACCCTGTCTCCTCCTTGCTCATGCAGTACTTCATAAGGGACAGGGTGAGGAGGATGTCCCCGGGGTCGCAGGACGTGGATCCGTTTAATTTCTCGCTGGGAAAAGGCGTCAGTAACGGAAGGAGAATATCCTCTGTCGTGCAGTTTCTTCCCTTTTGCTTTCCTAGAGAGAAGCCGTGCGCTTCCCTCTGTGATTACCCTGGCCTTGGTAGGACTTAGAGAGGCAGAAGCGCTGGAGATGGTGTGTTTTGGGTCTCGGGGAGGCAGAGGCAGCCCTTTTCTCACCCACCCGTGAGCGTGGCAGCACGAGGCCTTGAAGCAGCTGCAAGAGCATGTGGCTCTTTGCAGCTCCGTGGGACAGGCCCTGGGTGAACAGCTTCCTCCAGAGGCTGCTTCGCAGATTAACGAGTCACTTTGCATCCCATAATTAGGCTACGGGGACCTGCTGTCCTCTCTCTGCCGCTGACCCTGCCTTTAAAGTGATTCTTCCTTTGCTGTTCTTCCTGGCTTTGCTTATCCTGCCCCTCTGCTCTGCCCTGGGGAGGACCCAGCTGGAGCACTGGGACCAGTTCTGGGATCCCCAGTTCGGGAAGGACAGGGAACTGCTGGAGAGGGGACAGCAGAGGACCACCAAGATGCTGAGGGGCCTGGAGCATCTCTCTTAGGAGGAAAGGCTGAGGGACTTGGGACTTCTTAATCTGGAGAAGAGAAGGCTGAGGTGGGATCTGATCAACACCTAGAGATACTCCAAGGGTGGGTGTCAGGAGGATGGGGCCAGGCTTTTCTCAGTGGTGCCCAGGGACAGGACAAGAGGAAACGGGCACAAACTTGTCCATAAGAAGCTCCATCTAAACCTGAGGAGGAACTTCTTTCCTGTGAGGGTGGCAGAGCCCTGGCAGAGGCTGCCCAGAGAGGTGGGGGAGTCTCCATCTCTGGAGACATTCCAAACCCACCTGGACACGTTTCTGTGGGACCTGCTCTGGGTGGACCTGCTTTGGCGGGGGGTTGGACTGGGTGATCTCCAGAGGTCCCTTCCAACCCCATGGCGTTCTCTTATTCTCTGATTCTGTGATCTGGTAGCAGGAGGTGGCTCTTGACCTTGTGCAAGGTGCCAGTCTAAGTCCTCCAGAGTGGTTTGAAGCTGCTGGAGTGGCAAGGAAAGACACTGGCTTTTCCTGGGGGACCCAATTCCTCCTTGTTCCCTGCATCCCAGTTTGCCCATGGCTACTGGTGGGCAGCGTGTGGCCCCTGGGAATAGTGGAAATGGGTTTAATGAGGTTGGAGATAACAAATTGGAGGTGATTTCCTTTGCCCTCCAGTTCCTCCTTGTGTGAGGCTCAGCTTTGCAGAGCCGGTGGTGATCGGAGCGTGAAAAAAAAAATGAAAAAAAATGGGAAAAAAAGGTCTGGGTGCTGTGGAGTCTGCTCAGTGCCCTGGGAGGATGCTCGGCAGCTTGTGCGAGCGCCAAGGCTTCGTTCCCTCCCAGAAATGGGTCACGCTTGTAATTGCAGAAGAGCGAGGGGGGGGTTGATGGGAGCTGGTTCCTGTGGCTGCATCTGCATGTGTTACAGCCATGAGACGCCCAGAGAAACCGTGAGAGCCTCGGTTTTCTCCCTGCGGATGGGAGGAAGGGCAATAGTCCACAGAGACAACTCTCTCTCTCTCTCTTTCTCTTTCTCTTTTGAAAGCATCTGAAGGTTTTTCTCCATTTTGCTACGGGGGAAAAGCTGGAGGTTGTCGCTTTCCTCCGAAACCTCTGGCAGTGTTTAAGAAATCAGTGGGTGTTGCGTGGGCCCTGCCAGGGCAGCGCTGGAGTGGGGTTGCTCAGGATTAGTCAGCGAGGAAAGAAACCTCCTCTTTAACCCCAGGAGGAAACTTCTCCCACGCTCAGACCTTCGCCGTCCCGGTGCAGGGCTCGGAGAGCATCCTTCCTCATTTCCAGTCTCTTCGTGGTCCCTGCAAGAACCGAAAAGCTCGGGGTTAGAAAAATGAATCCACTCGGCGCCTGGAGAGCGCTGCCTTCCTGCCTGTTGGTTAGAAATAGTAAAACTTGCTGCTTGGATCGTGCTCCTCTGCGTCTGAGGAGGAAGTGACTCTTACCACGAGGCCCTTGAAGCTTAAAATGCACCTTACTTGGCCCCGGCCGTGACCGCTCCTGCCAGAACGACGGGTGTTGGAGCCCTGTGCCTCTTCCTGTGCTCTCTGCCTGGCCCCGTTCTTATCAGCGGGATCGTGAGAACGGGAAGGAGGGTCCTCACTCTCTGTCTGGGACCACGGCAGCCTTTATCCCACATCTTTGGGGCAAAAAGGTGTCGTGGTTGGGGTTGAAGCCTCGGGAACGGTTCTGACCTTGATGGGAAGGGTTTGGTTGGGATTTGAACGTGCTGACTTTACCCCTTTCCCACAGCCAGGCTGGTGCCTGGGCATTAGATGTGGTTTTCTCGTCGTCCTTAGAGCAAAGATACTTTTTGGCCCGTTGTCTTTGCTTCATAGAGTCCTCACTTGGTGCAAACACGGAAGGCAGTTGCTTGGGTGGTAAAGATCCTGGTGAACTGGGCACATGTGGATTGTCAGGTAGGGAAGGACCCCAAAATCAGCTATATTGGGGTCAGGAGCATCCCTGAGGGACATTTCCATCCCCTCTGGGGTCTGACCTGAAGGCTCTTGGTCCCCTTGACTTGGGGGTGCACAAACTTGGCTGATACTCAGGGTATGTCTGATTGTACAAGCTCACTGGAGCTGCAGCCCCCCTTCAGAAATGAAGACCAAGCTGGGTCTGGGCAAGTATTCCCATCCCTCAAACCCTCCTGGGCTGGGTCTGTGTGCCCTGTCCTCCTGCTGTGGTTGGTGTCTGAGGTCTGTTGGTGTCTGAAAGCCACCGTCCTTGGTGTGTTCCCTGCGTGAAGAGCAGCTGCAGCCAGGCTCTGAGGAGTTTGGTTAAAAACCAGCAACCTGAGCATCAATGCATTAGTTAAAGCTCCTGGAGGGTGGCTGAGGCCAAGTGCTGTTGGAATAAGTCCAGGCATCTCCACTTGGGAAAGGCTCGGTGAAGTGCCCGGACCTCAGCGAGCTTGTGCTGGTGGCCTTCTTCCCTGAGAAGGCCTTGTGCAGCACAGTGAAGTTTGGCTTGAAGAGATGAAACTAAGATCACACCTAGATTCATGCTCAGAGATGACCCAGAGTAGCCGTAACAGGCATTTGCAGCCCTAAACTATCCTGAGCCATCTTGCTGCTGTGACTTAAAGTCCCCAAAATCAGTAAATCAGCAAACTCCATTCTGTATAAAAGCTGCCTCTGAGCCTGGTGATGTTGGTCGAGTATCGCCTCCATCCTTACCAGGTGTCTGCCTTTGCAGTGGGTAAAGGTTTTCCATTTTTGGCCCAGGTGCCAGCCAGCTCACTGTCTTGGTGCTGTCGGAATTTGTACGGAGTCGCAGTGTCCTCTGCGAGGAAAAGCGTTGTGTCAGTTGGAAAAATGTGCTCTGGAAAGCAGAGTTTGGAGGTGAGTGATACACTATAGCCCCAGGAAGGGTGGGGGAGCTGGAAAGCAAGGGTCCCCATTATCCCTTTGGGTGATTTAGAATCCTAGAATGGTCAGNCAGCCCCAGCTCTCTCAGCCTGTCCTCACAGCAGAGCTGCTCCAGCCCTCTGAGCATCTTGGTGGCCTCCACTGGACCTGTTCCAACAATTCCATGTCCTTTCTGTGTTGAGGACTCCAGAGCTGGACACAGGACTCCAGGTGGGGTCTTGTGAGAGCCGAGTAGTATCTTTCCTCCACCCTACGGTGCTATCAAGACTTGTTTCTCTGAGCCCCATCAGGGAGGGGAATTATCACTGTCCCAAAAACCGGCCACCCGAGGTGGTCTCTGCCATCTCCCCGGCTCATCCTGCTGCTTGCAGCACAAACCCTGGAAACTGGAGGAGAGAAAACCACAACAATGGGCCTTTTCTTCCCCCTGGGGAATGGAGCTGCGTCCCATCCCGGCGCGGGGGCTGCTCTCCTGGTGCCGCTGTGTCAGCACTCAGGCATGAGGAGGTTATTCAGCCCCGGCAGCACCCCGTGGGCAGCTGTGTCTTCTCTTCAAAAAGTGTCTTCTTTTGCTTTTCTCTCTCAGGGATGAGTTTTCCCACTTACTGAGGGAGAAATAACGTCTGTTGGTTTGTTACCGTTGTCATAGTGGGGTTGTTTTCCTACAGATTTATCCAGAGTCCAGTGTCTCAGCTGCTGAGGGCAGGGAAACTGAGGCACGGAGAGCTCTCTGCCTGGTGTGGGGATGGAGCAGGGAGAGCTCTTAGTGCTGTGCTCGGTTCGTTCCTGGTGGGGTGACAGCTGCTGTCCTCGGGTCCAGGAGAACCATTTTTGTGTGCTTAGAGACATTTTACTGGCTCTTTCCTTCTACTGTGTCCCATCCCTGGGGTGACAGAGGGTGGCAGCCCATCTGGGAGCAGTGTCCAGGCTGGGTATGGAGGAGATATCATTCCTCAGGGATGGAAAAGCAGCACATGGGGGCTGTGGGGAGCAGTGCCACCGCTGCGGAAGGGGCAGTAGCTGTTGGTGGTGGCTGGATTTTTGAATCGGAGCTCTGCCCGCTCCTCATTATCCTCTGCATTGAGGAAAAACCCCTGTGAAGCTGCCAGTTCCCTGGGCTGAGGCTGCTCCGTGCCAGCCGTTCCTTTTGTGTTCCTCTGGGGAACTCGGCGTGCCCAGAAGCCAGGCTGGGATTTGGCCAGGCTCTTGGCCCTGGGCTGGGAGGTGGCAGAGGCGATGGGGGCGGCCGGGGACGGGGGGTGGGCTGCAATCCCTCTGGAACAAACCCCGATTCATAACCCACCACCACCACCACCCTGGCAGGTTGCTGGAAGGATTTGTCTCCTGCTGCTTCAGCCGGTTGTGGATTTTAGGGGGCTGGCTGCTTTCCCCCAGCACCGGAGGCTGTAAAAAGGAAGAGAGCATGTGTTTGCTTTGTGCTACCCGTATTTTTCTGACACTTCAGCAGAGCTGCGGGCGAGTGACGGTTTCCATTCGGTTTCTCTTTCCAGCTCCAAAACCGCTCTCACACCTTGCTCGCACCCGCTGCTGGGCTCTATGTCACCCCCCGTGGTGATGCTGCAGGGAAACAGTCACGTCCTTCAGAGCTGGTAATTTTTGGAGGTGAATCAGAAGATGCCTGCGAAGGTTGGAGGAGGAGGAGGAAGAGCCAGTCGCCCTTTAAGCGCAGCCCCATTACATCACTTGCCAAGAACCTTGGGCTCTTTCAGCCGGAGCCAGATCCGCTGTTCCCACTGCAGCACCCGTCACCCGTAGCAACAGGCATCTCTGCACCGTTGCCGTGGGAACGGCGGGCGGGTGATGGCAGGACATCCCCCACCTTGCGCATCTCCCACCCCCCTGGGGGAGAGGGCAGATGCATCTCCTGCCTGACGTGGGCTGGGCTCTGCATCTCCTCATGCAAGTGGTCCGTGTCCTGGTGGGGGCATCCCCAGGGATGGTAATTTGCTCCCCCCTCCCCAGCCCTCTGCATGATGCTGCTTCTCTCCTGATCCCTCCCCGTGTCTGCTCCACAGCCAACTCCCATTTCTGGAGTGCTCAGGGTAACCTGTGGCTGTTGAAGGGAGAGGAGGGTGGCTCTCTCCAGGATTTATCACTAACCAGAGGGCTCAAACCTCCCCAAGCACTGGCCACCACAAGCTGGGGTGGGGTAGCCCTTCCCTGGGTCCTGCTTTTGCTCCAGGCTGGGAGTTACTGGAGTGGTTTGTTCACCAAGCTGTGGCACAGTGGCATTTTTCTGCCCTGCTGCCACCTCTGCCAGGGTGACCAGCATCCCTAAAACCTGGGTCAGCTGGGTAGTGCCTGCCTGCCCCGGGAGTGATGCTCCTTGCCATCAGCTCTGCCTTCCTGGGGTGAAAACGTGGTGTCCTTCCCCCTTTGCAGGCAGGGAACTGCCTTGCCTGGCAACGGGTGGCCAGACTGCGACAGGGATTTGGGGCTGAGCTCAGCATCCTAAATTCAGCCCGGGGCTGAGGGGGTCAGGAGTGGTGGGGGGCTCTGCAGCTCGCAGTGCCGGTGGCGTGGCGAGCTATCCCTGGATCCCAGCTCCTTCTCTGCTCCACTGTATGGAGATGCAAATAATTCATGCTTTCTGGGCTCGGGACTTTCTGTCTCTGCATTATTTATTCACCCTTCAAGCTTCCTCCTTTCTCTCTTCCTTTTTTTTATTCTTCTTTCCTGCCGTGGCTCCTGTTGGAAGGAGCCTTGGCAGCAGCATGGTTCCAGTCTCAATGGGAACGGCCGTGCTCTGGGTGCCAGATGCACTGGGGGGGTCAGATCTCAGCCTCTCGAGCTGCTCAGGGTAGGGGGGGATGCAGACAGTTTGGCAGAGCTTTGCAGGACCCGTGGCTTCCAGGGCTGACCAGTGCTGGGAAATGCAGCTCTTTTTAAGCTGGGACAATGCTTGGAGTGGAATCCTTTNAATCCTTTGAAAATCTGGGGCAGAGAGGGGCTACAAGCCAGCCCCCGCCACTGCCTGGGGACAGCTGGGGTCTTAATATAGCCCTCGAGCATCGGCTGCAGAAAAGTGCTGACCTGGGGCAGGGTACAGTTACTTTGCAGGCATTTTGTTTTCATCTCCAACTTATCTGGCCTCTTCCCCGGGGGGGTGGGGGGGCCTTTGGGCCGTTATCTGTGTCTTTTCGGGCAGTGCTGGTTCCCTCCTGGACCTTGAGTGACGCTTCCCCCGCGCCGGCTGCTCCCCCAGGGGGTTGGGGGGAGGATGCAGAGCTTGGCCAGGGCTGACGGGGCTCTGTCACCCTCGTGATGAGAAGCAGAAACGGCGCCTGGCATCGCTCAGCTGCCACCGAGGGGGGGAAAACATCCACCTCCCAAGCCCCAGCTGAGCTGAGGGCACGCTGGGCGTGCAGCATCCCTCCCTGGCACACGTTCCAAGGCTCAAGCGCTACGTTTTCATGTTTAACACCTGGGTTTTGCTTTCTCTCTGCTTCCCACCTCCTCCCTGGCCTCAGTGGCCCAGCTCTGGCTGCTGCAGGGCAGGAGTGTGGGTCGGGAGAGCTGGCTGATGCTCCTCGTCCTCGGGAAGCGAGGGAACTCGGGGGTGAGAAAGTTTCGTTCTGATTAGCACGAGCGATCTGCAGAGCTCCACGTCCTCCCTCCCCTCGCTTTGGCCATATTTGGGGAGGCTTTGCCTCCTATTTTTGACTCTCGACGGGGTGGGAAGGGTGCCTCAAACCACAGGGAGGGGGGAAACCAGTAGCTGATCAGCTGTTTGGGTGCTGGACAGCTAGAAAAGCTGCTGAGAAGCGTGGGTGAGCATGGGTCGGTGTCAGAGAGCAGGAGGACCTTGGTACCCCAGCCTTTACTGACTCGTTATCTGCAAATCTGGTCACCTCCAGCTCTGGGTGCACACATGGGGAGGGTCTCCTGCTGTGCTGGTTGGGGGGCAACACGTGTTTGGGACTCTGCAAAGCCTTTGCTTCCTCAGTTGAAAGGCTCTTTTCCTGGGAGCTGGCAGCGCTGTAAATCCCTTGTGCTCAGGACGGTATCAGTACAGCTTCTTTTGGATTTTCTTGTGCAGATAGGACTTGATTTTTTTCTTTATTTTATTAATTATTCACTCCGTTCTGCAAAAGCCAGCTGTGGTCAGCACTGCTCCTGGAGTGAGGGTGATGGAGCGGTGCCCGGACTGTGGGATGCATCCCATCAGCTTCTCTGCTTTCGAGGGTCTCTACCCTCGTATTGTTCCCTGCTTCAGGTTCTCTCCGGAGCCTCTTTGACCTATTTGTGCTGTAAAAAAAAAAAAAGCTGGGAAAATGGGGCGTGTGACCCTGAGTTTGCCCTGTCTGGAGCACAGGCAGCATTGTGGAGCTCGAGTCTCTCAGAGATTGGGTGGTCTCTGCCCTGAGCTCCCCAGGTCCCCTCTATTTGCCCCCTGTGACGATATCCCTCCCTCTTCCTTGCAGCCCTTTGGGGAGTGGTGCAACCTGCAGCCCAAAGATGCTGCCAAGATGCCTGAGAGTGCCTGGAAGCTGCTTTTCTACACGTTATCCTGGTCCTATGGCATCTACCTGCTCTTCTTCACCGACTACCCCTTCTTCTACGACCCACCGTCCGTCTTCTACGGTACAGTAAGAGCCAGGGAGAAGTGGGTATGGATTAGGGTGTCCAGGTTGATTGCTGGGGTGAGCAAGGGAGAAGGCTGAAGCCCTAAATTGCCTTTTCTGTGCTGCTGTGGGTGCAGAAAGGGCTCAACACGTTGTCCCCTGATCATTTGGTTACAGAGAGTCACCTAGTGGCTACTGCAGACTGCTGGGATGTGCTAGTGATGAGGGGAAAGGGATGGGGACTGGGGAGTTAAAGCAGGAGAGAAATAAATCAAGGCTTCTCCTTCAGATCTGGGAGAGTGAGGGGGTCTAATGCCAAAGGCAGAGTTTGGGAACCGGGACGCCTGGGTCCTCATCCGGCCTTTGCCTCTGTGAGGTCCTGGGTGGGAGCACAGCGAGGTGCTGGGGCTCCTTTGCCCCACTGGTGCTCCCCAAACTCTTGACTCTGCTGATGATGGAGGCTCCATGCTCGTGGCTTTGGGCTCAGCCGGGTGTCTCTGTCCCACCCCAGACTGGAAGAAGGGCATGGACGTGCCCACGGACATCGCCATCGCCTACCTGTTGCAGTGCAGCTTCTACGGGCACTCCATCTACGCCACCGCCTACATGGACACGTGGCGCAAGGACTCCGTCGTCATGCTCCTCCACCACGTGGTCACACTGATCCTCATAGCCTTCTCCTACGCTTTCAGGTGAGGTCCCTGGCTGTGACACTGCTGTCCCAAGCCAGATGTGTGGCAAAAGCCACTGCCTTGCTGTGCTCGCAGGCACTTCACGGGCACACAGCAGGAGGACTGATCTCATCAGCGCTTATCGATGTCTAAAGGGTGGGGTTAGACTCTTCTCAGTGGTGGCCAGTGACAGGACAAGGGGCAACGGGCACAAATGGGCACAGGGGAAGTTCTGTCTCAACATGAGGAGGAACTTCTTGCCTTTGAGGATGGCAGAGCCCTGGTACAGGCTGCCCAGAGAAGGTGTGGAGTCTCCTTGTCTGGAGATACTCAAAACCTGCCTGGACACGTTCCTGTCCAGCCTGCTTGAGGTGACCCTGCTTTGGCAGGGGGTTGGATGAGATAATCTCTGAAGGTCCCTTCCAACCCCAGCCGTTCTGTGATTCTCTTGCTGGGTTGGTGTGGATTCTCCTCTGCCCCATTGCATGATGCCAAGGTGGCTTGCCTGGATTATTCGGGGACTCTGGCTGTTCCTGACGTGATGGATCATGGATGCTGGGTGTCACCATGGACCAACAACCCCACACACCTCCCTCCCTTCCTCCTTGCTCCCCTCTTTCCCACAGGTACCACAACGTGGGCATCCTGGTGCTCTTCCTGCACGATGTCAATGACGTGCAGCTGGAATTCACCAAGCTCAACGTCTACTTCAAGCACCGGGGGGGTGTCTATCACCGCCTCAACGATGTCATCTCCAACATTGGCTGCCTCACCTTCAGCATCAGCTGGTGAGCTTGTCCTCCTGCCCCTCCTCATCCTGCTTTCCTGCTTCCAGCTCTTCTCATCAGCTTTTGTGGTCTTCCCAGTGCCCTGGGGTAGAGCCGGCTGGGTCTGTGTGCATGGGAACAAGCCCTTTCTTAAAAAAAAACAACAAAAAAACCCAAAAAAAGGGTTTGGGAAGAGGTTCCTGGCAGAGCCTGACCCCATGCTGGGCTTGGAATCCTTCTGTAGTCACTTTGCCGTCTGTCACCACAGAAGGGCCTGTGAAATCTCGCTCTCAGCGTGACAAATGACCCCGGGGGAGGAGGAGCTGCTGTTTCCATTTTCCCACTGGCTTGGGTTTTAGTGGCAAGAAGGGCTTTTGTAAAGAAAGAAATGGGACGGGCGTTGGGCTGTCCCAGATTCCAGCCTTGTTGTTCCTCTGGCAGGAGAAGGGAAAAAAGAAAAAAAAAAAGAAAGATGGAGATGGGTAGCTTGCAGGTTGTCACTCCTCATTTGTCCCTTTGTCTCCTTTGTTTCTGTGGGCAGTGAAGGCTTTTAGCGCTGAGCTAGGGATGCACAGGACTAAGAAAAGCTTCCAGCTGCATTCCTCTCTGCCCCGTTGGGAAAACTGTCACTCTAGACCTTTCCCTCTACCCTGAGACAACCCTTTCTCTGCCCTCCCTCTGCTGCCAAGCCTTCTCTGCCCGCAAGAATTGTCCTCTCCCCTCAATAGCTGTCCTTTCATGGTGTGAAGTCCCACCAAGAGCCAGCCTGTGAACCCGAGAGGGATGCCCGGAGTGGGGACTTCAAAGAGGGTCTCACACCTCCCCCAGGGTCCTTGTTAAACCCACCCTCCTCCTCCTTGCCCTGGCAGGTTCTGGTTCCGTCTCTACTGGTTCCCCCTCAAGGTGCTCTACGCCACTTGCTACTCCAGCCTCCAGTCGGTCCCCAATATCCCCTTCTACTTCTTCTTCAATACTCTGCTCCTCATCCTCACTCTGATGAACATCTACTGGTTTCTGGTGAGTAGGGGGCAGTTCGGCAGCCCCTGTGCCATCTGCCATCCATCCCTGCCCTTGGGGGCAACAGGGATGGAGGAGATATTTGGAGGGCTGAGGGCGGAGGAGGAAATCCCATGTCAGTGCCCAGTCCTCCACGCTGGAATTCACTGCCTCACACCCAGGGGATCCATGGGGAAGGAGCAATAACAGATCCAAGGGGCAGGCTGGAGCTTGCTGGGGGTGTAAATGCTCTGGCATCTCCTGAAGCTTTGGGGAGGGGGTGAAGAGGGTGGGTGTGGAGGGCTCACACCAACAAGCTGGACCCTGGGTGGAGCTGGGCACCATCTGAACTCATCACCCTGTGGAGATGAAGTTGTTTAAAGGTAGTTGAAAGAGTTCTGCCTCCTCCTGCAGGTCATCAGCCACCTCCCGGGGGCTTTGGCCACCCTGGAGGGACCTGCCCTGGGCCCTTCTTGGGGCTGAGGATGGTGGAGAATGGGAGAATGGTCCCACACAGGGGTTGGGTGGAGCAGCTCTAAGCCTCGGGGGTTGTGGCTGATGGTTTCTCTACCTCTTCCCAACAGTACATCGTCCTGTTCGTGGCCAAGGTGCTGATGGGGCAGGTGCAAGAGGTGAACGACGTGCGTGAGTACGACGTGGAGGACAGCAAGAAAACCAAGAAGAAAGAGGCCGGACTCCAGCTGCCCAACGCTCTGAAAGAAAGGTATGTGGGCGGTGGGGGGGGATCACACACGCGTGTGGGCCACAGGAAGGGATGTGGGCAGACTTCTTGGGACCTTGTCAAAGGGTTCTCCACTGTGCTGGAAGGCAGAAGAGCAGGATGCCTTGACAGAGAATTTAGAACGTTGCTGCAAGTAATGGAGGGAATCAGGAAGGACTTTGTATCTCCACGCCACGTGTTGTGGTGTGTCCATCCATCTTTCTGTCCCATGAATCCTCACCCACCTCTTCCCCTCCCCACCATGAAGAACTGGCTCTTTGCTTGATGATGGATCCCCCAGAGCAGGTCTGGCTGTGGGGACAAACTGCCACAATCCAGTCCCTCAAGGGACTCCAGAAAAGCTGGGAAGGGACTCTTAATCAGGGAAGGGAGCTCTATGATGAGGGGAAAGGGTTTGAAAGTGAAAGAGAGGAGATTTGGGTTAGAGTTTTGGGAGAACTTCTTTGCTATGAGTGATGAGACCCTGGCCTGGGTTGCCCAGAGAAGCTGTGGCTGCCCCTTGAACCTTGGGGTTCGAGGCCAGGCTGGATGGGGCTTGGAGCAGCCTGGTGTGGTGGGAGGTGTCCCTGCCCAGGGCAGGGGGTGGCACTGGGTGGAATTTGAGGTCCCTTCCGACCTGAACCCTTCTGTGATTCTGTGCCTGAACTTGTCAGGATGGGTCCGACCTCAGCAGTGATTTGTGAGAGGGAGGCCAAGGCTGACTGTCCCCTCCCCTGTCCTCTCTGTCACAGGACTCACCTAAAGAATGGACTTGTGAAGGACAAGCGGTTGTAAGGACAGCGTGGCTGCGGTGGCCTGGGCAGCCTGGCTGGATCTGGGGACTGACCCAGGACAAGGCTCAAACCCAGCAAACGAAAGGCACAAGGAGAAGAACTTCATCCCCAATCCCCCTTCATCCCCTGCCCGGAGCCGGGGAAGAGACGCCGCTGACAGGATCAGGCCCCTGCCAGGGTTTGCCTGTGACCGGGCTTGGCCCGATGCTGGTGTGCTTTCTGTAGCCAGTCCCTGCTTGTTCAGCTGGTGGCTGGTGGCTTTGCTGGTCCAGGTAGGATTTGGAGCTGGCTTTAGGTCCCCCTGGTGTTTTGTCGCTCCATCCCTCAGCTCTTCTCAGTCCCTTTGACATCTCCCCTCTCTTTATCGTTGGACCTTCCCGCCAACCCTTCCTCAGCAGCTCTGAAGGGTCCCCTGACCCAGCATCAAACTGGGAAGGGGAAAACCTCCTCTCGTCCTCAGGTGAGGGGAACCCAGAGCTAGCTCTTCTCCGGAGGCTGGAGGTGACACCCGGCACCTCTGAGCCTTCTCCCCCTCAGGAGGGGTCACTCATACAGAGCTGCCCACGTAGAGATGGAGGCACAGCACAGTTCCCAAGAGCAGGTCTGCCTGGAAACCCTGCCCTGGAGCGTGATTCCAGCCCTCTGTCCTGCTGGATGAGGGCCAGGAGGTATTAAAGCACCTAATTAAGTCTTGAAGTTGCTTACAAAGCCAGTCCTGGTCCTGGAGAGTCCCCTGCCGAGGGATCTCCAGGCTGTCACCCAGCCATGTCTCCTTGCTCGAGTAAAGAGCAGATGGTTTCTGCTCCCTGTGATGGTTTTCCAGGCAGCACCAGTCCCAAGGCTGGACTGGGCTGTGTCTCTACTGGGAAGCCCCGTGGGATTTACAGCCCCTCCGATCAACACCGTCCCATCGCTCTTCTCTCATGGGGTCACCACCCACAGCTCCCGTGTCCTCCCTGGGCCACGGAGCTGCCACCAGGCTGGGGACAGCAGGCAGGGGATTCAGGGCATTAATTCCAGCCATCCAGAACATGGTTAATTGGTTTTTGTGGGTTGTTTTGTTGGGATTTTTTTCTTTTCTTGTTCGGTCTGTTCTATTGACTCAACTCCAGGCTCGTGGTGTGAGCCACGGGGAAAGTTCCTGGGTAACCCAAAAGCAAAAGGTGACTTGGGCTGATGGAAACCGTCCTGCGTGGTGACAGCATCCATCTCCTGGTGGGATTTCGGAGGGGTGGATCTCGCTGCTTCAGATTTTTGACTTCTGAGAGGGATTTTTAGGATGGAAGAAAGGAGGGGAACCGATACCCCAGGCCTCTTTCTGCTGGGTTGTAGCAGAGTTGGGGTGTTGCTGGTGCTGGGTTGGGGTAACAGCAGTACCGAGGTGGTGTGGATAGAACTGAATTTCATAGTACCGGCTTGCCCAGGCTTCAGCATTGAGCTGGGTGGTGGGCTGACCAGTATCGTGTGCTGTGGGGTGTACTGGGAGGGCTGGAAAGTGGCTGTTGCTGATGGGGAGGTGACGGGGAAGGGAACAGGGTGGCTTTTTGTGGTGGCCCCGGGGCTGTGTGTCCTGTGGGCAGGGAGGTGTGTGCCTGCCAGGGAGCTGGAGCAAGGGTTTGAAGATTGGGTTCTGCCAGGATGGTGAAACAAGGGTTTGAAAACTGGGTTCACTGGAAGTTGACAGCCTTGAGAGAGAAGTGTTGGATGATTTGACTCGAGGGGGTAAAAAAAAAAGTTGATTTGAGAAAGGGGAGCAAGAGGAGACCTGGATCTGAGTCTCCTCCTGGATCTGGGTGGAATGTCCACGGTGGATGGGAGCAGAGCTCCACATGCCAGCAGCTTTGTGTGGGGAAGAGCAGCTTCTTCCCCACCACCGAGGACTTAGCTGTTGGACCTGGATGGTGTGGAGATGTGGGAGAGACTGTAGGAGCTCTGAGGGAGGAGGCAGCCGCCCTCCTCCACCAACCTCAAAGGGTTAACAGGTCCTGGGGAGCCTGGAGGGACCGTTCACACCCTCTGCCCAATCCTGGGTGGGAATCCCTCGGTGCTAATTGAGCACTAACCAGATGAAAGGCTCCAATCAGGCCATCAACACCCCCCTGGCCCTCATCCTCAAGTCCCCAGCCCAGGCTGCTCTTTGTCTGCGGGAAGGAGAGCGGAGCAATGTGGCTTCTCCCCAGCTTCCGAGCCATCCTTGCCTGGGCTCTCCTTGGCTTGGTTCTGGGGATGGAGTTGAGCTTGCAGGAAAGCCTCCTCCTAAAATCCTTGGGTTTGAGCGCCAAGCCCAACCCCAAAAGCCCCGTTCCTGTGCCATCTGTGCTCTGGAGGATCTTCCAGAAGAGAAAGACGCTGCCTTCTACAAACAAAGACCTGGTGGATGCCTGTAGGGTGGAGGAATTTAATGTCCCCGGGAACATCATCCGTGTCCTCGCTGACCAAGGTACAGAAACGCCGTGGTTTGGGTCCCGTCTGTTGGAAGCCCCCTCTGATCTCGGGGCTGGGGGACTTTGCTCCAGTCCTTCCTTTTCTGGCTGCTGGCTGTCGGTGGGAGAGGCTGGGGAGGAGAGGGCAGTGCCCGGGTTGGGTCTCCAGGAGAAATCCCATCTCTGGTCCCTCTGGGTGTTGAGGAGTATTATTTACGGTTTAGGAATGAGGCAGTGGGTGAGGGTGGGGGCTGACTCTCTCCTGGAGTCACCAAGTGCAGCCCAGAGATGCTGGTTTGACCTTGAGTTGACTGGTTTGGCCCCTTGGGCTCACAGTGGTGGAGGTGACTCCTCGCTTGGGCTGTGGATGCCACCAGTGAGACCAGCACCCAACGTGGGTGGGATACTTGGCCATTTGGCTCTGTCCCCCCACCCTCCTCCCTCCTTTTTGTCCTCATTGTCACCATGCGGCACATCTGGCCGCTTCAGCTTCTCTGAGTCCTTCTGGGTTACTTGGGGACTGTTTGGTTGGTGCCCTCTCGGTCTCGAGACACCAGGGAGCTCCCTTCTCTTGCGATTCCAGGTTTCCAACGGGAACCTGGGGCTGGTTTCCACAGGCAGCTCACCAGTTCCCAAAATTTGCTGCTATTTGCCCTCCTTTCCCTTCTGTCCCAGACAACCAGCACCCCATAACCCCCTGCCCTACTGGGGGGTGGATATTTACAGCTGGGGAAAAATAACTCTCCAAGATGTTAACCAGAGGAGGTGTTGGGGTGGCTGTAACCTCCTGGTGCCACAGGATGGAGCCCAGGCTTGGTGTTTGTGCCTCTGGACCTTTCTGGAGGCTGTGCCATCGGGTTGATGGATCTTGCTGCATCTTTGTCACCTCCATCCAAGGAGGGGGTGCTCAGCTTCCCGTCACCCTCAGCCCCATCTTCCTCTCTGCTGTGCAGCCAAGAGCTTAAATCAGAGCTCCAGGAAGCCCACCTCGCCCAGCAGAACCGGGTCCAGCCACCGCCACCTCTATTTCTCCTTCTTTGTCAGGCCACTTCGTTCACAACGGGCAGCCCCAGAGGCTGCTGTGCCTGCAGAAGCGTCTCTACTTTAACCTCTCGGTGCTGGAGGAGGGTGAGCGCCTGACCATGGCTCAGCTGGAGGTCAAATTCAGCCACAACTCCTACCACGCCTCCAGCCGGGGGCAGGTTTTCGAGCTGAAGCTCTACCAAGCCCCCCAGATGTCTCTCCAGGGGATGCCCTCCCAGGACCGTGGCCGAAAGCTGCTGGTGGAGCGGTCCTTCGCCCAGCTCCACAAGTCTCTCCTCTTCAACCTGAGCAGGGTGGCGAAGGATTGGAGAACCTACAGCAGGAATCTGGGCTTGATCCTGGAGATCTCAGTGGGTGACGGTGAGGGCGCATCATCCCTGGCCAGCCAGGGACCATGGAGCCTCTGCGCCAGCATTGATTCCTTCCTGGACACCTCTCTGCTGGTGGTGACCCTCAACCAGCAGCAGTGCAAGGCTTCCAGGAGGAGGAGGAGCGCTCACCACCCTCCTGTCACACCCAGCAACCTCTGCAAGCCCCGGCGGCTCTACATCAGCTTCAGCGACGTGGGCTGGGAGAACTGGATCATCGCCCCCCAGGGCTACATGGCCAACTACTGCTTGGGCGAGTGCCCCTTTCCCTTGACAGCCGAGCTCAACAGCACCAACCACGCCATCCTCCAGACCATGGTGCACTCGCTGGACCCCCAGGGGACCCCCCAGCCCTGCTGTGTCCCCGTCAGGCTCTCTCCCATCTCCATCCTCTACTACGACAACAGTGACAACGTGGTGCTGAGGCACTACGAGGACATGGTGGTGGATGAGTGTGGCTGTAGGTAGCTTTGGGGGGGTTACGTGGGGGGGAGTGTGGGGTGTTGAGTGGTGATGGAGTAAGTCCCAGTGTGTTTAATCCCCCCCAAGTCCTCCCCGTGCTGGGGTTGAGGCGGTTTCCCCTTGGGCCCTGGCAGCTGGGAGCTCCACTTCTTCAGGAGTAGCTCGGGGGGGGGGGGTTGGTTGGCACCAAGGGCTCGTTAGCAGAGTGGTAATTAATAGCTGGGTGTCTGCCCCAGGTTCAGATGGGATTATGATCAAGCCTTGTGCCACTTGGCTCGTCCCTTCTCCATGGGGGCACCAGGGTTGTGAATCCCAGCCCCTTCCCCTGCTTGGCCCAGCACCCCCTGGGCTGCTTTTGGGCTAAATGCTGCAGCTTTCTTAGTGAAATTAATTTAATTTTTCATTTTTTTTAAAATTTTTTTGGTGAGATGATGCTTGGTGAGTCCACGTGGCCAGAGAAGGTGACGGGGTGGCCGGGGTCCTGCTGTGGGAGGAGGGAATGGTGTCACAGCTCCGTGACTGAACCCCCTCCCCAGGGTGGCAGGGGGGGTCCTGGGGGTGTCTGCTGCTGGGGAAAGTGGGGGCTGAACTGGTTTTTTATGGGGTGGTTGGTGCTGGGATGGTTTAGGGGACAGGGGGGGTGGAGGTGGACGGGAGTTTTTAGGGTCCAAATGCAGTTTGTTGGCAGAGAGATGATTTTTGGCAGAGGGGATGGCAGAGGGGATGGCAGAGATAGGCCAGTTGGTTCCCTCCCAGCCCCCCCTCCCCAGTCAGTATTTAATTTACCTCATTTGCTAATTATTGATGAGCTTGGGAGGGTGTGGGGGGTGTATGGGGGAATGTCCCCTGCTCCCTGGTGGCAGCAGGACCAGCCTGAGCCAGGGCAGGAGCCAGAGGGCAGCCGAGCATCGGGCACCGGCAGCGTTACAGCCCTGGAGGGTGGGCACCACTTGTGGTTTTAGGGTTATTTTTGGTTTATTTGTGGGGGTTTTGGGTATTTTTTGGGTTGGCTGCACACCCCAGCCCATGGCAGCAGCAGGGGAGGAGGGTGAACTCTGTTTGATGCCACATAAGGTGGAGAAATAGAAAAAGAATCTGAGTTAGACTTGAATTTTATGTGGTTTGTTGTTTGTTTGTTTAATATTTTCTTTTAAAATGTGAAGCTGACACCATAGCATAGATTTTTATTTTAATAATTGGGGTTTTTTTTGGTTGTTATTACTTTTGCTGGTTTTGTACTGCTGTCGTGTTGTCTATCAGGCTCTGATGAAGGATCCCCCAGGCTCAGCTGGGTTTCTGCTGGCCTTCTTCCCTGGGGGGATGCACTGAAAAGGTTTAACCACTGCAGAGGGAAAAACTGGCCCCTCTGTCCCCCCCAACTTGGGGACAGGGCTTTTGCTGACACCCCCAAAACCCTGGTGCTAAATGAAGCCAAATTCCAGGGTCACACACTAATATTTTTCACATCCAAGCAGTTCTTGAGAACATCCTGGGTGAGGGGAACCCAGGGCAGGCAGCGGAGGGGCAGGAGCTCCCCCAAAACCCATGTGAAGGCTTTTCCTACTCCTCAGAGTAGGATTTCACTAAAGCAGGAGCCATTTCTTTCAAATTTAAGATTGCCAGCATTAAGAAAAAAAGGGCAGAGTCTATGCAGCTACGCAGCCTACGGAAGGAAACAAAATTAAAAAGCCCTTCGGCAATGTTAATAAATAAAACAGTCCATCTCACAAGGAAGGAAGGTGGCCCGTGTCTCCATTCTTTCACATTTTAGAAGTCTAAACTCTGGAGGCTTTTTTTGTTTTGGTGAGAAAAGAATGGGTTTTGTTTTTTTTTTTTANTATGAGTGGTATTGCACTGGGAGTGGGCAAAGATGAGAGCTCACCTGCGTTCCCCAGGTGACTGTCCTCCTCCATCACCCCCCAGAGTGTGGGAAGGGGGGAAAAGTGGGGGTCACAGCCCTGGGAGGAGCTGAACCCACTCCCTGATGCAGCCCCAAATCCCAACAAGCTCCTGCTTTTTACCTGTTTCAAGGGTCAATGTTGTTTTCGTGTCCAGGGGAAGCAGGAGGGACGGAAAAGATGTTCCAGGAGGGGCTGGTCAGCTCTAGGATCAGCTCCCACCCCCTTTTCTCTCTCCTCTGGCTCAAAGGGAAGGAGATTTAACCGATTTTTCACAATTCATTCGCTGAGCCCCTCCCTCCCCAGCTGCCTGCACCCCCCACCCTTCTTTTGTACTAGTCTGTGTTTAAAAAAAAGTAATAAACTTGGAAGTTTATACAATCAGTCTAAGTTTTAATGAAGGTTGCCTGGTTTCGCCGTTGGAAGTTAAGGGCCACCATCGATGCAAGAGCTGTTTATTAATATTTTTGTTTTTATTGATGACAAACAGGTTTAAAACAAACTGAGACCGAAAACAAAAAAAAAAAGAAATAANAGTTTCTTTGTTTTGGTGGTTAATTTTTGTCAAACTCTGGGTTCTCTGAGGGACTGAACTTAAATCCTCACCACCCGGTTCTGCGGTTGCTCCAGGTCTGGGCTGGGGGAGAGACACTCTGGAAAAACTACAGCAAATACAGGTTATGAAAGCGGGTCAACAATCTACAGGAAGGACAGGAATGAAAGGGCTTTTTCCCCCCCAGTTACAAAAAAAGCAGGGTTTTGTGTTTGTTTCTTTTTTNGTTAACACCGTGCTAGCACTGATGTCTGGCTTTATAAAACTCAGATTAACTGCTACAAAGGAAAAAAACCAGCACGAAGCAGAGGCAAGCATTCCCGGCAGTGNGTTTCTTTTTTTTTTATGTCACTTAAGTACATTCATATGAGAGGTATTTTGAGTTCCCCCCCAAAAAAGACTAGAAACACTTGGAGCCCTTTTGAGTATAAAGCTAACTTAATTCCAACTTTAAAAAGGCCGAGGTTAGTGGATCACACTCTACTGATCTTTGCCAATTAGGAGGTAGAGGCTCATCTAATTTCCAGGATCTGATAAAAATGGGATTCTGTAGGAAATCTGAAATTCTCTGCGCCGTTTCTAAAAAGGTTTAGACAGAAATAAAACGCTCCCAGTGTTCCCACATGACTTATTTAAGACATGGGTACAACTTAAGAAATTGGATGGCTTCTCTTCTGTGCTGTTCTCAGGCCTTCCAGCTCCTTCTGGAGCCAGCATGGATGGCTCAGCCCCTTCCCACTACCTGAAAAATAGGCTCCGGGTTTGGTTTTGCAACACCTGAAATCTTTCAGCATCTGCCTTAATCACTGAAGAAGCCACACAAAAGCCTGACCCATTCTCTCTAATTATACCCAGCCATCAGAGGCCACCTTCCAACAACTGCCTGCTTTTGTCCAATTGTTTTTTCCCACCTGCTTCGGTAACATTTGTAGAGTCTTTACTTCAAAACCAATATAATCCCCAGGTTCCACTACTTCTTTCTTTCCCCAAGATCTGCGGGGGCAAGTAAAGCAGGTCCCCGTTGGCATCTCCTCCTCCAGGGCCGAAGGGCTCAGGAACCCATCCCCTTTTCAAGCGCAAAGTTCATCTTACAGAAAGGCTTGGTTTTTGTTTTTTTGTGGGTTTTTTTTTGTCTTTTTTGTTTGTTTTTCACAGAGTAGAGTCCAGACAGTAGCCAATTAAAGCATACAGAAAACACTTTGAAACCCTCCTCCTGCTCGAGCGCGCAGGCTCCTTTCACTCTAACTGCTATCCAATGTAGGAAGAAGAGGCTGATTGCTGCAACTTTTAAATCGCACTGGAAGTTTCTCAAGGTTGATGCTCTAATTTAGTTTTTGGTTTTTTTATAAGCTTCTCAGAACAAGGATCTCCCAGGTCCACCACTAAGAATTCAGAGGCAAACTTCTAAAAATTCAGTGCTCCTTGGAAAGAATCTCTTTAAAAAAAAAACAAACCACCTTGTCCCGAAAGACCCGTTCAAGAATGTGGGCGACACGATGACACGAGGATTTCAGAGCCAGTGTTGGACAACAAAACCTGCATCTCAGAGTTGAGCATCAGCTGCGTGCCGCTGGATCACTGCTTGGCTGGCTGTCACTTAGGAACTCTCTCCTCTCTCTCTCTCTCAGATACTCTGCTTCTAAAATGTAAACAGTTACTGCTAAAATATAGTACCCCTTTAAAACGAGAACAACTCTGAGATGAGGGTTTTCCTCTCCCCATCTGCTCTGAAAAGTAATGCCCTGCTCGCGAAGAGAAGTATGGAATGAAGTGAAACCTGCTTAAGGCCCTTCTCTCCAGCAGGTTTGACTGGGGGAGCAGGGACTGGGCTGACCACTCATGTCAGGGGGAGTTGCCCTTTCCCAGTGAGGCGCCAGCCAGTCCGTCGGTGCTCTCTCTCCTCTCCGGTCAGTCTCCTTGTCTCAGTGAGCTAGCAGTGGGCTCTCTCGCGCGCGCTCCTTTCTCTCTCTCTTTCTTTCTCTCTCTCCTCTCCGTTGGTTGGTTTCTTTCTTTCTCCTGTTGCTCTCACACAGTGGTGCTTCAGTTTTAGCAGTGGAAAACAGGTATCCATTTTATTTTATTTTTTTTATTACCCAGAATAAAATGCTGATGAACTAAGCTCCACACAAGCTTAGCTCTTCTTCCTCAACCTGAGAGCGAGAAAGCAAAACAGGAGCAGTTAGGGATGATGATTTTAAGACAAATAAAGGGTTTGGGAACTTAAAATAAGGGAGTAAGAAGCAGAGGGGTGACCTTACACTCTAATACTGTGACAGTCCCGTCACTCCACCATGTTGATATGCACGTTCACCCTGGTAAGTAGAGTCCTGTGACAGCGCCACGTCGATCTGAGATTTAAACTCATCACCAAGGTAACTGTCCTGGAAACAGAAGCCTGTGTTAGCCCTGGGCCTCCTGACCAACCTCAAGCCCTCCCTTACAAAGCAGGACACCCAGCAGCTGAGGGCAGTGACAAAATCCCCAAGTTTTGTTTTGCTGGAGATTTATTTAGGTTTCCAGGATCTGAAGGTCTATTCTTTTTGCTGCAGAATTTCCACAAATCCCAAGGTTTTTGAAATAACTGGTTGTTGAACAGGCAAGCAGCTCTGAGTTAAGGCTCGAGCTGAAGTCTTTACATGGCAGCACTTTGGAGGGATACAAAATCCTGTGGCTGAGTCCCTGAAAAACAGTTTTAGTCCCCATTTTCCTCAGTACTAGGAAACAAGGATGCACACACACACATCACTGACCTAAAACCCAGGAAAGAAAGCGGACTGTACATGGAATTGTGCTCACCTGGGATAGTTCTGGCTGGGAGAGCCCAGGCTGACTCATCTGCGACGGCTGACTCATGGAGATATACCCCTGGGTCAGTGGGCCCTGGGAGAAGGGCTGGGACACCACGTCTTGGCTCGCTTGGCTGTTCGGAAGGTTTGATTGACTAGTTCCAGGAATCCCAAAACGGTTTTTCTGACGCCCACCACGACCAGTCTTGCCTTTGGGTGCCCCACGTCCTGGAAAAGCGTTTATCCCAACCAACAGTGAGAAGTTTTCACCACACAAATGTGAGAATCAGCTGTTTCTATCAAGACTTGAGCATTCTCCTACTTCAGACCTAAAAATATGGGGCAGTTTTGTGGTGTTTCACCCTTGCCCACGTACCTGCAGCTGGTCCATTGGCCTGGCCAAAGTATCCCGGTGGTGGCATTGGTGGCATCACGAGGTTGAAAGGGATAGGAATGTTCATGGCAGTGACGTGGCTGGGGCCAGCACTGATCATCCCAATCTGGTCGTGGGTCTGGAAGTACATGTTGGATGGGCGCCCTGGGGAGGGGAGGGAAAGGAAAGCCACAATGATTTCAGACACCAGAAATCTTTAAAAATCAACTCACATTCCTGCTTTTAACAGTAACAGGAGGACTTGTGTGAGCAGGGTAAGGCAGAAAGGACAAGCCTGCCACTGCCAAAACCACCAATATTGTTATTTCACCCTTTATTTCACACTTGAAAGTTGCCAAGAACCCTCTGACACATGTTCATCCTCAAAGTTACTCTTCTACAGCACCTTCTAAGGTTCCCAAAATGCTCACACACTCACACACACACACTCCCCTCATTTTTCTGTTTGCTCCAAGGGAGACTGTTGGGACTTCTATAGACAGCAAACAAAATCCAGGCACATCACTAATGTTCTCAGTTCTTAAACTCTGTATTTTTCAGCTCTGCTCTTCAAAGACTTAAAACTATGAAGTCTGTAAGATACTACACCCAAAACTCCTTAAAGGTATCAATTTTGGTAGCTTCCCTTACCTTGACTGCTCCGGTCATAGACAGATCCTGGAATAATAGCCTCACGCGCATCGTACATGGCAGTGGTCATGAAACGGGCACCCTGGAAGCATTGGAGGAGTTAGAGAAAGCCTTTGCACAAAAAAACTTTGCTCTGCAACTTCAGCCCAAGTTATTTCAGGGAAGAATCCAGTAAAACTCCACTGATAATGCACACTTTACAAATGCTGAGGAAACTCAGCTCTTTCTAATACACGGAACAACCAACGAGAAAAAGGGACAGGATTCTACAGGCAGCCTGTCTCAAAGTGAGAGACATGTAACGACTTTTCAGACTGTTTTGAGATAGTTCTTCCCTTGCTCTATTCCTACCACCACTCTGCAATGGCTGACAAGCTTCCTCCTTCCTCCAAACAACTACTTATCTTGTGTTAAAGGACTAAATATAATCCCCAACCTGCAAGACCTGAGAGCAGCTTTCCAGGATCTGAAGGGAGCTCCAGGAGCGCTGGGGACGGATTCTTTGTCAGGAAGTCTAGTGACAGGACGAGGGGGAATGGTTTTAAATTGGAAGAGGGGAGATTTAGATGAGATCTTAGGAAGAAGTTCTTTGGTGTGAGGGCGGTGAGGCACTGGAACAGGTTGCCCAGGGAAGTTGTTGCTGCCCCATCCCTGGAAGCGTTTAAGGCCAGGCTGGATGGGGCTTAGAGCAACCTGCTCTAGGGAGAGGTGTCCCTGCCCAGGGCAGGGGGGTTGGAACTGGATGATCTTGAAGGTACCTTCCAACTCTGACCATTCTAGGATTCTATGATTTTTTAAAACTTCAGTGCTACGAGGTACTTGTGCTTAATGAGTTTGCCATTTCTACGCAAAGTTACTTGCTGTTTCATTCACCTCAGAAGTCAACCACTCATAAATAAAAACCAAAAAGGCTTTTCTACAAGCGTTCAACTTGGAAACAGCTGAAGAAGTGACCTACTTGCCCAACTAATGCAGCATGATCCAACAAAAATACAGAGTTATGGGCGTGTGAGGTTACGTGGGTGACTGCTTATCCTTCCCATTTATAATTAATCAATCAAACCCCAATTGCTTCATGCCCCAAACATCTGAGAGAAGGGAGAGGGGAGAGGTTCAACTTACTGGGTTGATGGTATTGACAAGTTTGCGGGGTTTGCTGAACTGCATAAGGCTTTCCCGGAGGTTATTCAGTGGTCCCTCCACCAGAACCTTCTGTTCCTTGTAGTAATTCAGCAGGTGATTCCAAAGTGGTTGTTTCGACAGAGCTTTTGGGTTCCCAACAATAATTACTCCGTACCTGCACAAGAGCAGACAAGCCAAGAAACTAAGACTAACTGTGACTAAAAAATAAAGCCATATTATATGCTAAATAATGTCAGAACAGCCTCAAAGTCAACCTCTTTTGCAGTAAATGACTAGAAGCTCATGACAGTAGGTGTAGGGAAGACCCTGATGCAACTGCTTTGTTTGCAGCAGATCATTTCTGTAGCACAACAAACCGTTGGAAGGGGATTGCTGCAGCCAGTTTCTCACTAAGTTTCCTTCTACAGCTTGGCCAACACCTCAGGCTACTCCACCACCACACCATACTGGTTAAAGGCTTGCAGAAACTAAGGAAGCCAACCACCATCCTACTGACTCCACCTTGCCCTTCTCAGTAATCAAAGCCATTTTCAGAGAACCAAAATGGTAAAAAAACACCCAAAAAAAAACAGAAAATGGCTGCTGGAAGGGATAAAGCAGCAGAATTCTGTCCTGCAAACAAAGGGGAACCACCTGGCAGCTTCTACAAACTACTGATGTCAAGTGTCAACAACAATCAGGTTGAGATTGCTCTTGGTAAATTGTAGGGAGCATGGAAATCACTCAAGGCTCCCTTAAATCAGGTGGGGAACGGGCCTGCTCACAGACCTTTTGTTAGCCTGACTATATCAATGCTTTAGCAGATGGAATTAGGTCTCTAGACTAAAGATTTGCCCAATTTTACTTTACCTTGCTCTTGTAAGAGCTACATTAAGACGCCTGGGGTCATTCAGAAACCCTATTCCTTGGTGTTCATTGGCCCTCACGCAAGAAAGGATAATAAAGTCCTTCTCCCGGCCCTGGAAGGCATCCACACTGGCAATTTCCACTTCCTGAAACAGAGGAAAACATGTAAATCACGGAAGCAGAGGGCAAAACAGTTGTGCTACCAAAAGGAATTGCAAAATGTGTTGGGCTGTGCACTGGCAGTTTCCATCATTTGACAAAAATGTTATTTTTGTAATGACTAACAATTTGGTAACTCCCCTGGTCACTAAATCTCCCAAAAGAAGAACAGCCAGTCTCAGTTTAGGACAAATTACTTTCATGTTCACTGCTTTAGAGTTCTCATATTTCCCCCAAAACTGGCATTTGCACTATGGAAAGCATCCCTTTTCTAGGTATGCTGCCAAAAAGCCTCCTGACTATTCCAAAACTTCGTAGTAAGACAGCTCCAAATTAGCAGTGCTGCTCCCAGCTACCAAGAAACCTGAATCAGAGGGACAGATCATTCCTGGCAGATGTAAAATTATTTCCACCAAGTTTTCCTTCAGTGAAAACACTGCCCAAAGTTCTCAACATTGCAAAACAGACTATATTAAACCTACAACCGCCTTGTTTGTAGCAACTAATTTTAATGTTTGGTGGAGGAGTTTCACTGATGGGAGGACATATTCCCAAGCAAATAAATTCTATGACCATAAGGATTTATGGAGCTTGGTTTCCTGCACGTCTCTTGGCTCGATGCTTTCATCTAAGACACAAACTGACTGGAGCTCTTCCACAGCTCCAGCACTAATGATCTCTCCCTTCTGTGCCTCAACGACTCCTCAGAGGATGAACCCACTGAAACCTTCCTTTCAACAAGGCTTTCTCCTTTATCTGGCCAACTGCTCCCCTGACACTCACTGGCCTTTTGATTCCTCCTAAACTCTCCTCCCTGGTCTATTTTAACCACAATCGAGTGAAAAACCCAAAAATTACTACAGAACAAACACAGACTGACGCCTAAGAAGCCAGACTAAAAATGAACATATTACAGAGTTTCACAATATCTGACATTTCTTGCTTCTCTGCATCCAAGTGTTCTCTCTCATCTGTGCAATGACTCCGTACCTGGTAGAGCTTTGTATGGAGGGAACCACTGAACTGCATGTACTGGACCAGATAGGATCGTTGACCTTCGTAAGGAGTAATAATGCCAATCTGATCTGGTTTGGCACCAGCTTTCAACAGCTTCGTTGTTATCTTCTCCACGTTGGCCGCTTCCGTCCTAGAGAGAGAGATGTTTATCTCAGGAGAATCAAGGCATTAGGTCTAACTTGGTGATGTTTTTCAGACCCTATTAACCTGCACAATGTACCCTGCGCTAGACCCTCCATCAGAAAGGATCAATCCTACCCTGCACTGCTTGAGCACTCCGATCAATTTGGCTAGAGCTCTGCAGGAACACTCTCCACAGCCTCACCTCTTGACTCAGGCCACACAGAGATTTTTCCCAGCCACAGGAAGCCAGGCAAAAGCCAACAGCCCAAATAAAGTCTCTGAACGACACAGAAATGACACCTCCACCTCCTCAGAACTACACAACTAGGTTTTCCAGAACAGCAAAATTCCTGGTGGCCGTCATTCTGAACTACTCAGAGGTGTTAAATATACACGTGTACTTTGAATGAGATCACTAAAAGCCTTCCAGCCTGCTGTGCAAACAGATCCTTCAGTTGCTTTATCTTAAAGTTTTAAATATAGCATGATTTTAATGCCAATCTCCCCGTCAGCCAACTATTGTGCCATTTGTTTGTGCACAATCTGGCCTGCTGCATTCAGCAGTCTCGCACATGCTGTTCATGAAACAGCCCGAGATTAAAAATATCACAGCAGATATTTGTCAGAAGTTGGTCTGGTTTCCCTTCCAGGCACATGAACAAACACCTACCACCAAGAGGAGCAAAGTGGTTTAAGATTGCTCTTTGAAAAAGATGGTGGAGTATGCAGAAAAAAAACAGGACAGATAGTTTACTTGCTGACCCAAATTCAGCCTATGGATTAGGCACCGAGTTGTCCTGTTCTCCTTACACCCACAGCAAAGGAAAACACAGCTCCCCAGAACAATTCAAACCCACTTAAGATCCCAACTGCTCCCACTAGAGATGATCACTACACCAGCCATTTCAATCACAGCTGCTAATAGGAAACATCATTTTATTAAATCAAGAGAGCTACTGCAGAATGTGAATTGATAGCACTGAAGGACCATGTCCCAGCACATGACACACTCGAGGTCTGTGGGGCTGGCTCATTTGAGGCCCAGGTACCGCTTCCACAGAAAGTAATCCGTGGAAACACAAGCCCTTCTTTAGCCGTTACGCCTTTATTCACACAGCAAGGGACCACAAGTCATGTTGAATATGGAATACTATGAGTTTTGTTGCAGATTCCAAAGGACAGAGAAATGCTTATGTTTAGTCTATAGTGGGAATCATAGAATGGTCAGAGTTGGAAGGGACCTTAAAGATCATCAAGTTCCAACCCCCTGCCATGAGCAGGGACACCTCTCCCTAGAGCAGGTTGCTCCAAGCCCCATCCAGCCTGGCCTTAAACACTTCCAGGGATGGGGCAGCAACAACTTCCCTGGGCAACCTGTTCCAGTGCCTCACCACCCTCACACCAAAGAACTTCTTCCTAAGATCTCATCTAAATCTCCCCTCTTCCACTTTAAAACCATTCCCCCTCGTCCTGTCACTAGACTTCCTGACAAACAGTCCCTCCCCAGCTCTCCTGGAGCTCCCTTCAGATCCTGGAAGGCTGCTCCAAGGTCTCCCCGGAGCCTTCTCTTCTCCAGGCTGAACAGCCCCAGCTCTCTCAGCCTGTCCTCACAGGAGAGGTGAATGGCAATGTGTGGCAATATATTGTGACTGTCTCCAAGGCCTGCCACAGGATGATGAACAGATTCATTTAACGATCTGTCTTCTATCAGAGATGCACAGGGACAAAGTATTTCTAAGTTAGTTTCTTTACCAGCGCTAAGTTTTGTTTACCTGTTCAAATAAGAAGTGCCCGAGCTGGCAATTTCCTCCTGTCCTTGTGTAACGTAGAAAAACATCGGCTTATCTGGCTGTGGCCACTGGAAATCAAACCCTTTTTTCACACGATCCGCTGAAGAGCACAAAAATAGCAAGTGAAAAAAGTCAGCAGCACTTTACGAGCAAGAACACTCACTTTTTGTATCAAAGCCACTTCCCGTTTGGAGTCTTTAAGCACGGTGGCAATTCTCTTTTTAAGCAAATCATTCAAAAACTCATTGGGATTAAGGAATCCTTCCTTTGAACCTCAATAAATGGAAATGGAAGTGATGTGTGGGAGCAATTCTTCACTTACCTGCGGTGACACCATTCTGGAGAGAGCCCTCGTAGAAGATGTTGGATGGGAAGGCGCTGAGCGCGGGGTGCATGCGGTACTGCACCTGCAGGCGGATGGGACGGATGCCCAGCACCACCAGCCTCTCGAAAAGGGACTGAGACAGACCAGCCTTGGCAGCCTTTTTACACATCACAACGGGACCCAGCTGGCAGTGGTCACCCACAAGAATAAGCTGCAGAAAAAGAAAGTTCGTAGAGTTTTTGTTTTCTGAAACTAGCAAGAAACGGCAATATCCTACTATAAAATTCATAGAATCCTAGAATGGTCAGAGTTGAAAGGGACCTTAGAGATCATCAAGTTCCAACCCCCCTGCCCTGGGCGGGGACACCTCTCCCTAGAGCAGGTTGCTCCAAGCCCCATCCAGCCTGGCCTTAAACACTTCCAGGGATGGGGCATCAACAACTTCCCTGGGCAACCTGTTCCAGTGCCTCACCACCCTCACACCAAAGAACTTCTTCCTAAGATCTCATCTCAGTCTCCCCTCTTCCAATTTAAAACCATTCCCCCTCGTCCTGTCACTAGACTTCCTGACCAAGAGTCCCTCCCCAGCTCTCCTGTAGGCTCCCACTGATCAGGAATTAATCAGTCCGACTTGGTAATAAGCTTCAGATGCAATTTAAGGCTTATAAGTTTGCTCTAGTGTCAAGCAGCTTCTCAGCTGATCATTTTCAAACAAAATCTCATTCAGTCTCCCCATTGTTCTGACAGGACCAACATGTTTAGGCAAAGATTATACCATGGAAACAGAAAACTAAAAGGACTAACACAAAATAAAGTCATTTAGATCTGTATTATCGAGGCATCTTCCATGAAATTATCCCTACATGCCTAAACTATGAACGTTACTGCTTGGTGCTACTTCTTCCTCTATTTATAAACTCAATTCTTGAATGAAATCCAGTGTCTCCTACCTGTTTTGCTCCCAGGACAACCGGCACCATGCACTCTGGCTCAGTTGCCTGTGTGCTCTCATCAATCAGAATGGAACGGAACTGCATTTTTGCAAGTCTTGGATCACCAGCTCCCACACAGGTGCAGCAGATCACATCGGCATTCTGAGACAGAAACACAACCCAAACCAATCCATTAAAATCAACAGACAATTTTCCATGCAGAGTATCCCAATATCATTCTAGGAGTCTCCCCAGAAATCAAGTTGTACTCTGATTAATATAAGGTGCTAGAACCAACAGCACCTTACCATGAGCAACTCCCGCTCCGCTGTTCGTTTCAGTGCACGGTAACGTTTCTCATCAGCAGATGACAATTCTCCAGTTTCATCTTTAAGCTGCTGCAGTTTCTGCAGCTCTGGCATGCTAAAAGAAAAAAAAAATAATGAAATTTTGCTTTACAACCTAATTAACAACTTGGTAGGTAAGATTAAGAGTGGAACTCATTTGTAAAACTAAAAAGTTATCACATCAAACATATACAGAGTCACCATGTCACAGCTGATCAGTTGTGTCCATCCACAACAATGAAATTTGCTTTTCTTTTTTGGCTCCCCTGCCCCCTCAAGCACTTCTCACCTATCCATGTTTCTGATCTGGTTGTGCAATGCCAAGAAGGACACGGGAGAGTCAATTGCTTCACGACTTTTAGCGCACAGACGAACCACTTTCAGTCCAGTTTGATGGATCTTCTCAGTCAACTGATCTACAGCTATATTGCTCGGAGCACAGACCAACACAGGCCTGGAAAAGATTACAAAGAAAAGAAGTCTCAGTGAGTTGTAAATGTTTTTCCCCTAGACTTATAATAAAATGTGTTAGGACACATATCCCCCAAAAATATGCTGGGGAAGAGTATTTTCTGAAATAAGCACGAGTCTTCCCAGAAAGATATACTTCTAGAGAACCTTTTAAGTTCAATGATACAAATTATTTCAATGTTTAAAATCAAGTTGATTCTTTGACCGTTAATAAAGTAACCTCAAAGACCTGGAGAGAATTGTTCTTACCCGTTGCCCTGTCTGGCCAGATGATAGACAATTGTGGCTGATGTCACTGTTTTTCCGGTACCAGGGGGACCCTGAATAAGGCTCAGAGGACGCTGCAGGACAGTCTTCACAGCATAAACCTATCAAAAGATTTTAGTGCTATTTAGCATTCAATGCACAGGACATTATAAAGCTCTTCAACCTCTGTTCATAAATCCTTTACTGTGTTCTTTGTGTGTGGTTAAAAGGAGATGAGGTTACCTGAGAATGGTTGAGATCAGGAAGTCCTTGTGCTGTAAAGCGCTTTGGCAACTGGCATTTAATAATGACATCTTCTACCTCATGACCTAACAGCTTGTGATAGATGTACCCAGACACTGAAGTCTCATCCACAGCAAATGTTTTTAAAGCACTCTGCATCCTGAAATGAAGGGAGGACAGGAAAAAAAAAAAATACATCAGTATGACCTCTAATGTAACTATCCACAAGTGCTCTGCACACAGATTAATCTGACATCAGGTACAAATTAAAATATATCTCAGGAAAAGAGAACAAGTAGTGTGTGCTTACTAACAAAATAGACAAAAATTAGACCCTGAGAACAAAGATGTTTTTCCCTGTGTGAATATTACAAAGTACTATCAGTATCTTAAGGGAGCCTACAGGAGAGCTGGGGGAGGGGCTCAGAATCCTAGAATGGTCAGAGTTGGAAGGGACCTTAAAGATCATCAAGTTCCAACCCCCCTGCCCTGGNGGGGGAGAATTCCCAATTCCCACCAAAGGTAAAGGAGAATCCATGCACCAGCTGCATCCGTTATCTGCCATGTTTTGAAATGCTTTCTCAATACCTGTCAAAGGAAGTAGACTTCCACACAAAATCCACTTGGAAGTTATGAGTAACTTCCACCGGCGCTCCAACGCTGCTCCTCAGCTCGATGGCTATCTCATCACCATAATCTGTAGAACCTCGTTAAGTAGTAATCTATAGTAAAAATTTGAATTTTATTTTCCCCAATTTTTTTTTTTTTTTAGAAGATCCGCACAAATTAAAATGATCTCAAAATTACTTTTGTAGATATTCACTCATTTCTCAGACTTCAGCCTTCAATGAAGCTTTCCTGAAGGCTCACTAAGTAAAGGATACTATCAGGAACTTTGATAACGTGGCCAATCCCTTTCCATAAAGGAGCCAGGTCTCCTTTGTACCTCAAGCAGATCTCATCTCCTTGCATAAGACGCATATCTACAAAGGAAGGGGAAAAAATGCTCAGAATATTCACCAGTGAATATCCCCCAACACAAAAACCTTATGGTTCCATGTTATATGCCAGGCCAGATCATCCCAGCTCTTTAAACACTGATACTATTCAGCAGGCATTAAAAAAAAAGCACAGAGGAAACATACAATCAAGCTGTCATTACCCGAATCAGTCTTTGGCAAAGTGAAATAGGCAATTCTTTTCTTGTTCAAGCCCAGGTCCCATCTGACTGTGATGTTGTCTTGGGTCTAGTGGTAAAGAAGAGGCATCTGTTAGCTTCTTAAAGAGCTGTTTGCCAACTACCACAGTCCTCACTGTCCTAGACTTCAAAATAGTGGAGAAACACAAAGCTTGCTGTTCTCATGTCACAGTATGGACAAAATTTAGATATTTGTTCTTATGGGCTGAGTCCACACCATCTGCAGAATGTAATTCTGTTCTACTAGAGTTACTTAGTTCATGAGAAAAAGTCCTAATCACCACTTGTGCTATCCTCTCCCCCCCGCCTTTAAAACACTCCCTAAGTGCTGGCATGACCTCATATAACACACTGGAAACTCCAACTGACAAAGGGAACTCTGTTTGGTAACAGAGAACTGGCCAAAAGCCCCCTCAAAACAGGCACATTTCAAACACGTTACCTGAGACTCCTTGAGCTTCTTGTCATAGTCTGCCTCTAGCTTGACCAGAGGACCAAATATATTCTGGTATTGATAAGCATCTTCGTATCTCAGCAGGACGTGCTGTGGTTCTTCATCAACACCAGGCTTTTCTAAATCCTCAAGGGTTGCAGATGGATTTTCCTAGAACATAAAGCACATTTTCTTTTGAAATGCTAAGCATAAACAAGTGACAATCTCTCACCGTGCAACAGGATTGATAAAACCGTGTTTTATTATTACAGAAAGTTAAACTAAGGTATGATAACTTGTTAAACCTACACTAAGGCACAAAATTAGTACTTGGTAAAACATCCAGCACACACCTTCCAAAGTTCTTCCAGTTTGTTGATCTGTTGAGCCGTAATCTGACGTGCTCTCAGCTGTTCCTGCTCAGACGGAATCTTTACCAGCCACGAAAGGAAACAGCGGTCTTGGATGAGAGGTTGCCACTGTGAACTGTCCCAATTAATGTCCTTTAAACTGCTCTGACTGGCACATGGCTGCCTGCACAACCAAAACATTGACAATAATTATTAAATTAGACAAGTGTAAGGAAGACCGCAGAGTCTGAGTGGTGTGTGTCGGAAAAACGGTGGCAAATTAGAGTATAAAAATATTTTTGTACAATACAAAAACAAGTTTTGCCCTTCAGAAATAAGGTTATGTAGTAGATTCAATACAAACAAGCCAATAAAGGCATTCTCTCACCTGCACAGCAGAACCACCACAGAGTCTGCCTTGGCTGGAATAAAGCCAAGGAGAAACACATTACGACATCCACAGTTATAGCATTCCAAGACAGTCTCTCCTAGAGGTCCATCTTTATGGAGAGTCACCTCTTTGCACTTGGCTCTCACAAGATGATTAACAATGTGGCTGAAAAGAGAGAGGACATATGTTAATACATCTACTAGGAAAATCAGATTTAAACCTAATTTGATATATCAACTCAGTTATTAAAAAAAAATCAAAGTCTATTTACACTGGTGAATTGAGATCTTGCTCTTGTCATCCAAGCAAAGACACTGCTAACCCAGTTTCAATGGTTTTTCAGCACATGAATGATTTGAGGTGGGTAAGTGTGAAAGAAGCTTCCCTAAACCCCCCAGTTCAAGAGGATCAGTTCTATTGTGCTAGGACACAGGACTGGGGAAGAAGCAGCAAGTCCACTTTACAGAAGTGATTCAAGTTTTACTGAGCTCAAAGTCTAAGCTGGTAGCAGCGGAAAAGCTAAAGAGGAGGCTTGGAGGGTCACATTTAAGTCACTAGACTTCAATTTTCCCCAAAATGTAAGTCACAGCCACAACTTCACAACAAACACACTCAAAAACAAGATCATCATTATTATTTCCATCATTTGACCATTTACCTGCCAGATGTATTTCCACGCCCGTTGCAGAACCACTTTTTGCTGGTGTTACAGTAAACCACACAAGCGGGGTCATGGATGCCACAGTAACTGGAATTAAAAATGAAAAAACAGAAAGCAGTTGGACAGTTGCTTAGAGGAAAAAGGAAATACAAGATTTAAACTACCTGGTAGTGTGCAAAAGTAAAGGGAAGTGAAAATTAGGGAATACAAGTGTTGGTGGAAGATCAAACACAAGCTAGGCTTCTAGTTTGAGCCTCAAGTATTTTACCACTCCCCACCATCACCATCTCTCTCCGGCACAGTCATCTGCTCCTCAGGGAAGCTTAAAGACCTCCTGGCAGCAGTAGCTCACACAAGAGCTCACCAGAGGGCACCACTTTCCTACCACTACATGGCTGTCTCCAAGAAGTTGCTCTCAAATTCCAAAAATCCTCTAAACATATACACCTTCCACTCACACAAAGTGCTCCTGCCCTCCGGAAATCAGAAGCCTGCAGCAAGGATGAGATCTTACCTGCAAGCGTGCACAGGAAGATCCTTTGTGTAATAGGTATCTTCTTCATCTTCTTCAAAGTTCAGCTCTGCCAGAAGCTGGCTGGTTTTAGCCACGTTATCATCCACAGCTCCATTCTGCAGAATGCCATCAGGTCCATTCACCTGAGACACAAGCACAGGTTTGGGTTATACAATTCACACAGACACAAAAACACAGAGCCAAGGACAGCAATCCCTACCTCCCCCCACAGCAAAAACTTTGTGCTTCATTTAGAAAAACATGCGGGTAAGAGCAGAAACACACAAGTTATATAATCAATACTTGCTTCATTAGCTCCCACTTTACAGGATTATTTAAGCTCCAACTGATAAGTAGAGAGAAAAGTTAACAGGACATGGCTTTTCTGCAGATTACATTCCGATCCAGTCTTAAACAACACACAAAATTCCATTTGAACAATTCCAGCAGTATCAAATGTTGCTTCTTCCATCCTTTGTTTTACTCCAGGGATCTACCTGAAAACAGGATTTTTCTCCACCTATTTTTACTTTTGCTGTTCTCTAGCCACCAAATCAATGTCTCCTCCCACCCACACGCCAAGGCAACAGAAGCACAACATCATAAGCCTTGGATAATAGAGAGCAGTTAATCGAGAAACCTGTTTTCATATATGCCTAATAAAAATATATATTGAAATAGGTCAAGAAGTAACAGAAATTGTTTTTCAGCAGTGTTTAACTCTCCAGGCAGTATCGCTTGTTCAAGATGTACTGACCAAATTATACACAGAATCAAACATTCCTGCAAAAATACACCAGGTCTGACAGTCATTGTTGTGTTAATTTAAATTTGTTCTATGCCATTTCCTTTAAAAATGAGGCCTAAATTATCCAAGAAGTCCATCAAAACTACTAATGCAGCTCAAGTGTGCTAACACAGCACTCACAGACACAGGTGTGCTCCCTTCCCTCCGCGGATCCCCTGCCAGAACCATGAAGTTCTGCAACATTTGGTGCTGCGTCAGCAGCTTTTACACACCAAGTCTTACTGCTGTTAAAAATAACTCCTTTTTGGCAACCCTGAGAACAATACAGGAAGGAGCATGGAGAGGTGTGAATGTCACAAACCTGATTTGGGCCTGGCCAGAGCAGCCGTTGCCCCCGAGGCCTCACAGGTGTCCTGGTTTCATGCCACAGCTGCATCTCTCCAGCCCAACAGCCACAGGGAGCTTCAGCAGCTTATTAATAAAATGCTGATAAAATCCCCCAAGGTGGCTAAATCCCCACACCCCCCAAAAAAACTGTTGCACTCCATCACTTGGTTCTTTGATTCATTTAGCCAAGGCCTCACTAAACCCAGGAAGAGAAAAGTATAACATAACCCACATTAACTTTGAGTGGAAAAAGGTGGGGAAGGGCCCACCACAGTGCCTGCAATTAATTAGCACAATATTAACCCAACACCTGAGTGAGTGCTGGGAGGCAGTTTCCCCATCACAGCAAAAATCATCAGCTGTATTAAAAAACCCCAATGTTTCTACAGGTATTGGGTTAGACAAGATTTATTTCTCAAAATTTCAGCTACCTAATAAATAGGAGCATAAGAATCGCCTTCATCCATCACTACAGTATTTTAATAGCTTTTGCACTTAGACATTTAATGCAATTTATCTGGGATCTGTAACTTAATTCTCTGACAAGGGATGAGAAAGCCATCCCCAGTGAGAAGGCTAAACCTTTATTAAAAGAAATTTGATAAAAATAGTTGCTGCAGCATTTTAAAGCTGTAACCGCTAAGCAAATCGGAACAAGCTTCCTTCCCTGAAAGTCTCATTTAGATTCCACACCAGCTTGTTTCAGAATTGCACATGAAATTTTAAACAGCCAACTGCAAGAGTTAAATTTAAAAATAAAACTGCGAGCTGCTTCACATTTGCCCTCAGCAGAGAGGAACTGGGCTCAATGGCACAAGCTTTGTTTTGTTATCTTCAAATGAAACGTGGTGCATTTGCAAAACATGGCCTATAATGGTACAACTTCCAAAACACAGCCTATAATGGTACAACTTTTATTGATGTTACCTCCAAGTACTGGCTTTTAATAGAAAGATCAGCCGAGAGGAACCAGCAGCACAGAATGTGCAGAAAAAAGAGAGGGGAAAAGGAAAAGAAAACCAAAAACCAACCCCAAAGCAACCGCAGCAGCACAACAACCCATTAGTGTGATGAACCCAAATGCGACCAGCTCGCTGTGTAACTGCATCTCCACAGATGTTTGAAGATAAATATCCACTTTAAATAGATATTGTTGGGGGTTTTTTTTGTAAAATGGCACTAACTTATTAACAGAAGAGGCAGCACTTCAAAGCTTTAAGTTATCTTGTATTTCTCAGAAGTACAGACACCAGGTGCATTTCTATCAGCCAGTTCCAAAGAGCGGTAACACATTATTCCACACAGCAGCTGACAAGTTTAATTCTTTTTTTTTTTGTGCAGTTTGGAATTTTTTTTTATTTTTAAGGCAGAAATCCAAGAAACTACAAGCTCTTTGTAGCTGTGCAGCAGGTGACAGTGTTGGTGACACGGCAGGGAGCTCCTGCCCTGCTGGAGTGATGTCACCTCTTACTGGGCCCATCCAGCAGCGGGTGCAAGGCCTTGGCAGGCAGACAACGAGGAAGTGACTCAACTTATTGTTCCCAAACCTCCTGTGATGTTAGCCTATGTGCATATTATTAAAAATCTGGCACCCTCCACTGTTGTATAAGGGGAGGAGAGGCGGGGAAGGGGGGCCTTCTGGATTTTAAAAGTGTTGAGTGAAACTTCTGGCGCAGCAAGTTTAACATCTACAGCAATCTGAACACTCGGGAACCACCACCGAGGTACAGTCCCTCCCTCACCCTGTTTGTAGCCTCTAAAACACTGGTTGAGAGACAACAGTAAAGTTCTGGGGAACTGAGTTAGAGAAAAGCAAACCAGACAATGTAATTTACAGGATGGCTTCTCCTGACCATGTGAATGTGTCCCCAGATTGGGGATAACTGAGTATTTCCACCTCAATTTTTCCCAGGGCTGACACACCCCCACAGGTGAGCACAGCCACCTCCACCTCCTGCAATTCTACTTTAAAGTGGTACATTTCAAGCTGCAACAGGAAAAATAATTGCAGTTCAGCAGGAATTTTGTTGTACCTGTACTGCTGTTACAAGACCACAGTCCAATCAATCGTGGTAACACACCTCAACCTTGGAACCACAGGGCACCCACTCACACTGTCCCCATTCGCGTGATGTTCCCCTCACACTTCAGAAAATCCATTTTTCTGGACTCACCTGGATAACCCAACTATTTGTTGTTTGTAGATTCTTTATTTTAAAGCTGTAGACTATCAATTTGTAACCTCTTACAGGGATCTGCCTTCCCTTTCAAAATACAGAATGGGATACTCCTGAGAACATTCACCCCCACAACACCTCCAAGGAGTAAACTCTATTTCCAGATGGGGACCTGAGCAGCAAGGAGTAAGTCATTTTACTAAGACAAAAAGTCTTTGTTTCAACTGGAAATTAAACCCAGCCCCCATCATCTAGACCAAAAAAAGTCTCCTTCAACCACTCACTCAAGCAGCTTCACGAACACATCAACACTGTGTGCCTTGTCCATCATACCTCATCCAGCCTGTGACTGCTCCCAGCACCACAGTCCTTGGGAAAGGGTGAAAAACTAAGACAGAAAGCAGAATTTATCTTCAAATCTCTAGGGAAAATTAAAAAAAAAATCTATTATGTTAGATTTTAATTATATGGACAAATAGTTTTCTGAAGAGAAAACCATAAACTCTGCTTGTGCACTACTCAGCTCTCCTTATCTTTTGTCAATTGGACACTAATCAATTGTAACAGCATCCTCTTCAACAATTAGTTAAGTGGACATTGAGAAAGAAAGCTCTTATGGCTAAATCAATCACATTTTCTTAAGAAATGAGGGGCTGTTGTGCTCAACTAATCCTTTTAAAAACCACAGCACCAAAAATACAAAGCAACTGAGTCAAAGTATACACCTCCAATGTTTAGCAACTCCAAATAAAAATTATTTATTCAAGTAGCTGTAATTATAATCAGTGATAACTTTTAAGCAAATTGTATATGATCAATTTTGGGGCCTTAAAGTTATTATTTAGTACACCCCCTTGCCAAAAGACACAACAAGTTCAAATGATTTGTTGGAGGTAGCAAAATTTTCACCAGAATCTTTAAAAAAATATATAATTTCTGATCTTATCACTCATTAGACCACTGAGATGGACAAGTCTAAGCAGATCCTGGGACCCAGACTTTGCTCTGCTCCAGCTCAGGAAGACACTCTATTTACTACACTTCTGAGAGCTCTTGTGATAGGTCCATTCCCTCTCCCCAGCCTCCCAAAAACCTACATTTCTAGCACCAAAATGAGGATCAGGATGACCACAAGAGTGTGCGGAAACATAATAAACACATTTGGTTTAATAAAAACAACATAAAACACCAAAGCCTTCCTTCTCGCCAAGAGGGTTAAAGACACACTAGTACCTGTACATGCTCTCCAGAATTTTTTTTTTCTTTTTACTTCAAAGGCTTTTCAAACATGTTTAGACAAAAAAAGAAAAAGAAAGACAAACTAATCCTCTCATCTAGTTTTTTAGCTTATGAGGCTTTTCTCAGGGTGGTTTTTCCTCCTTCTTCTGGCCATATATTCTCTATTGTGAGTTCTGGAGCAAGCAAAACTAAGATTTTATTAAAACTCTTTTAAATCTATGTCTGTATAGTCTGACCGGCCACAAACACAGGTTTACTATTACTACTTAATAATTCTGATAGGTGGATGCTGGAAGCAGATAGGCTACCAACCCCAAATTCAAACGCTATAAGCAAAGAGAAAATAAACAAAGAGCCCCCAGCGGGGTCAGGTCTCTAATTCTCTTGTAAACACAGGAACCTGGGAGCAAGTCCCCACTCGGCAGCTCCGCCCAGGGCTAAGCACTTTCCAGCACAAGAAAGTCATTGAATTCGTCCTGGGATAAACCCGATAGGGCTGGGAGGGGATAATGCCACCTTCAGGCCCACACTGCACACCTGTAGGCTCTCGGTGCTGGGACACGCTGGCCCATTTTCAGTTTCCCACTTCTGTTTCCACACTTCAAGCACTTACAGCCCCAGACATGTCGTGTTTTGTAAGTAAAAGGAGAAAGGGAAAAAAGAATATAAAGCCAGCCCTCTCAAAACTGTGTTTGCTTCAGGATTAAGAACTTATTTAAAGCATTTCAACTCCTCTTTACACTCATGTGTTAAAATGCACATAGAATCCTAGAATGGTCAGAGTTGGAAGGGACCTTCAAGATCATCAAGTTCCAACCCCCTGCCCTGGGCAGGGACACCTCTCCCTAGAGCAGGTTGCTCCAAGCCCCATCCAGCCTGGCCTTCAACACTTCCAGGGATGGGGCATCAACAGCTTCCCTGGGCAACCTGTTCCAGTGCCTCACCACCCTCACAGCAAAGAACCTCTTCCTAAGATCTCATCTAAATGTCCCCTCTTCCAATTTAAAACCATATTTTATGGTTTATAAATAACATTTAATTGTTAATAATGGGACTACAGGAGTATTTAAACTAGATGTAACGAAACTCAGCAGAATATTCCACGATTTTAACTTGACTTTTTAACAACATGGAAGAATTCTTCAGGGTTGTTTTTCTTATTTTATTACAGACACAGCCAAGACGTGCAACAGTGAGAGACAGAGTCTTCACCTGCAACACTTCCTCACTTACAAGCATATAACCCTAATTCCCTCTTTTCTGTCACTTTTGTGACTTGTTAAATAAATGCTATTTAATTATTACTTATATACCAACCATCAGCAGGCTACAGATTAAAAAATAAACACCACACTTGTTTTTAAACTATGAGGAACCAGACCTCTGAACTTCAATCTCAGGCCATATCGACTGTCACTCCCACACATACCCAAAACAAACCAGCCTAGCAACGGTGCAGCAGAAAAGGTGGCAATAAGTTGAAAATAAGAAATTCAAAGCACGCTTTGCTTTGAATTCTAAAAAAGAAAGCGATTAAAGCAAGGAACGCTGAATTTCCACAGTACTCCAGGTTCGATAACCAAGTGCTAACTATAGACGTATCGATTGTAAAGAGGAAAGGAAACCGAAATGAATACCCAGCTGCGCTTCCGATTTCTTACTTCAACACGGGACCGAAAAGGGACACAGCTGTCACGGCAGAGCCACCCGGTTTCACCACCCGACAACCGGCCACGACTTTTAGCCCCTGCCCCGCATTTCCAGGGCACAAACCGAGCCTTCTCCTGCCAGGCCCGGCCCCCCTGCGCCGGCCCAAGGGGTGTCGGCAGCGGGCGGCCCCCGCACCCCAGCCCGCCGCCGCCTCCTCCTCCTCCTCCAGCGGGGCAGCCACACGCGGTTTCCACTTCCCCGTCTGCCGGGGAAGAGCAGAGCGCCCAACTCCACAACCCGCCCAGGGCTTCCCCTCGCCGGCCCCACGGCAAGGCCCGCCCGCCCCTTCCGGACACCCCCGCATCCCCCAGCGGTGGCGGAGACGCCCCGACTTCCACCCCCCCACGCCGTAGACTCACCTGCGCTTCGATCGGTCCCGGAGGTCCTTGCCCCGCTCCGGGAGGCCCTT
>VXBW01007848.1:166018-202908 GCA_013400375.1 Thinocorus orbignyianus
CAACCGACCGCCCGTCTGCCCGTCCGGGCCGCTGCCGCCGTCGCGCGCCAGGCCAGGAGCGGTGACGCGGAGCGCGGGGAGGGTGACGCCGCCGACGCCAGCACGCCCCGCTGCGCGTGGGAGGGGTGACGTAGCACGCACACACCTGGAGGAGGAGGGGGGAAGTGGAGGGCGGAGCTCCGGCGGAACGGCGCGAAGGAGGAGGGGCCGCGCGAGACGCGGCTCCCCNCCTCCCCTCCCCCCGACCACGCGGGAGGGGCGGGGTTTGGCTGTGACTGACTGCACTGCCAGCCAATAGGCCCTCGAGATGAAGAGGAGGAGGAGGGCTGTGGGGAGGGGGAGGCCGCGGCTTGAGGTGGTTGTTGTCAGTTGTGGGGGTGAAGGGCTCTGAGGGGGAGTTGCGGTGGTTGTCGAGCCCTTGTGGAGACGATGGTGGGGGCCGTGGTGGTGGTGGGTAGTGGTGGGTTTTGGGGATATGATGGTGGATGGGTCCTGTGGAGCCTGAGGTGTTGACTGGGCCCTATGGTGGGAGCGATGGTGGGGACTGTGGTAGTTGTTGAGCCTGGTGGAGGTGACAGTGAGGTTTGAGGTGGTTGTCGAGTCTTGTGGAGGCAATGGTGGGAGCCGTGGTGGTGGTGGGTAGCAGTGTTTTTCGGGATGTGATGGTGGATGAGCCCTGTGGAGTCTGAGGTGGTATATGGGCCCCGTGGTGGGAGACCTGTGGTGGTACTGGGTTCTCCTGAGGAAGCACGAGGTGATGGTTGCCCCTGTGGAGGCATCACGAGGCAGGGCTGGAATTTTTCCCTTGTCCCCTTCACAATACAGACAATAAGGATGCTTTTAAAGAGAAGCAGTCTGGAAAATGTGCTGAAAAACGTGTTTGTAGCTCACCGTGCCATTGGAAGAGAAGATGGAGGCCCCAAGGTGTGCCATGGTTCTGCTGGCCGAGGGACTGAAGCTGGGGGGCAGCGAGGAGGGTGTCCCCACCACAGGTCCCCTCTGCTTCCCCCATCACACCAGGTGAAAGTAAGGCTCGGGTGTGAAAAGCCTGCTGTTTGCTCTGAGGTGTTTTGAGAAGGGGTGAAAATGGCAACCGGTTGTGTCTGTTGCGCTCTAGGTTACTGTGTTTAAAAATGGAGATTGTGTGCCATCGAGGCATGGCTTGTGAAGAGGGCACGTTTGAATTTCATTACATTATTGCTTAATTGTAGTTCTCTGCCTGCTGTATGGACTGCTTTGGTGCAGGTATGTAGGTTGCACTGCAAAGCTCCTAGGCGATATTTTTTTTGTGTGTGTAAGCCATATTTTGGGAAAGTTTTGTCTTCGAAATCTGGGCTAAAGCAGAGAAATGGCAGGCTGACTCATTGGTCTTCACTGATGTGCATCCACTATGAAATTTAAAAAGATAACACTTTAGAAAGCTGGAGCACGTTCTCTGGAAATGTTGTGGCTTTACCATATTATTTTTTTGCGTGGTTAGAAGCTAGAATTCAAGGGGGACATGGCCATAAGAAACTATACAAGAGAACAAATGTGGGTGCACTTAAACTTTAAAAAAGATGCTTTCTGCTTGCTTCCCTGAGCTAAAAAATTTAAGGTGGTTATCTTTAAGAGGAGATAATAAAGGTTCCTGACGCTTGTAAGTGTAAAACCTATGTATGATGCATATAGCAGTTCAGGTGCTGGTAGAAATAACACAGTCCTGACTCAAAATAGCTGGCTTTGCCAGAGGACTTTCCTTGAAACTCATTTCAATTCCAAGACACGCTAGCACTGGGATTTGATAACATCCTCCACTCAGGGCTGCACAAAGAGAGCTGAAAACAAGCTGCTACGAAAAGGGCTGAACTGATTGGTCTCGGCAAACTCCAAGCCATGGAGATAGTGCTGGAAAGTGTCATCGTGACGTGGGGGGTTCGGAGCCAATCCAGCAGCGGGTGAGGCATCTTTGCCCAACTGCTACTTCAAATGACAGGGTTGGATCAAAAAAAACCAAACAACCACCACCAAACCAAATGTGTATTTTTATCCTGGGATAAAACAATTCAGGTTAGGGGAAAATGAGTGTGAAGCGGAGATTAGATGTTCTCCACAAAGAATGCTTCAGGGATGCTCACACATTACACATCTGGTGGTGATGCCTATACAATAGGAACTGTGGTTAGTAATATGTTAACATATTATAGAACAATAAATGCAATCAGTAAATTATGCATATTTAATGACTTCACGTTCTCATCTGCTCTGTCACTTCACGTCTCTGTGTCTTCTTTTTTCTTTAATATCCTGGTGACTCCTCCTTGTTTTAAAATCTTCCCATTTTCTCTCTGGTTTTCTTTCTGCTCACCTCCTCCCTAAAACACATTTTCTAAAGGAAATTGGTTACAATTTTACCTGGTGTACCCAGCCTGAGTACTAGTACATGGAAAAGCAAAGAATGCCTGGGGTTGGTGGTTTTTTATCAGAAAAACTATTCCCCTGTATACGGACAAAATTTCAATAAAATAAGGGGTTTTTTAAAATATTAAAAAATGCTCCAAAATGTAGCAGCAAAACACAAATTTTGGAAGGCTGTGAAGTAGCTATTCCATTGCAGATGTTCCAGTTCTTCTCGGTTACCACAAGAGGGACACAGAAGGAAAGCTAATGCAGGGCTGGGGAAAAAAAATCAAAACAGCTTCATGCAGGTTCATAGCAACATAGATTTTCCTTTTGTTTAGGAGGACCTTCTGGGATCAGAACATCCCTATAGCTTCCTTCATCCCAAATAAGCTTTGAAAAGCTTTATAGACCTTAGAAAATGTGATAATAAGCGTTAAGAGCTAAAATGGATCTTTTCCCAGAACTTCATCATCGTTCCTCAGCTTTTTCCCATTGGAATGTCTGTAGTAGTGTCGGGACAGGGAGCGGTTGGGCTGGCTGTATTTTTGTTCCATTTCTAGCTGCTGGACCAACAAATATTGCAGCATTTAGTAGGCATGTGGAGAAGAAGGTTAGGGAGCTGGGTTTTGTTTATTTCTACTTAATTTTCCCCAAATTAGTGGCTGATGATACAAATGTCGTAAGATCAGAGCTCATAGAAGTGCCTTCATGAAACAAAAGGACCATAAAATCCCCTTAAGTAAATATTGAAGGGTTTATTGGGCTCTTGTGGCATTAAAAAGCACAATCTTAATATGCACTGGATTGAAAGTAATGCAGAGTGTATGTTTAAGGTTAAGCAGTTTAATAATCCTTAATGTCAGGAAAGCTTTACTTCCAGCCGTGGTGAGACAGAGGCATCACCAGTTGGGCATGTTGCTTTATGGGACTTGGACAATAATGCTGGGAGAAAAAGCTGTTCTGATTAAGCTGGAAAAAAAAAAAAAAAAAAGCTTTTTTTTCTTTCTAAATTCATAACTTTATGGACTTGAATCTTAACGCTTACATTTATATGACAGGTATTTTAACGTGGCATTAAAGGATCTCTGTCAAGTGGTACTGGATTGAAGGGTCGTTTTTAAAAAGCCCTTTAATGCACAGAATGTTTTCACAAGCTAAAAGCAGCTCGGAAAAGTCTTATTGTGGAAATGTAAGGATTTCTCTAAGGTGCCAGAAATCCAAGTGCAAGCCAGCTTTGATTTCAGGAGTGCGAGTAATGTAGTGTAGGAAATTCACAGGAAAAGGCAAACTCATTATCAGGGGAATTTCAGTGCTTTTATCCTTCAGCAAGTTGTGTAATATTTCTGTTTCAACTGATTTACCTGCAGGTTCAGTTGTGGCTATAAAAAGTATTCCTGGAGCAAGTCATGGGAAGGTAACTGAAAACAATGATGGAAAAGGAGGAGAAGATCCTGACATTTCTTCAGTGATCTTGAATGAAGAAGGTACTTAGATGTTAAGGTGATGAGTGACATAAAAAGATAATAGCAGTACATGAAAGCCAGTAAATGAAACTAGCTATAAACTGTGGAAAGGTAACTTAATATTCAAACACTAATTAAAAAGACTTCATCTCAGTATAAAATTTGAAATCCTTCCCTGGAAAAATGTATTAAAATCCTTTGTTAACCCCCCACGCTCCTTGAAAACAGCTGAAGTGTGTGTTCATCCTAAACAATGCCACATTAGCACATGAATCTGAATTCAGGGAACTAATGTAGGGGGAAAAATCTGTTTATGAACAGAGTTCCTGGCTTTCTGCAGGTTTTTGGTACCACGTGAACTGTTCTGCTTCTCTTGAATTGACCACAGAAGTTAAAGCTTGCTAGCAAAAGGCGTAGTTTCTAAAATCCAAGGAAAAAAATGCTGGATGGATATATTCAAGACGATATTTGAGAGTATCTGTTACCTATTAAATCTGCCTTTGGTAGAAGTTCTGGAAGGAGCAGCCTTGTTAAAAATATTCAGCTTCTAAAGGGGCATGGACGTTTCTTTCAATGGGCCTTCTTCAAAACAGATGTTGTTGTATCTGAGCTTAAAAACAAATTTTACAGCTCTTGATTGACTACAAAGAGTGTCCATGTTTCTTTGTTTTAATTTCTGGCAGTTATCCTGGGCAGATGGAGGAGCAGTGAGGTTATTTCGGTGTAATGTAAAATCCAGGACTTCACAAAGGGTTTTGATGTGTGTTTGAATCTTGCAGGCTGGTGTTCCTCCCTCTCTTTTGGTGGGGAAAATAGAAGAGTGGTGAATTTTCAGGTTATCCCTGATGCCTCATTTAAGTTTATAAATACTTTCGAGTTCTAGCAACACGACTTCTAATGTGGTAACAGCTTGCTTTCTTCTCAAAGCATTACTGCTTTATAGATGTGGTTTTAATTCTGGGGAAAGGTAACATAGCACAGGGTTAAATATGAGGTTGTTTTTGTAAAGAGTATTGTAAGAGAACAAATCTTTTGAAAACTGGTATTTTTTTAGTCCCACCCTGTCTTTTTCTTTGCTTTTTGTTTAAGTGAGTAACATACTTGCATTCTCTACGTATAAAGTAAATCCTTCCAAGTAAATCCTTCCTGCTGGGAGAGAAGTCTGTTAATTTGGCACTTGTCTTAAAATGAAATAATGTAAGCAATCCAATAATTAGGTGTGTTGCCCGTTGGGTTTCGCTGGGGGGGTGTATCTAAACACACATGTAGGAATGTGTGTTTAGCCATATTATGTGGTTACGTGACTTATATGAGTGGTTTAGATTCCTGTTGGACTAAACACCTGCATCCAAGATGGTCCTTGTCCTGAAATATGAACCATTTAATTTTTTGGGCTCCAGCTCTCAAGAATAATCTCTTTTTTTCTTTTTTTTCATGAACCTTTTTCAGTTCCTTTTGATGTGAAACGCAGAGTTCACCAGCTAGACCTTATCTTTTGGTGGCAAATATTAAAGGTTGATAAAACAATGAGTGTAAGAACTTCCATATTGTAGTAGCAGTAACTATAGATGAGGCTGGTAATATTAACAGTTGCTTTTCCTTTATTTCTTGCTGGAAAAAAAACCCCACATCTAGAATTGAGGGAGACCAAATGTTTTAGATGCTGTAGTTGTTTTGCCATCATGGAAGCCCTTCCTTTAGAAAGCCTCTATTTCTGATGTCTGGGGGTGAGTGCAGAGCAAGAAGAGGTTGGGTGCCTGAACCAGACTGGTTTCAGGATGGAGAAGCTTACTTGAAGTGGAAAGAATGTTTTCTTTGCAGAATGCTGTGGATTTGAGGGAGGAACCAAGCCAGTACTGAAGGCAGGTCATGAATGGTTACAGTGCAGCTTTGTAATGCCTTCCCAGAAGTCATGAGTTCCTTGGAAGTGTACCCAGGCCACTGGTGGAATTCCATCAAACAGCATATGAGAACATCAAGAGGAGAGTGGGGTCCCAGATTTTAACAGTACCCCTGAGAGGGAACATTTCAGTTTATTACACCACCTGCTTCCCAAGCACAGTGGGCTTAAAATATAGTGGATTTGGTCCTGCTTGCTTGAAACAAGATTTCCCACTATCAGATCCATGTTGAGGAGTGTTCCAGGTAGTTCCTTTGCTGAAGGTTATTGGTTTTCCCTTTCTCAGTATGGTTTCATAGACTGATCCTAAGCTGCTAAGTCAGGGCAGAGGTGGAGAGATCCTCTCACCCCAGTTTGGTGGGGCTAGTTGCCGGGTCTTCCACAGGTGGGATGATTTTAGACCCGTTGAACTGCCTTGGGAGTTGCAGCACCCTGATGGCAACACCTCGGGCCCTTCTCTGGACCTGATCTACCAGGCTTTCAACAGCTCTTCCAAATTCTCTGCCCAGCCAGCCTTTGCTTTGCTCTTTTCCATGTGCTGTGTGAGGAGGCAGAGTTCCCACCATGGAAGGCAGCCAGTGTGACAGCAAGTAAATCAATGGAAAGGGGCTGGAAGAGCTAGGAAAAGATAGAGAGATAAGGAGTCCTTCCACACTGTTCCCACCAGTGTCACGCAGAGCAGCCGTTAGCCAGTGGTGCCGTTTGAGATTCACGTTGCAGAAGCTGCTACAGGTGCTATAATAAAAGTGGAGTCTGCTTGAATTCCTGGACCCTGAGCAAGGCCCATGGCAAAGCTACGAAGCCATCCCAGAGTCTGGAAACTCTGAACTGGGGCTGTTTTTACTAAAAAGGTAATTACCGGACTTGATTTATGATCAAATAGAAGTTTTTAAGCAGCTTCTCAGTTCTGGTCCAAAAATCCATGAGCCTTATGTCATGTGGAGGAAACCCAGAACACAGAAAAAAAATGTTATGTAGTTGTTAGCAAATGTTATTAAGAGAATGAAATGTTGTTGAACTCCATCCTGCAGTCCTTTATTTCAGCTTTAGTATGAAGACAGGGCAAAGGTGCTGCAGGAAGCTTTCTGGCAAGTAGAAAGCGTTCCAGTCTCTGACAAGATACTGACTTATTAGGCCACCTTCCTGGCAGCAAATTGGTTTATGATTTTGCTGGAAGAGGTGATTGCACAAAGGATATGGAGAAGGTCTGGAGAGCAATAATTCTAAATAGCGCTTTAGTAATGATGTCATTTAAACAAAAAAGTAATGTTAAACATTGGGCAATGAACTCCTTTGGATCAAGAGCAACTCAGGGCCCCTGGCCAAAATGCAGAGGTTCTTCAGCAGGAGAAGTTGCACAGTGTAATAAAGAGCTTGTGGAAAGTCCAAAGGATGCAAGGTCATGATGGAAAAGCCATATTAGAATAATCCTGAGGAGTGGCAGGATAAATAACCCAGTATTTTCTGGAGCGTGAGGGCTTGGAAATGGAGGGGAAGAAGGTGTTTAAGGCCAGGCTGGATGGGGCTTGGAGCAACCTGCTCTAGGGAGAGGTGTCCCTGCACATGGCAAGGGCGTTGGAACTTGATGATCTTTAAGGTCCCTTCCAACTCTGACCATTCTGTGATTCTAAGGTAATGTAACTCTGGTCAAATAGTGATCAGTCCATGTGTCTTGAAGTCAGGAGCCCAGTCTTGGATCAGCTGGAGCCCTGGAGCAGCCCAGACGATCATGAGCTGTTCTCTTGGGGCTCAACACAAATCCAGTTGTACCCTGCATCCACATCCTTTACTGGGGAAGCAGAAAGGCTGAAACAAAACAAGGGATAGTATCCTTGTGGACTTGACAACTTGATGAACATCAGAAAACATCAAAAATATCAATTAAAAACTGGGTTTAGAGTTTTTTTTTCTTTATAGGATGACCCATTCTGGTGCGAAGGTGGTCTGAATTGATGGATGGCTCAGGCTGGAGGACAGAGATTAGCCCTTTACTGGTAAGTATGTATCATTTTAATCAAATTTCCAGTGAATCCAGCTATGAATAGCTGAAGGCCTGGGCAGCTTTGTAGGAGAGCGCACATGTCTAGCTCCATTTTTTCCTTTTTATACTATTTGTTCCATATTCCGCTAGAGGCCACCACAAACCTGATCTAAAAAAAAAAAAAAAAGAAAGAAAGGGAGAGGGCACCTGCAGTACTAAATGGGAAAAGCTCCTGTTTTATAGGGAGATTTAGAAGTGGAACTTGGATGTCCCTGGAAACTTCTCTTCCCGCTGTGTTAGGAGTAACTCCCAGCTGTGACCTGAAGCCAGCGAATGATCTCAGGCTGTGAGATCAGATTTTGCTGAGTATGGAGGGTTAGGCATGTTCATTACTCTTTCCAGAAGATCTCCTATCCAAGCCATGCATTGAGATTGGATTTCCTTGGGAAATATTGGCCTTGACGGTAGCCTTTACTGCATTTGTGTAGAGAGAGGCAAAGTTTCGACACTGGTTTCCTGCCTTGCCAGTAGAAAGTTGCTTTTGTCATTGCTATTTATTCACCTGAGGCGTGGGGTTCCTGGAATTGTGTGTGCTTTCCTGGAAGAAGTGGTGAAGGGTGTAATGGCTTGTGCAGAAAGCATTCAAAGGCTGAAGAAAGATGTCAAGGAGAGACAAGGCAGCTGGAGTTTAGGGAGAGCTCTGGGATTCCACTCTCATGATAGGTATTTCTCTGGCCGTCATTGTCTCAGGAACTCGATGTCACTTACACCCAAAGTGTTTTGGCTTGAATAAAGGTTAATGGAAGAAACTGCCTGCTCTGCTGGCCAAAAGCAATTGGCCTTTATTGAGGGAAGTGTTGCACAAATACAGAGGATCAAACTCCTAGTTTGCATGTGGAATTAAAATTAGAGTAATTCTCTCACCCTCACAATTAGGCTAAATATGTGTCCTTTCCATCTTTGGATGGGAAGAGCAGTTTAGGTGAAGCAAGGACTTACTCTGAATCTTTACACAGACTGTGATTCTGAAAAATATTGTGGAAAAAAAATAGATTGGATTTGCTTTTGTGGCTGTTTTTCAGCTCTGGGTGGGGTCAGGAGAAGGAATTGCCAGAAATCTCCAGAGCCAGTTCATTCCTGTGAGATTTCTCGTCTGATATTTTCTTGAAAACTCAAGAGGTTTGGATTAGTCTCCAGGCTCCATCTTTCTGGAGAACATCCCACCCCTTGCGAGCCCGGTGTACACACCATTTTTCCATTTCTCTAGGGGTGAAAAAAAGCCCCAAGCCATAGTCTGGATGATGTTGAATTTTCCTCTGACTTTATAAATGATGCACAAAGAAGCATAATTTTCGGATCAAGCCAGTAATCTGTAATGTCTCAAAGCTCATGAAAATAAAATGTGCATGTGAAAGGAGATGTATGATAAGATGACCTGACAGTGCCTGCGCCAGGAAAAGCAGGCGGTTGGTAGCCAGTGACTTCTGTGTTTCCACAATCTGTGACGTTGGTGAAACGAGCCCTTACACAAGCAACTGTTTACTTTAGGGCTAACAGGCCTCTTGAACCCATTTCATAGAATCATAGAATCCTAGAATGGTCAGAGTTGGAAAGGACCTTAAAGATCATCCAGTTCCAACCCCCTGCCATGGGCAGGGACACCTCTCCCTAGAGCAGGTTGCTCCAAGCCCCATCCAGCCTGGCCTTAAACACTTCCAGGGATGGGGCATCAACAACTTCTCTGGGCAACCTGTTCCAGTGCCTCACCACCCTCACAGCAAAGAACTTCTTCCTAAGATCTCATCTAAATCTCCCCTCTTCCAATTTAAAACCATTCCCCCTTGTCCTGTGACTAGACTTCCTGACAAACAGTCCCTCCCCAGCTCTCCTGGAGCTCCCTTCAGATCCTGGAAGGCTGCTCTCAGGTCTCCCCGGAGCCTTCTCTTCTCCAGGCTGAACAGTCCCAGCTCTCTCAGCCTGTCCTCACAGCAGAGCTGCTCCAGCCCTCTGAGCATCTTGGTGGCCCTGCGCTGGACCTGTTCCAACAGTTCCATGTCCTTTCTATGTTGAGGACTCCAGAGCTGGACACAGGACTCCAGGTGGGGTCTCACAAGCGCAGAGCAGAGGGGGAGAATCACCTCCCGTGACTTGCTGCTCACACTTCTTTTGATGCAACCCAGGCTGGGGTTGGCTTTCTGGGCTTTTTGTTGGACTTGCACCCCTTTAAGAACTTTCCGTAGCCTGGACCAAGTGACAGCAGACATTCCCTTCAGCTTTGTCAGAACCGCAACTGGCATGACATTTCTGAGTCGTACGGGTGTGCTTTCAGGGAAGATACTTCTGCATGAGAATAGCTGAGTATTTACCATTGTGGTCTAAGCCAACGTGAGGGAGAGCTCAGCTGCTGGGCTCTCTGCTGTTATTTCTGTTTGAAACTTCACCTTCGTGTTGTAGGAGATCTGTCTTTTGAGAGAGACAAAGTGCTCCTGCTTCTGAGGATGATACCTGTCCTTCCCCGCCCCCAGAGCGTGGGCCCTGTGAACATCTTTGTCTATTCATTCCTCTGACAGCCCTAATTATCTTTGTCAGAAAGCCTATGGAATGCCTCTGGCAAACACTAGAAGGGGGACAGCAGTTTGGAGAATATACAGCCTTGTGATATAATGGGCTCTGTCTACAGGATACCGGGTTTGTCATTCTCTGCTCATCCTTGAGGAGCTGGCATCCTTTTGTGGTCAAGATTTTGAGAACAATTAGTGAAGGCACAAAAGACAGTTTCCAGGAAGAAGGTTCATCCGTGTGCTCAAAATAAAAGTTATTAATCAGTTGAAGTGGGGTATAAGCAAAAAAAAAGATTGAGACAATGTTCTGCTGTACCACCATCACAGGAGGAAGAATAATTTTCGTGGAATACTAAGGCTCTGCTTCAATAATAAACCCATTTTCTTTTCTCGTGTTCAGGATTCTCGTTTTACATATGGATAATGAGACCACTTTAGAGAACAGCCTTGACAATCTGCTGGTGTTTCCTACATTCCTCTATTCTTTGTGCCCTCCACGAATCTCCTCGTCATCCCAATTCCACTGCAATTGAAGAAAGCATCTCCACTTGAAGAATTTTCATTGTTATTCGTAAAGGCTTTTCCCCCTTTTCCCCATGTGGAAGAAAAAGTCATATTTCTGCATGAGAGCATTAAATTTTTAATACTCAAACTGAACTTAAACGTGTCACCTGTTCCTGAGATGAGACAAAGAGTGTTGCATTTAGTGATTGACTTTTTCCCCTCCTTTTCTGTCCTGTCTGGTATTTTGAAGAGTTGAGTTTGGAGAAAGCCATGGTCAGGCTTCTGACCTCATGTTTTCAGCATCCCCATAACCAGGGAAGACAGGGCAGGGGGATTAATATGGTGTGATCTGTCTTTTCTTCCTCTTGACTCTAATTTTCACTAGGGAGGAGGTGTATGTCTCCTGCAAACAGCTGACTGCAAGTTACGTTTTTGCAGAGTACCTCAACAGTGGTCTTTTGATCCCTGCTGTCCTGAAAAGACCTGCTTGCTTGCTTGGTGCTGCTTTTGCTTCTTTCCAGCTGTTAAATCACACTAGATATCTTCCTTCTGGTTTTTGCTTTGGTTTCTTTGTTTTTTGTGAAGAGGTTACGTGAAGGAGAGCAAATGGGAAGGAAAAAAAATGGCCCCGGTTGCAGTCGGTAAGAGAGGAAATGTCAAGAGAACTGTCATTAATCTTGAATCAACACTTACTAACAAGCTGCAGCTTTTTGCAGTGTGTATCCAGCAGACCTGGACAGGTTTGCTTAATATAACTTTTTGGCCTGGAAAATTTCGTGATGTTCCCTCGAGATGTCCACAGAAAGGACAGCTTTGTGGTCTGTCTGAACACAGTTATTAGAACTGCTGGTCCAGCTTGCTGGGAAGGGCGACGTTACCACTTCATACTGCTGGGGCAGAATAAACTGCAAAGTTCAAGTTTTCTCTGTGGGTCTTTGGGATGTGACCATAGAAAGCACAGTCCTGTCTCCCGCGAATGGAAGCCGACCATTCCTTGGCTCTCTCTATAAAAAGCAAGGTTTTCTCTGCAGTCCCAAGCCAAATGTTTCCCTTTTTTCCTGCTGTTCTGCGCTCTGTTATGTTTTTGGCTGGGCTCTCTGTCCCAAAGGTGTCTATGTTCTGGTGGTATTAGGTATGAATAGATTGTCAAGTTCCTTGGGATCTTCCTTGCTGAAAGGCATGATGGAAAGTTGATCTTTTTTTGAAGCTGAGCGTCAAAAGGCCAATGGCATGTGCCAACTTGTGGGCAGAAGGCAGTAATTTGAGGACAGCAAATCCTCATCTATGTAATCCTTGTCTGTATGACACAGAAATAGTATTATTCATTCACAATATGTGCATTTATGTATAGCTACCGAACTAATCATGTGCAGACAGCTCCATGGACATATCCAAGTAGATTTCCAGGGTCCCTCAGGTTCAGGATTCTGCCTATGCGGGGGTCGATGCCAGATGTTTCTTTGGAGTTAATAAGTCTTGGTACATGATCAAACCCAAGTCACTGCTCCCTAAGAGGGGCCCTGAGACTGTGAAAAAGTCTACGTGCCGTCTGCCCACCTACATGTGTGATCTCAGAGCACTGAGCACTTCCAGTCCCTTCTGTAATGAGACAATTCCTGTTTACACACTTGCTGAAGACCCCTGGATTACACAATAAGAAGGAGATGAATTATATACATCATTTAGGGGAGCAGAAAAACCAGTTTGCTTAGAAGGGCTTTTGTTTTTTTCAGGTTTGCCATCCTTCAGAGGTTTGAGAAGTGACTTAGTACGTACTGAGCAACGAGTAAAAGCGATCAGTAAAACTGTGTTATTGTCATTATGTCTCTGGGAGGTGTTTTTTAGTAGAAAAACCCAAAAAAAAAAGGGAGACCACGGCCAAAACAGTTTTACTGAAAAAAACCTGCCTACTCTGAGCATTAATGATACTCCCAACAATAATTCCCAGCAAGACGTGATGGCTTAACCATCGCATCAGTTTGCATCTCTCTTGGTCAAAACAGCCTTCAGTCTTCTCCTTTTTTTTTCCCCAGTTAATTATTCCCAGTTCCCTCAATGAGTCTCAGCTCCCGCTGGCTCCTGGAGCAATAGTAGCTCATTGTTGCAAATGGGCTTAATCCAGTGTTAGAAGTCTTTATTGTCCCTAATAGAAAATGGCATGAATAGTAAAGGAAAAAATGTGAGATGTTTCCTGTAAGGTTTTAACAACTCTCCTGGGTGTGTGATTACAACATCTTGCTGGGGAATAGCTTGGAGCAGGGTGGCGGTGGGGAGAAGGAGCTCTGGCAGCATTTTACACCCCCATCTGTAAGGCTCGTTACAGAGAGCTGCTGGGGAGGAAGGGAAGGATGGGAGACAGCTCTTCTTCATCTGCACATGCCACTGCTTTCCAGCCCCTTGGGCTTCTGATTTGTTGTCATTTCCCTTGGGAAGCTTGAATGGGGGCTGATAGAAAATTTGTGGGCCCTTTGATTGGCCTCCTGCCCTTGATTTTATAAAAAGCATTTCAGTTCCAGGTGTCTTAGTTCTCTTCAGACAGGATTCTGTTGACACAACGTCTCAGGCATTTTGGAAGGGATGGGATGATCAGTGTGGGACTTGACAGTGCTGCGGCCTTTCTAGAGACAACAAATTAGAATATCAAAACTCAGCAAACCACTGGGTTCTGGACCACATTTGGAATGTAGGACAATGCTCAGGGTGATCCTGTAGCCCTGTCTCTGGATAGACCTTGGACCTGTATTGTGGCTTTGTCACCAGTCTTGTCAATGCCCTCGTCTCCTGATGTTCCTGAGTAGATTCCCTGGATGGAGCTGCTGGTAACCAAGTAATCCAGTAACCGAGACCACCCAAACAGTCCCAGTGAGCCCCATTCCTGTTTCCTGCTGCTCTCTGAGTATTGGAAGTTCAGTATCAGTGATGAAACTGGACTCTGGTGTTCTTCGTGCCTTACTGGACACTTTTTATTTGGCCGACAGTTGATATGTTCTTCTCTTGTAAAAGCACAGCTTTTCTTGCTCATGCTTCCCAGAGTTCCTGCGTCATCCCATGTCATCCTCTCAGCCAACGTGGGCAGAGTATGTCACTTCCAGGAGGATGAGCCACTCACAGCAGTGGTGAGGCTGCCCAGACAATATGTAGTATCACTTATCTGAGGTGAACGTGCATGTGCTTTTTTTTTATGGAGTATCTTTCCCTGCCAATGTTTGTGAATGAAGAAGGAGGACGGTTTAGTTATTACAGTGCTGGCATGAACTTTGGGCTTCCAGGTTCATTTTACTTGCATGGTGTGACCTCTCACAGGCTGCTCAGCTTCCGAGGGATTCCATTCCATTCCATGTGTGTAGAACAGGAGCCTTTCTAGTAATGTGGTGATTAAAAATCAGGCCATTTCACTCTCACGGTTGCTACCAGTTGCTTTTCTTGTTGGGAGTCTCATTAGAGAGGTCAAGAAGCACAAAAAACCTTGCTGGACTAAAGCTGCTTCTGGCTCTTACTGGTACCTTCCTAGGTCAGATCCAGAGGTGCAGGGAATGTGTCTTGATGACACACTTAGAGATTTTCAGATTAGCACCTTTCTTTTGCCCCTACCTCAGCATTCAGTGAATTAAAGAAAAGAAAAAGGAGGTGATAAAGGCAGCGATTTCCAGTGTGTCTGATGGCTCACAGATGTCTCCTGCTTTTCTATAAACGTACAAGTGTTGTGTTGGCTCTTCAACAGCCAAAATATTAGGAAGTCCCTACTCAGGTCATACTGCCCCTGGTTGCTATTTTCGGTTGGGGGTTAAGAGCTGAGGACAAAACAAAGAGTATGAGTGTGTTCTGGGCTCATTAGTCTCTTTTTTTCTGGGATTCCTCCCTCAGACATTGGAAAGCATCTCTGTGCCTTTGCTCAGAAACAGTTTTGCAGCTATTTTTGTACACTAGCATTGTGGTGTTTGGGTTTCGTTGCGTTTCTTAAGAAGATGTTCGGGGTACAAACTGATGTTTGCTTGAAAGCCAGGCTTTTGTACGCAGAAAGTACGAAAGTCATCAAATTTCTGCCAGTCTTGGAGGAACACGCAGGAAAGTCTAGTGACAGGACAAGGGGGAATGGTTTTAAATTGGAAGAGGGGAGATTGAGATGAGATCTTAGGAAGAAGTTCTTTGCTGTGAGGGTGGTGAGGCACTGGAACAGGTTGCCCAGAGAAGCTGTTGATGCCCCATCCCTGGAAGTGTTTAAGGCCAGGCTGGATGGGGCTTGGAGCAACCTGCTCTAGGGAGAGGTGTCCCTGCCCAGGGCAGGGGGGTTGGAACTTGATGATCTTGAAGGTCCCTTCCAACTCTGACCATTCTAGGATTCTATGATTCTATGAAAATTGACCCTTCTGGAACTCTCACCTCAAGGAAGGCCCTACTTTTGGTGGTGTCAAGCTGTAGCTTCCTCCTGGGAGACATCCCGGGCACAACATGCCAATTCCTGTGACACTGCGGTCCTGACCCAGCTTTGTGTCACCTTGCCTATTGCTACAACCACTTGTGTCTCTTTTCTTACTGGGTTTGTTTTGGGTTTTTTTTTCAGCACATGGAAATGGCTTTGCTGCCATGAGGCCAATTCCATTAGTGGGGGAACAAACAGCAAGAAGAATGAAAGGTGAAGGTTGCATAGTGCCATGTCCATTTACAATAGTTTTTGCAGGCTTGATTCTCTGTCATCACAGTTTGCCATTGATGAAATGCAAAAGACATTAAAAGCAGTTATAAAAGGTCTTCAGTGACCTCACTTTCCTGAGGAATTCAGAGTCGGAGACATAACCCAGCCTGCAGCAAGCTGTGAATCTTCAAACACGTAACAAACCACAGCTTTTAATCATCTTCCAATGAATGAGGAATACGGGGAGGGGATGGGGATGTTCTTACCTATTGACTGATGGGTTTTGCCTTTAATATTTGCATCACTTCAGGTGTTTATGTCAAATAACGACTCTGTCTTCCATAAAGCACTGATGTTACTCTTTACATTATTTAGGTGACACCTAAACTTTGTTTCCTCAGCTCGGCAAATAACTCTAAGTACAGGTCACTTATGAATCCTGTTTGTTGAGGCTGTGTTTTAGCAACAGAGGAAATAAGTGTTTGTACATAATCAAGCTGTAAAATCATGTTTTGCAGACTTCTGGGAGCAGGTTTTTGTTTCCTCTGGAAGCACCCAGCAGAAAGGTAGGACAAGGCTGAAGATTCTTTTGCCTGCTGGGCAGCAAACTTCAGTGGCCAGTCCTCTTCCTCTCCCCAGCGTGTACCTTTGGAGCTTGCAAATTTTAGACAACAGCATTCGAAATGAGTACAAACTGGGGGGGAAAAACAAGAAACAAACTGGGTGCTGTGAAATTCTGATGGAGCTTCTTGCTGATCTATTTATGAGTGAAATAGCAATGAGTGTTGCATAAACGTGTCGGTTTGGTTCGACTCCAGTTGTCATGTAGCAGCTCACCACAATCTTCTGAGTCACGGATAGGTTACGTTTAGTGACAATTAACAAGAATCATGAATGATTAGGGTTTAGTTGGGACTTCAAGACTTTTATTTCTCTTAGAACCGAGGAGCTGTTGACAGACTGCCATAACGAGCATCGTTTTTCATCTCCACCTCTCTGTATTGTCTGGATAAAACTGGGAAGCTGCAGACACTGCTTTCTTTCATGAAAGAATAGAATCGAAATGCAGGTTTCAAAGAAGGGACTGATCTGTTCTTGGAGTCCACAGTGGGGAAGAAAAGAAGCAATGGGCTTAAATAGCATCCCTCGGAAACAGTTTCCAACAGTGGGAATGTAAAGGGCTGGAAGGCTGCCTGGCATGGCATCGGCATCTCCATCGCTGGAAGCCTTTAAGACCAGGGTGGAAAAGTCTCTGTGAAGAGTGTCATTGATCCCATTGATCCTGCATGGGGAGGAGATGGAGGAGAAGTTGTTTGAAATCCTTATGGCTCATCTTTTGCATAATTTGGTTTCTTACAACCAGAAATGTATAAGAAACATTGTAAAACACTTCGCATACCATTTCAGAGGGTGTAGGTGTTTTTCACTTATTTTTAGAACTTGACCTTACAAGACTGAAAAATAACTTTTTCCTTCTGACTTTTGTCCTTCACTTGGCAAAGATCAGTTAAAAACACAGAGATGGAAAATATTTAAACTTTAAACTAGTATGAGCTTTGCTTTTTTGTTGTTTGTTTGTGTGCTGGGCTCATTTGTGATGTCAGCTCCAGGCAAGGAAAAAGGTGTAACGAACCTGGCACTGCAGAGGGTGCAAAAGCACTTTTACACTGAAGCCCAAATAAACACAAAAAATCAGTAATGCTTAAAAAATTATATTGACAAATCTGAAAGATGTTTCCCCATCAGATGCTAACAAGTTTCAGATATATCAGCTACTTTTGGATTTGACCTTTTTCAACCAGATGTGGGCACCCAGAAATAACCAAGTCATGAGCAAGTACTTTCTGATCTGCTACTGTGTGTTTAAGCTGCCTTGGAGCAGTGATTTACAAGAATTTCTGCCCCTTAGATCTGAATATAGAAAGGTATAAAATGAATCCAAGGAAAATAAAGGTAGGAATGACCTCACCCTGTGGAGACACCGCGTCTTGCTCAGCTGGAGAAAGCTCTGTATAAAGTAGCTGCTTTTTAATTTGGACAGTTAATTTGCTACCGTCGATGTATAGAAATGATCCCAGAAACACAGACTAAAGAGATGGCTTTGGGCTTCTGGGAGAACGTAAGGATGTATGGATCGCTGCCTTAACATGCAGACTTACTTGTTCAGATGTTGAAAATTGGTGTCATGCAGGTTTAATGAGCTTTGATTCGTTTCATTTGGCAGAAGTGAGCAATAATAAGCGCTGTTCTGTTACCGTGCTGGCCCGCAGTAACTGCTGCTGAGGGGAATCTCACTTCTCATCAGTGAACATTTACTAAATTTGAGCACATACCATTTTTCTGTTGTGTTGTAACATATCAGCCGACATAAAGTGGTTTAGAAGTAAGATGTGCTCCACGTGAGTATGGTCTCCAGCCTCTGCTCATTAACTCTTCATTAGGGACTCTGTTGCAGAGGAGAACAGAATCATAGAATCCTAGAATGGTCAGAGTTGGAAGGGACCTCAAAGATCATCAAGTTCCAACCCCCCTGCCATGGGCAGGGACACCTCTCCCTAGAGCAGGTTGCTCCAAGCCCCATCCAGCCTGGCCTTGAACCCCTCCAGGGATGGGGCATCAACAACTTCCCTGGGCAACCTGTTCCAGTGCCTCACCACCCTCACAGCAAAGAACTTCTTCCTAAGATCTCATCTCAATCTCCCCTCTTCCAATTTAAAACCATTCCCCCTCCTCCTGTCACTACACTTCCTGACCAAGAGTCCCTCCCCAGCTCTCCTGGAGCTCCCTTCAGATCCTGGAAGGCTGCTCTCAGGTCTCCCCGGAGCTTTCTCTTCTCCAGGCTGAACAGTCCCAGCTCTCTCAGCCTGTCCTCATAGGAGGACAGAGTTGGTGATTGTCCACACTACCAAAGTTCTCCTTTTCTTTTCCCTGTGAAGACATCCAGGTTTGCTGCTGGTAGCCCTGGATATTTGAAGTTCCTTGGTGACTTGCAGCTTGTCCATACAGCATGCTCCTCAGAAGAAAGGGGTTCACTCTTTTCCTTTTACTCTTTGCAGTGACTCCAGGAGCTTGGGAGACTTCTTTGTAATGTCAATTATTTGAGTTTCTTCAGTCTATGGTAAAACCAACAAACAATAAACTAACTTTTCTCTAATATGGCTTTTCATTTAGATATTAAACAAGAGGCATAGGAGAAAATATAGTGAATTTACATACAATGTGATCACTGGTTTATCATGTTATAAAAGGGTGTGTGGTTCTGGCAGCTGAAAGTGCTCAGGAAAAAGCTTGAACTTCACACAGAGGCAGGAGAACTCTCTTTGACAGCCTTCAAGGGCCCTTCCTGGATGTGAATATCACTGTGCTGGCTGGGGGTCACTCTGGTTTGTGACCCAATTTCACATGGTTTCAAAAATGGTTGTTTCTAGGCAGCCTACTATCTTTTCTGAAAAACTGGGAATATTTTGGCCCTTGAAAACTTAGAAACACAGAAGTATGCGGTTAGCTGGATGCTGGACTTTGAGGCAAATTTTTTATTAGGTGTTTGACTTTAAGGGCTTTTTTAATGTGGTTTTCTTTGGGTTTATGTCCTGATATCGTTGAGTAGTACTTTGCTTAGATGGCAGAAAACCTCATTACTGCTTGTACGTATTTTATTTGCCTTATATTGAATAGTTCTGTATTTCTGTTTGGTAATACTAGGTTTTGGATTGTCTCATCATTCTATAAGGACATCTAGTTCTCCATACAAAGCAAATCCGATGGCAATTGTTTCTGAGGTGACCTCACAACTGACCCTTGTCCGTTTCACATTCCACGTGAGTTACAGCTCTCTCTTTCTGGAGTTTTATGACTTTTCCCTACTTGAAAAAAACAGTTTTTTTTCCTGAGAAGTTGGCAAGTACCTTCCTTTATTAATGACCTATCAAGCTTCTGTTGAAGTAATGTGTTTTTCCCTTAAAATTCTCCGTACTGGGTATTAATGGGCTTCCTTACTTGTCATCTAGCAGGGGCCTGGACTTGGCAGTCTGCAAAGTCCAAATGCCTCTCTCACCTCTTTACGACAGCACCTTCAAACATAAGCTGGATGCCCCATCCCTGGAAGTGTTTAAGGCCAGGCTGGACGGGGCTTGGAGCAACCTGCTCTAGGGAGAGGTGTCCCTGCCCATGGCAGGGGGGTTGGAACTTGATGATCTTTAAGGTCCCTTCCAACTCTGACCATTCTAGGATTCTATGACCTCAGCTATCACTGTTTCAGGTGAAAGATTTGGTCTCGGTGGGGTGGGTGAAAAGGCATTTTTCATTCCCTCCCCGTTTGCTGCTATAAAATAAAAAATTGTAAATAATATTTCACAGAATGTCACTGGAAAAAAACCCCACTATGTTTTAATAATCAGTTTCCATGGTTCTGATTTGTCCTGAAGGACCCAGAAGTGCTAAAACCAGGGAGACGCAGTTGTTCTGAGTTCCAGCTAAACCACTTTTGCTTACCACAAGTATCAAACCCTCAGAACTGGTTGACCTGTGGGTTGACAGCAAAAAGTCACTTGCAGTGTGTAAGATGAGCCGGTGTGTGTGCCAGACAAGTGGCATTTGTGTGATTCTGCCTAGGTAGCACATGCAAATTAACTTTATTTTTGCATCTAAATCTGCTTGGTGCAAGAAAGTGTAAAATCTGTCTGCTGCAGCATTCCTTTGATAGAAAACTAATAATCTTTATTTGCTTACTTTAGTGAACATGCACCTTCACCAGCGCCTGCAAGGCTGCCCCCAGTTGCCTTCAAGAATTCTGCACAGCCACAGGGATGGGAAGTTTTTTCCTGAATACGGGAGGTCTGAGGTCGAAATGAGAAAAAAAAAACCCAACCATCTTTCTGTAAACATCCAAGGATCCTGCTGCTCTAACACTTTAAAGACTGAGCTACTGTTTCCTGGGGCTTTCCTCTCGGTGCCCCCAAGGGTGTTGTGTGATCAACACCCTGACAGATTTCACAATCAAACAGTGAGAATGTGTGATCAAGAATTTCACTGGTCTTGGGACTAACCCTTTCTGCAGGTCGCAGTTTAACTTGCAGTTTCCTTGATGTAGTAGCTTTAAGATTTTCTTGGGGCAGATTTTCTTTGGCTGCTCTAGATGAGTTTCTCAATCCGCTCTGTGTCTTCGGATGGAAAGTGCTGGATTGAGACCGACTGATGGAAAATGCTGGATTGAGACTCATTCCTTCACAGACAAGAAACAGCAAAGTCTCCCTTCCTTCCATGGCGTCACTTCTGCTCTGCATCCTTCCTTTAGACGAGCCTGAGCAGGGGGTAGTAAGAACATCAGCCTCTAAAAGCCAGTGTATCTGCCCAATCCCTCTCAGAAATAGGATGTGATGGCTCCCCTTTGCAGTTGGAAGATGATTCAATACTTCTGCCCCCACGCTGGGTGGTAAAACTGCCTTTTTGGGAGTTTAAAGAGCCTTTTCTGAAACTCTAGTAAAGTCCAGATGTCTCATAGCTTTTGTGATCTTGTGAGCAATTTTAGAAGGAAAATCTGTGAGGGATAGGGCTATGAATCATCCGTCTATCCTGTGTCCATGAAGAAGAAATAAAAACCCCAATCCAAAAAGAATCCATTTAATTCTGGAATTTTCTGACCTATTTTGGTACAAGCAAGTCAAAAAAAAAAAAAAAAAAAATTAAACTACTCTCCTGATGAGTTTCTCATATTGTTTACTTTTGTAACGTTCTCTGTGGACCAGCAGCCAGAAATGACGTCCACCCCTCGTCCAGCATCAGAGAATAAGAACTTCAGAGGAAGGAATGCAACTTCATAAATAGCAAACCACAGGCACTAATGGGGAGCAGAGGCAAACCTGCAGGTTAGAAATTCGGTGCAAGAGAAGCCCACACATCCACTCTGCCTGCAGACTCCAAGATGATTTCGGCTCTACCTTTTGTTTTCCTCCTCTGCCTCTCTTGTCCTTTTTCATCATGTCAGCAGAGAAGACTAGGTAAGTCATTTGCATTATTTCTGGGCTGATGTGCTTCTAGACTCCCATGAAAATCCTGTTTTGCAGAAGGGAATGAGGAAGAAGGGGAACGTTTCAGCTGCATCTACTGAAGCCTAAAAACTACGTTTAGGGATTTTGTAGTTTCGTATGAAACTTGAAGCTAAACTGTGTAAATGTTGACTCTTAGATTATTGGGTTTTTTCCCCAGTTCCTCTCCTGGGTAGGGAAGTTTTGTTAAGCAAAACATTTATTCTAGGGCAACTGGGAATTTGGTTGTTTTGTAATGACCTGCAAGAGACACTTTACATTCATCTGCATTTTGCATGTGATTTAAGTTAAAAACCCAGATCATACAGAATGTCCCAGCGCAGGATCCTCGGGTATCCTCTCGGCTTGTGCACACAGAGCTCCAGGATCCACAGACTTCCAGGAACGTGGCCATGCCAGGTTCATTACAAAAGTTCCTTAGGGGAATGCTCAGTCCCGAGGGGATCTGTGAGATGCGGCAGGCTTGGACTGTACCAGAGATCCAGGTGTGGGCTCGTGGGGACGGAATGAGTCCAGGGAGAAGGATGCAGAGATTACTCTGAGAGAAACGTCTGCAAATGTATAGATTTCCTTGGGAAATCACTCCCGAGTGTTTGAATCATTATTTTGAATTTCAATATTAAAAAAAAACCCAAACAGCCAAACTTTTATTTTAAATTACATCTTGCTACTAGGGATGGAAAAATCTTCCCAGGAATAACGGAAGCTGCCTGAAGCTTCATGCAGAGCTTTTTCAAAACCTCTGTTTGAAGTTAGAAATTATATGCAAGATCCTTGTTTCACTAAAATAAGAAACAACACTTTAATATTAGTCTTCCTGTCTCAGAGTGACACATTTGTGGTACTTCCAACCGAGTTCCCAAACCAGAATGTATTGGAGAGCTCACAAATATTCAGAAAGTCCTCTCGGTTCTGTGCCGTGAGGATCCATGAGGTTTTCAGGCTCATTTGTTGCATGAGAATGCCAGAGTTGTTGCATTAAGTCAGAGCAGGGCTCACATCCTGCCTTTGGCACTAGCAAATTCTTTGCATTCAAGGAGATAGACCCCTAAATCCAGGTCATCTTCCCCTGAACATACCCCAAACTATTTGTAGTTTTTTTTTTTATTTTTCTCTTCATAAAGCTTTGCTTACGTTGGAAGCAAGAGGTGACTGCTGGTAGAGGACTGATTAATCCAGAAAATAAAAGGAGAGAAATGAGGTTGTACTTTCTCACAGCAGACAGGAGAACACCGGAGTTGAATTTGGTGTCTGTTTTTTAAATGGTTCAAGTTTTCTTAAAACTTAGATAATTCCAGAAACAATGAGCTGCTTCCATTCATTCTTCTTGAGTGAAGCTGAAGTAGATGGGATCTTTAGCCCATCTCTAAGGACCAGACAAATCTAGAGTCTAGCAGATGGGAGGGAAAAGTCATGTTAATCTGCCCTAGATGACCTTGTAGGATGACTTATATCCTCTGTTCAGCGTAGCTTAAACAGGATTTTGCCAGCATCCAGGAGCAGATGTGTCCTTTGTGCCCCAAAGCCGTTATACGGCATCTTGAAATTCCCGCTACCCGAAAAAGAACCCATTTCCAGCAAGAAAAAAAGTCTTGTACCTTGAGAACAGGCGAGGCAAGGGCTGATGTGCTGGTTTTCCACGTTCAGTGCTTGGCAGCACGTTTTGGGGTAGACTCAGCAAAGAGCTTTCCTTTCGTGGTGCCCTTCAGAGCGGCTTCCACAGCGCTGAATTATTGATTTGCTTCTTTTGGCAGCAAAACCTTCCTATGTGTGAACTTCAGAGACCCTGCCAGGCGAACAGCTCTCACAACTGCTGGCTGCTGGGCCAATTTGTTTGCCGAGGGGTAACTGTTACTTGCCTGATGGGCAGGGCTGATTAGCACCCTCAGAATGTGCCCAGGGCAAGTTCTACCCTATTTCCCAGTCTCTGTTATTTCCAGCAAGCTTCTCGGTAGGAACTGGCAGAGACTGGTGTGGAGGAGTCCATCCCTATCTTTAATATTAAGCTGAAGTTAATAATAACAGTTGGTTTATGCTGCTAATGGCTCTTCTGTGTTTCTCCCAACTATGATGGGTTGTTGGTTTTTTTTTTTAGGAGGTGAAATTGGGCCAGAAATGCTGGAAGAGATGAGGGAGACGAACCGTGTGCTGATGGAAGTTCGAGACTTGTTGAAACAGCAGGTAAGTGGGAAAGGGACCTCATCCCTTACCATGGGATCCTCTGCCTTATGTGCCAAGTTCTGGAATTGGGGAGAACTTCTTTTGCCTTAGGTGAAGGGAGCAATAGAATTCTTGCTCCAGAAACCAGGATGGAGAGGTGGGCTCACAGATCTGTAATACAGCGTACATGGAGAATGGGCTTTTAAAAATATACAGACATGCACATGGATTGGGCATATATATTTAACTGGAAAAACAAGTCACTTTTTCCTTGGTTTTGTGGGCTCATGAAATGAGTAGAAAGTCCAAACTTGGACGATGGAAGAGACCTTTGAGCCATCCATTAGGGTCCTGGAAAGGGAAGTCATATGGAGTCTAAACAAGCTCTGCATTCACTCTTTCCTCTTGTTGTTTTAATCCTAAGCCTTTCTGGCTCCAGTAGCTTCTTGGGGAATTTGGAACTTCTTGGGTGCTTAGATCTTTTCCCATTTTAACGAGGAGATGGTGGTTTGTCTGGTCAACTCTCTTTTAAGGATAGAAAAAGGTTCCATTCTCCCTTTATCCACTCTGGGAGCTGAGGGCAGCAGCCTCTGCCTGCCAGATAATTGGAATGGCAGACGGGTCTCTGTGCCAGGGCAAACTGGGCGGCCTCTAATCTGCAAAAACATCTGTTGCATTGAGTTACTCTCACATTTCAGGCTGCTGCATAAATACCCAGTGTTTACTAGGAATCAGGTCAGACATGGCTCCTGGCAGCCTCGAGCAATGATTTCCAGTGTTCCCTTCCAGCTTAGCACTGCTTCTCCATACAGGTTTTCTATTTGTTGGTTCTCTCACTTTTGCCACCTACTTTTTCCTTTTTTTCCCTTTTTTTTTTTTAATCCATGGCCTTTTTCTCAATGGTGCTTTCAAGAAAATTCTTCCTCAGAAGAAAACCTTGCCTATGCAACCGGAGAGCCAAGGTGGCAGTTCATAATTTCTTAATCCCTGTAAAGATTTTCTAAAACTTACTTTTCCTTGATTCAGCATCTTGGGATGTTGGCAGTAAGGATGGCAAAAGGCGTGGCAATAAAAGGCCAGATCTACTTCCCCGAGCCAAAAGCTGAAGGATTCTTGGCACAAAGGAACCACTCATACTCCTTCCATTCTCTAAATTCTCCCCTCTGCTCTCTGTCACCTGATTCTAGTGGGAGATGTTCTGGGGATTTGGGTTAGATCTATCCCTACATTAACAATTCAAAATACGTGACCCTGGGCTGTGTTGGAGGGAAGAGAGAATCTAACACAGAATGAAGCTTGCTCATCTACCTGGCAGCTGGCAGAGACATGGGTTGAAGCTTTTGTCAAAGTGAAATGACTTAATCATGGAAATATAAAGTCCACAGGATGTGAAAGGCTTTTGCAGGAAAGAAGCCTGCTAGGATTGCTCTCTGAGACCCTGGAGAGCTGTAGAAATGTCAGCTTGAGACTGACGTGCTGACAGTGCCTGTCCCTTACTCCTTTCTTCATCAGAGAAAAGCATCTTTGCACTGCTGAAGTTACAGACAATCTCTTTACTGAAGCAAGCTTGAAGGGAGTACAAGCCTAGAGGAGATCAGGGCAAGTCTAGAAGAAGGAGCTTTTGGGAACAGATTCTAAATATCCTCATGGCAAGGGCATTAGAGCCAAAGAATGGCATAAGCAATGGCAGGGATTATTCCTGTATCTGCAAAAGTGGCTCATGGGGGAGCCCCTCCTGAACTTACCTCCGCGGTGCCAGGACTGCAGATAAAGCAGACCTCTCTGGGACCGCTGATTCAGCATCTTCTAGAGTAAACGACCCAAATAAGGTAGATTTCTCCTTCTCTGTGACACTTACTTCTGTGTATTCAAGTGTTTCCTGCACCTGTGACAGAACAGTGTTGTGATTGTTACTGAGTTGGCCTGTAGAAGCACTACAGTAGGGAGTGATGTACAGCAGGCAATACAAGTCACCTCAGCTGCTAGAAAGTCTGCAGTGTAGAGTTTGGGGCAAGAGTTCATTTGTTTGTAAGTAGCTGTGCAGTCTCAGAGGCACCCTGTTTGCTGGCAGTGGGGCTATTTGTTTGTGTAGGATCAAAACTCAGCCTTTGGCTAAGTGGTGGTTCTTGTTTTCTTCTAGATTAAGGAGATAACATTCCTGAAGAATACAGTCATGGAGTGTGATGCCTGTGGTGAGTTATGGAGTCCTATATTCAACTACCTCCTCTAAGTCCTTCTTCCTTTTGTGTCCAAGCAAGTCGTAAAATGCTACCTGTGACCATCTCCCCAAAGGAAAAACTTGTTTCACAATTATCCCAAGTAACATTAGTGATGCTTTCCTCCCTTACAATATTCTGCACGCCTGGACCAGTGTTCCAGGCTGTTCTCATGGTTCAATGACAGCTGAAGCTTTTACCTGAGCATGGAGTGCAGAAGTAGGCTTAAAAAGCTCATTTGTCCTTCCAGCAAAATCCCAGCGTTCCCTTACTTCCACTGTTTCTGAAATGAGCTTTGTTAGTGGATTTGTACCACGCTGGATGTCTCAGGGTAGCTGAGGAAAGCTGCCCAACCATGTCTCCTCCCAACACAGCCCCTGGCCGGTGCTAGAATTGCCTGGGAATGCACACTGGGAATCCTCTGGGATATAGTTGGCTACTCCTGAGCTGCAAGTGGAAGAGAACATCACCCCCAAGAGGCATTGCTCTGCTATTCCTTCCCTCTGAGTGTTGCCACCATCCAAGCTAAGAGGTTGCTTACAGAGGATTTGAGAAACAAGGTCATAAATTTTCCTATATAAATCTTGCCCTCTGCTCCCCAATAAATGTTCCTTGTCTCTAGGCAGGAGCTTACTTCCAGTGTATCTGGCCTTCAGCAAGCGTGGCTCTTGGAGGTGCTCTGTTATTTGCCAGGACACTCAAAGGGTGGAGCAATAACCAGTGCTGCATTTGGAGAGATTGTACTTCTGCTGGAAAAGACATTAGTCAAAGCTTTTGGGACCCGCAGTACAGGAATGCATTCATCCCCAGAAATTGGTTTAATAATTTGCTCATAAAACTGTCCTGAACTTTCTCCCTGTTACTTGATTCCTGCCTTCCCCACTTGCTGTTCTGCTTTATGTGTGTTCTCCTCCTCCGCTCCTTACTGTGGAAACTGAGCATCTTTCAGTCATGCATCAAACAGTGCACCTCTCAGCAGTCGTGTGCTTCTCTCATTATTTCTCAGAAAGAGAAACATGAAGAGAGAAGGTCTTGGGGTTGGTGAAGATTTTGCTGCTGGTATTGGTAGAGTGTTGGGTTTGTTTTCTTTTATTTTCTATTTTTTTTATGTTGAGCTTTTAAGCAGGAGAAAGCAAGAAGCAAAAAGTGTCCTTGTCACTTAGAGCAGTGAGAGACTTGTGACAATTCTGGATTCTGGAAAAGTTTATTCAGTCTTTAATTGATGCTTTTTCTGCATCCAATATAGATTAGTTCTGCAAGTTTGCCTCTCCTATGGGTCATATCATGAGGATAAGGACAAAAACCTGGCATTTGGCCTAAAACTTTAAGGGAAGCTGGTGTGCAGTGATGTGGGGACAGGCTTGATGTGTTCTGAAGGGTAGCATTTTGTGTGGCTAGGGTTTCCTGCGCGTTACACAGTACTTCATGCTTAGACCAGATTGCTGTATTCCAGCCTGGAAGGTGTGAATGTCCAAATAACAGATTGATTTCTTATCTGCCAGGATGAAGGGAGGTTTCCCTGCCCTGTGGAGATAACAGGCAGCACATTATGCGTAACATTATGGCATGAATTCATCAGGGAGTCTAGTGACAGGACAAGGGGGAATGGTTTTAAACTGGAGGAGGGGAGATTTAGATGAGATCTTAGGAAGAAGTTCTTTGGTGTGAGGGTGGGGAGGCACTGGAACAGGTTGCCCAGGGAAGTTGTTGATGCCCCATCCCTGGAAGTGTTTAAGGCCAGGCTGGATGGGGCTTGGAGCAACCTGCTCTAGGGAGAGGTGTCCCTGCCCAGGGCAGGGGGGTTGGAACTTGATGATCTCTAAGGTCCCTTCCAACTCTGACCATTCCATGATTCTATGATCCTGTGTACTGCTATCTTCCGAGGTGACGGGACCACCTGATGAGAGTCTCTGGCAGTGACAGCTCTGTTTTTAACCTTCCTCTTGCCCCCTAGGCATACACACCGAGGTGACAGGCCCAAGCATCACTGTGACACAGTTTAACCGGTGTCTCCCCAACTCCTGCTTCCCCGGAGTGGCCTGCACCGAGACGGGCACCGGCTTCCGCTGCGGACCCTGTCCCCCGGGTTATTCAGGCAATGGGTCCCACTGCACAGATATCAACGAGGTAAAAAACAAGTAGGATAGGCTGGGAGTTAACAAAACTGGCTGGTTTTTCTTGGAGCGTTGCAGGTTTGTCTTGTGGTTATAAAGAAAAGTCTGGTGATTCCCCCTGGGAGCTGGAGTTCCACAGAAACATCGTTTCACTGGAAGGAAATCTGTATCTCGCCCTCCCTTGAGCTCGGTTCCACGTTGGGTTTCTCTCCAGCCTGGCTACGTATTTCTTTCTAAAAGACACACAGGCTCAAACAAAATAAATCTCTTGGTTTGTACCACACAAGAAGGTGAGTTTGGAAGACCAGAGCAGTCCCTTTTGGTCTTAAAATCTTTTGCCTTAAGGGCTGATGACTTGTTAGAGATAAGATTTATTATGTGTGGAAGAGAATCAAATGCTTCCCAAAGAGTCCTTTGTACAATAAATCTTACCACACCACTCGTATTGCTTTACCTCTGCCATTAAATCAAACCTTCCTGGGCAGATAGTTGAAATTTTTTACGAGAAAGTTTGGCATTCCATCAAATTTACTCTCTGTGTGTATCAAGGCTTTACTCAACCATTAATTTTCCATGTCCTCCTGAGTTCTGTGGTTCCCAAAGCATAGTCCTGTGCTTGCTGATTACTTCACGCAGCAATTTTAGGCATCTTGCAAAGCCGTATCTGCTCTGAAGCATTTCAGTTTAAAAACCTGTTGAAATTAAAAAGATTGAGGTGATTGATGCTGAATCTGTTGGTCACCAAAACAGTGGAACTGCTGGATTGATGTAATGCATCTGCCAGCACAGAGCAGAAGAGTTCAGTGAAAATAATGGAAGTTTTGGAGAAAATAAAGCAGCATTACTAGCAACTCAACTCTGGAATGAAAGTTGCTTCCCAGAGTAGTAAACAAACAACTGCTCTTGTCTTTGAAACCCAGTGTAAGAAATGATCCAGATCTCTGGAATCAGAGACTGCCAGGAAGGAAAGCGAGAGGTGAAGCCAGCTCTTTGCCTGGGCAATTGCTGTCACCTGAGAAGAATTAGCCCTGAAAGTGAATTTGTTTTACTTGTCTGCACACATTGGAATTTGGGAGAACAACTGAGATGAGGAAGCTGCATTTTCCACTTGCAAGGAAAGCCAGGAGCTTCTATGCGTTTTTGAGTTTCTTTACAAAATAGAAGCACAACAGCTGGAGCTCACCCAGCACCATCCTGCTTCTAGAGCTGCCTTTGCAGCCGGGCCGGAGCCAGCCTTCCTCACGGATCTGCACCTCCTCTGTCTGTTGCAGTGCAATGCCAACCCCTGCTTCCCGAAGGTCCAGTGCATTAACACCGTCCCCGGCTTCCGCTGCGATCCCTGCCCTCCCGGCTTCACTGGGCAAATGGTTGAAGGGGTTGGCCTGGCTTATGCCAGGGCCAACAAGCAGGTAAGGCCCCAGAAACTTTTCTGTCTCCTTCAGAAGCTGTTCATTCTTTCCCCTCCATCACCAAAATTCAGCACTCTTGGAGCCTTCAAGGAAATGGGAGGGAAACGCAGGCTGACTGCATGATGTTGGTGTGAAGGTGGATGCGGTGAGGGGGCAGACTTGCCCAAGGATGTGCCAGCACATCAACAGCAAAGTCACCCCCGCTCCAAGACCTTCCCTCTGCTGAATTTATGCCTTAGAGAATATTGTGTCTCTGACACCTTTGTGGCTGTGAAGCCAGCCTGGGGAATCCTTCCGAACAGGACACAGAAGAGTTGATGCAGCTACTGCACACCCCCACCCCCTGCTCTCTCGACAGCTATAGTCAGATTCAAGTGGGAAAAAAACCAAAACCCAACCCTCTACCCAGTCTTAGTATGGTTTATAAGAACATATTGCCAAAAGCAGGAAGAGCACGTGGCCTGTGTTATTTCCAGAGCTGCTACCAGTCACAGGACACAGTCTTTGACCTTCTTGCTCCATTGACTCTCTTCTATCCTTTTACAGTAAGGAGATACTCTGACAGCTCGGCTCAGAGCTAAGCTCTTCTGCCAGGCTAAAATCTCTGGTGACTGTGTAGAGGGGGAAGAGCTTGCCTGGGGTCAGGAGTGTTGCTGGGAATCTTGTCTGAAGGAAAACTTTGGGCTGTGGGTTCTAGTCAGGCGTGCCAGGGGCTTTGCTTCTGCGCCTCGTAGTGCCCTCGCTTTGCAACCTGATGTTGTGTGCACCTAGGAGTGAAGCTCACAGCTGTTTTGTTCTCCCTGGGCAGATTTGTACTGACATCAATGAATGCGAGACAGGAGCTGCCAAAAACTGTGTCCCAAACTCTATCTGCATCAACACCCGGGTAAATATTACTGGAAAATCTCCTGTGGGTCTCTTTTCCCCAGGCTCCGCGGCCTCTCTTGGCTGTGGCCGCTGAGGAAGGTGACGGCTAAACTTTCCCAGGACTCGCGTTATGTTAGAGTTCATTCCCTTTCTCTTTTTTTTTGGCATTTTCTTGCAGGGATCCTACAAGTGTGGGGCTTGCAAACCTGGCTTCGTGGGGGATCAGATCAACGGCTGCAAGAGCCAGACGGCGAGACGCTGCCCCAACGGCGAGATCAGCCCCTGCCACGAGAAAGCCGAGTGCATCGTGGAGCGTGACGGCTCCATCTCCTGCGCGGTAGGGTCCAACCCCCACCGGGGGCTGCTCCCTCCACCTTCCCTCGCCTTTCCCTGCCTCTCCTGGGTCTGCCACTGCCCTCTCCTGGAGAGCAATCCTTCCCTCACCTGAGGACCCGCAGCAGCTCTTCCAGTGCTCTCAGGAGAGCTGGGCTGCTCCTGGCACCTCACGGCCTCTCGGTTGGTTGGGTTTTTGGGTGGTTTTTATATTTTTTTTTGCCTGAAGCTTTACAAATTTGTCAGTGGTGGAGCATTACATGCAGCTGAGCAGGGAGACACGCTGTTCTGCCTGAGCCAGGATGTTTTGCTGCTGCATCTGTCTTTATAATCTTCAGGAACAAGCAGAGAGCTTGTATCTGAGCTCTTTAAAAATGCCGTTTACAGCCTAACTGCTGCTTCCAGACAATCATTTTTTCCTGTAGGGTATTGTCTGCCTGGATTTGCCATGTTTTGTTCTGGTCCTGGTATAAAGCCTTCAATTTTGGAGGCCTATGGCCGTCAGGGGAGCCTCATTTTGTTTTTCTGCTGTCTTCCAGTGCCTCGTGGGGTGGGCAGGGAACGGCTACGTCTGCGGGAAGGACACGGACATTGATGGAGTCCCCGATGAGAAGCAGCGCTGCTCTGACAAAAAGTGCCGCAAGGTATGATGCAGCTGTCTCATTTTTTTACTGGAAATGGGATGTCTGACCAAAACTGGGCAACTTGGAGTTGAGAGAAGGCCCCGGGTGCTGATGAGACCCTGCCCAGCCTTCGGAACCGCAGCTGGAAGACACACACAGCTCGTTAACAGGCCCTTTGTCCCTCTCCTTTCAGGATAACTGCGTGACTGTCCCCAACTCTGGCCAGGAGGATGCAGACAGGGATGGAATTGGAGATGCTTGTGACGATGATGCTGACGGAGATGGGATATTAAATGCTGAGGTTTGAATCCCCAATGTTAAGCTCTGCCGTACCTAAATGTACCCGGAGGGTCTGCAAAAAACTGCCTGTGCTTTTAATGGGAATTTAGAGACCCTGCAGGTCCCAGTGTGCAATGGTTCCTCTTCATCTGAAGCCTCTAAAAACAAGAGAACATCACGGCACTGAAGGGACTTCACAAGTCATGCTCCCCTGAGAGTTAGGGACCTGCTTTCACTTGGTTGGAGATCTTTCCAGGTGCTGTTGGTATTCCCTGAGCAGGCAGTGACAGGGCTGAACAGAGGAAACAAGACAGGCTGCAGCTGGGCTGTTGGTACCCCAGAAGCTTTGTCTTTTGGGGTTGTTTGTGTCTTTTCTGGTCACGTACCCCAGAACTTTGGTCTTTCCTTGCACGCTTGGTGCCAAACGTTTCCCCCCAGCCCATCCCTCTCTCCCGCAGGACAACTGTGTGTACACCCGCAACGCAGACCAGCGCAACATGGACAAGGACAACTTTGGGGATGCCTGTGACAACTGTCGCCATGTGAAGAACAACGATCAACGGGACATAGATGGTGACGGGAAGGGAGACGAGTGTGACGATGACATGGATGGAGATGGTGAGATCTTCCTCAGGGAGGTGCATATACACCGAGCTCACAACCAGAAAGCTCTTCAGCGCGCAGCTGGAGATCCTCACAGCAGGAACCAGCCTTCAGGGCCTTGAGTTTTACAGGTGTAGAACTAATTTTGGGTGAGCTGAAGCACAGCTCAGTCCTTAAGATGCCGAGCTGAGCGGTCAGAGCAGCATCCTTCACAGTTCAGCTCCTGCAGAGTTTAAGGGCCTGTCCTCAGGATGGTGCCAACCGTTTTTATTAGGGCTCTTATCGTGCACAGTCACGTCAAACCCCTGTCAGACTTGAGGAAGAAAGATGCACCGTGAGAACTGAGCTCAGCCCAGACAAGGACACTACTTTGTGCTGCAATTTAGAGTTAGGAAGAAGTATGGGAATATCCGAGTTGTCAGTAGCTGCTGGCTCAAGGGAGTATGTGTCAGGGCTGTCTTGTGGGGTGGGGAAGGAGGGGGGCGGAAATCCTGGCAGGCTTTAGAGACAGTCTGTGCACTGATGATGCTGTATTTGCACAAAGCCTGCTTTCAAAAGCCAGAAATCCCAACTGCTTGCTGGCCCGAGACACTCTGTATTTATTTACAGAGTATTTCCAGTGCATCTAGTGCTGTTTGGATCTGGTTCCATCCTTCCGAGCAGCTCCCCGCTGGCAGGATTTGCCGGTGCTGTAGGTAAACGCAGAGAAGAGGGAAGTGAAGCCCCACAGGTCACCCACGGGATTGTTCCTGTCCCCTCTCAGGCCTTGAAAAGGCACCATCTAAATCTTCCACATCAAACAGCCAAGATTAACGTTGCCTTGTTTTATGATTACACAGTTGTCTGCTCTAGAGGAAGAACACTCTGTGGTGGCTTAGGGAACCGCAGACAGTTTCGTCTTCATCCTCTTGGCCACTCCTTCCTGCTCAGATTCTGTGCCAGTTTGGGACATTGGGTCATGGTGAAGGACATTTCCTCTCTGGCTCGTGGGCAATAGCACACTCAGACATCCCTCACCATGCAGTTTTAAGATCAGTTAAACATGAAGAGCATGTCCTGAGATCAGTTCCTGCTCCTGTTCCAGCTCTGGAGTCCTCAACATAGAAAGGACATGGAACTGTTGGAACAGGTCCAGCGCAGGGCCACCAAGATGCTCAGGGGGCTGGANCCCTCCAGACCTGCTGGGAGGCAACTTAAATTAAAAGTGGGTAAAATGTACAGAAAAATGGAAATTGTTGCTTTATGACATGAATTTAATTGTCCTAGATGTTTGCCAGCTCTTAGCTCTGGAAGAAATCTTGCTGCCTAGACCTTAATTGCCTTGATGGCTCCACTTTCTGTGTTTTGCAGGCATCAAAAACCCCGTGGACAACTGTCAGAGAGTGCCCAACCCTGATCAAAAGGACAGGGATGGCGATGGGGTGGGAGATGTGTGTGACAGCTGCCCCACTGTCAGCAACCCAGACCAGGTGAGGGAACACTCCCAGTCCCACGGTCCTTGGGCTTTGTTTTTCTCACTCCAGACAGTGCTTGAATCCACAGGGTCAACCTCTAAACCCCCCAGAAGGAACACTCCTGCTGCTGTCAGCTGGTTTCAGTCTGAATGGCCATGGCACTGAGGCTGACAACCACCTCTCCTCCTTTTTGTTGTCAATCCTCCTCTTATCTGTGGAAAACTTCAATGCTTATTGCTTTCTTTTACTAGAAAGATACTGATCACGATCTGGTGGGCGACGTGTGTGACACCAACCAGGACAGGTGAGAGCCTGCTGCAAAAATGACACTTAAATGGCACAAAATCTTGGGGATGGAGGGGAGGGCACGTGCTGGTGACGCCACCAGAACCTGGCTTGGCCTTAACCTCTGCCTTTTTATCAGACAAGGAAGGTGGAATTGTCCTCAGCTCGCAGAAAACCTCATGGCTGGAACACGGCCCGAAGGCCAGCGGGTGGCAGGTTGGTGGCAGCAGGCTCGTGTGTCACTGGCCACCACGCTCAGATTTGATCACACACTTGGAATGTTGAAATATTTGATCACACAGTTGGAATATTTCCCATCTGTTGTTTGTGTAACTAATCACTGATGACTTTATAAGGCTAAACCTCACCAGCTTCTGCTGCCTTGTGGAGGATCCCAACTCCTAGAAAGCTGTTATGTACTTATTTAAAAAGCACGTGCCAGGGGAGGGTCTTCACCTGTAACCTTCTCCACCAGTGATGGGGATGGCCACCAAGATTCCCGGGACAACTGCCCAACAGTGCCCAACAGCTCACAGCTGGACACAGACAACGACGGGCTGGGAGATGAATGTGACGACGATGATGATGATGATGGGATTCCAGATGTGAGACCTCCAGGCCCTGACAACTGTCGCCTTGTCCCTAACCCTGGCCAAGAGGACTCTGACGGTAAGAGAAATGGGTGGGGGGATGTGTCTTCTGTTCCTGGTGGCCAGTGCATGATGGGATCTCCTCATTTTCCAGCTCTTCAATAACCCTGACATCGGGTTTATCTTTGGGAAAAGTGGAAAATTGTCTTTCCCAAAGTGTTTACCGTTTGAGATGGTTTTTCTGCTCACAGCATCTCCACAAGCAAGAGAGAGGAGAGCTGGGGCGGGACTCTTGGTCAGGAAGTCTAGTGACAGGACGAGGGGGGATGGTTTTAAACTGGAAGAGGGGAGATTGAGATGAGATCTTAGGAAGAAGTTCTTTGCTGTGAGGGTGGTGAGGCACTGGAACAGGTTGCCCAGGGAAGCTGTTGATGCCCCATCCCTGGAAGTGTTTAAGGCCAGGCTGGATGGGGCTTGGAGCAACCTGCTCTAGGGAGAGGTGTCCCTGCCCAGGGCAGGGGGGTTGGAACTTGAGGATCTTGAAGGTCCCTTCCAACTCTGACCATTCCATGATTCTATGATTCTATGAAGAGAAGCCTCAGGCTTTCCTTGCAGCTGACTTTCTGGAGAGCTCAAAGCTCTTCCTTTCACCCCAACCTTGCGTGGGCTCAGTTCCCTTCAACTGTGCCAGCCCAAAAACTCGCTGATAAAACTCAGCTGCAAGGGGCAGGAGAAATTAATGACAATTTGTTACTCCTCCTCTTCCCTGCTGCACCCAGCTGATGGGGTGGGAAACCTCTGTGAGGATGACTTCGACAGGGACATGGTGATCGACAGGATCGACGTGTGCCCGGAGAATGCAGAGGTCACCCTGACGGACTTCAGGGCTTTCCAGACGGTGGTGCTGGACCCCGAGGGTGATGCACAGATTGATCCCAACTGGATTGTCCTCAACCAGGTAGGAAACTGCTCCTGGAGGGGGCCAGCGAGTCAGGGGGGAAGGAGCCTCTGCCAAATCGGGTGCAGTTTTCAGTCCAAGACTCTGCAGGATTAACGGGGTTGTTCAATCCCATCCTGATACTCGAGTCTTTCCCAACAGGGAAGTTGGTACCTTTGGAATTTCTATTAATTTTCAACTTCTGTCCTTCTCAGGGCATGGAAATTGTCCAGACCATGAACAGTGATCCTGGCCTGGCTGTAGGTGAGATGCTTATTTTTATCCTCTTGGAAAACTATCCCTCATTAACCACATCCTTCTCTGCTCAGAGCAGCTTTTCCAAGTATTTCAGACACCGCTTAACGATTCCATCCACATCCGGGGAAAAAATATTCCCTGTAGCAGGCAGAGCCTGCAGATTTGGCTTTGCAGAATCCAGCTCTGGAAAGAAATGGATGGGTTTTGTTGTTGTAGAACAAGAATATTTGTTTTCCTGCTGCTGACAGGCTACACGGCCTTCAACGGTGTGGACTTTGAGGGCACGTTCCACGTCAACACGGCCACGGATGACGACTACGCTGGCTTCATATTTGGCTACCAGGACAGCTCCAGCTTTTACGTGGTGATGTGGAAGCAGATGGAGCAGACCTACTGGCAGGCAAACCCCTTCCGAGCCGTGGCCGAACCTGGAATTCAGCTGAAGGTAAAAACATTCCACATTTATCCCTTTTTCCCAGCTGTGCCGCTCGGATACGTGAGCGACTGCGCTCAGGTCTTTACCCAAAGGTTTTCCCAAGCTCCTCTCCTGTTCCAGGCAGTGAAATCGAAGACGGGCCCGGGCGAGTACCTGCGCAATTCCCTCTGGCACACGGGAGACACCACGGACCAGGTCAAACTGTTGTGGAAAGACCCTCGCAATTCCGGCTGGAAGGACAAGACGTCGTACCGCTGGTTCCTGCAGCACCGGCCCCAGGTCGGGTACATCAGGTGAGGGGTGTGTGGGGGAGGTGAGGTTTGAGACACCAAAGTGTCCACCTCTCCTGTGCCGAGGAGGAGGAAGATGTTCCTCCAGGGATACCGTTGTCCCTCCCGTGTCCTTCACCTGCTCCTTCTCTTCCAGAGCTCGCTTCTATGAAGGCCCCGAGGTGGTGGCAGACACGGGAGTTGTCCTTGACACCACCATGCGAGGGGGACGCCTGGGTGTCTTCTGCTTCTCCCAGGAGAACATCATCTGGTCCAACCTGCGCTACCGCTGCAACGGTGAGTGCCTCCTGAACCTCACACACACACCGTTTGGCCGGATTCCTTTCAAGATGTGAATTTATCCTGGGATGGCCTGACATCCCACGGCACCTTATCCCATTCCTGATTCCTGNCCATTCCTGATTCCTGGTTTTATCCACTAATCCCTCTTTGTTTTCATCTCGCCCTCCTCAGACACCATTCCTGAAGACTACGAAACCTTTCGAGTGCAGCAGGACTAACTCCCCCCTCCACGCCTCTCCAGCCCAACTCGCTTTCCAAAAAAAAACAACCCACCCCCTCTCCCCGT
>VXBW01007849.1:0-11987 GCA_013400375.1 Thinocorus orbignyianus
TGCTCTCTGCAATATGGAGAGGATTGCCACTAATCCTGGCGCATTACTGTTCACTTGACAGAAGTCGCCTGAAACAACTTGCGTCTGTTCTTGTCCTGATTTGCTGTCGGTATTTATTAAGAGCACTGTGTTTAAAATGGCACACAATGTAGCCTGCAGATAACATCTTTAGCTTCCTGTCTATACCAACAAAAAAACAAACACCCCCTCCCGAGAAAATCTCCTCCAAACATTGTCACTCCCCACTTTGTTCAGCCATGTCGCCGCTGCTGCTGCCGCCTCCCCAAGAGGTCCCCGTGAGAGCAGTCATAGTAGCAAGAAGCACCTTATCTCTGTTTTTACTGATAACCATTCCTGAGCTGCTGTAAAATAATATTAAAAGCTGAAGTTTAAAGCCACATGGAGATATAAAAAGCAATATTAACCACTCAAATCAGTTCTATTTTCATTACTTCAGTAGAGAATGGTGTCAGATTGACAGAATCTGTGGTCTTCTATTGACCAATGAGACCTTGATGTTTCTTTCCTTTCTGGCATAACTGACCATTAACCTCCAAGGACGTAAAGATATAACAACTTCTCTGAGCATTCAGTCTTAGCCATTGTGTTTATCAGTAAACAAGACTCACTGCTGAAGGCTGAACATGGTGATGGTTATAAGATGTGGGCATTTATTTACCAAGAAAGAATGCAGTTTGGCTTAATGAATCATATAGTTTCAGGTAAGGGCCCCACAGTATTTCCAGCTGGATAAGTGACAACTGTTTCTCCTAGCTTTTGATACCCCCTGGTTTTGGCATCGTAATAGACCAAGAAACATTATCAGTTTGAATAGCAGAAGACAGTTCTCAAGCACATCGGCCTGTATTTCCTGCAAAAAAAACCCATAGTTTTTCTGCCAATTCAACTCAAAACTATCATCCAGAAAGGTAGGTCTGGGTGAAGGTGGATAACCAGGTTGGTTTTTTAAATAAGGAACACATTAGAGAACGTAAAAACTTTTAAAACCCTTTGTGCTTCCTTTACTAGCCCTTGAAAGTCTTGCTAAGCTGGTATTTCATTGTTAGTGGAAGAAATTTTCAGACCTATGACATCCTTAAAGACTTATTTCTTCTACCCTTGGATGGATAGTGTGCTTAAAAATATAAGATCAAAGAAGCTTTTTCATGTTCTTTTTTGCTCCCAGCATATTGGTCTCATGAAAAGTTTCATCACTTATGCGTGTGAAGGATGTATGTGCATGTGTGAGGGCATGCATATGCATCAGTCTAGCATATTTTAAGTAATTTTATATACATGTATATATATTCATATATATTTGTGGAGAGAACGTGTGTGTGAAGAGGGAATACTGTCACATCTGGCCTCGATGTTTGTGTGCTCTAGGCAGTATGCAGATAGAGAAGACTGTGATTTAAAGAAGAATGTTTATATTGTGGTAACTGTCCTAGACACCAAAAGACGTTAATGTAAAGTGTAACTCCTCTGAAGTCAGTAATGCACTGAAAGGCAAACCTGTGGAATATCTTTCCCTCTGTCTTTAAAATAAAGGACAGGTTTGCAAAGCCAGGCCCTGCACATCGACTTTGTCCATGCAGCATCTTCACATTTGTCTGGGACAAGCAACATTAGGGATGGCAGACAGTAACGGCACTTTCAAATGAGGGACAGATGGCTGTCCAACACTGACACCACAGGTGTCCAAGACTTTTAATTCAGTTTCATTCAGTAGACCTTTTGCTCCCCAGTCCCTTGCTACCGCTGTCAAGCTTCTCCAGAAGTAAGAAAGACTGCAGGGACAATGTGACAGAATTATAGAAGGTGGTAGAGCCATTTGTTAATCCGTCAGGGAAATTAGTCCATCAGACAACACCCTGCTTCTCAAACTAGATCTCTGCGAAACAGGTGCATGTGTGTGTGTAGGTGTGGGGTAGTGATGGAAAGCTGTGGATGCAGGGGAGGGGACGTAGAAGAGAAATAGCTAGAGAGCTTTAGGGTGGGAGGTGAGGAAAATGACAGCCAGATCCTGATGGGATGTAAAATCATGTCCAAAAGAGTAAGACACGATGTCTGCCACAAACGAGCCTCCTGTTGGTTTCATTTGAAAACCTCAGCTCAGAGAGAGACGCAAGTTCTCTGGCACCAGGGAAACCTATCTGTCAATGTCCTTGCAGATATGAGTGGAAGAAGAACAGAATAAAGACTCCCTTGCCCCTTTATTTCTTTATCTGTTCCTGCAAAGACTGCAGTGCTTGGAAGCTTTAAGCATTTAAAATTACAGGTAGGGATATACCTACCAGCACAAGGCAGTCCTTGTGAAGCCTAGCTCTGGCCCTAGGAGGAGAAGATGCCCTGTATTACTTTTGTGCACTGCTCACCTTTCACTGTGACAGCCCTTCTGAGAATGCAGACCTGCCTGCAGCTAAGTATTTCGGGAGCCCTCTGTGACGACTTCAATGCAGCAACAACACAACAACAACACTTCAACTTGCAAGATGAAAGTTCAGGGACTGAGTCTTTCCAAACAACATCTCCAATCAGCTGGTTGCGGGTAGCAAAAATTTGTAGGCATCGTGTAACCCTCATGGAGCTGCTCAGAGCTGGCAAGGGTCAGGGGGGCTCCACCTTGTCTGTCCAGGCGCAACATTTATAGAAAGAACTCTCTCTGAGTTCTGAAGACAGTGAAGCCTGGTTTCCAAAGGGTTTCTATTGTGAGCCCTTGCCTCACCTGGATTTTCTGGTGTCTAGTGATGGCTGTGCTCCATCATGTCCCTTTTTTTTTTGTACAAGCATGGTGCTCAGAACTGCACATTACAGCATATTCCCCTCTGTCAACCCACAACAGCATCTTCTTTGGGAAACTGGGTAGCTGGGCTGAGAGGAAGGAGGAGCTCACTTTATGCATCTGCTGACTCCCTGAGAAATATTGGTATTATGAGATAAAATCCTCAAGGCCAGGACTACTAGGGTCAAAATCTGTCATGTTGCAGGTTCATAATCTGCATGGGTTATAGATCCATGTATGCATCCACTCTCCCTGAGGACAGGGAGAGGAAGATGGTAGGAATCATAAGTTAATACCTGGAAATTTTTATTATTTTTAAGGAGGAATCTACAAAAAGTATTTTTCCAACTTTTAAACACATGATTTTCTCCAGAAATCAGAAAATATCAAAGGAATTTCAAAAGCATCTTACTGAGGATAAGTTAGTCTGGAAAGATATTTTCCATCAAAAAAATATTGCAAATGCTCACTTTTGTCCATCTTTTGGACATGGTTTACACTGAATTGCAAGTCCTAGGTATGAAGTACTTCACCTTTGGTGTAATGATATGAATAAATAAGCAGTTTTCTTTGCATTCCCTGAGAATAACTGCATTTCCTCATCCTGGCTGCTGTCCTGCTTCTCCAGAGACAGGCAATGCTGCAGGGGTATATTCCCACCCATACAACCAAAGTGCAAAGCATCCTTCAAGCATTGTTCAGGGAAATTGCATATAGCATTTTGACAAGGCATGTTCTTTACACTACAGATATGCTAACACAACTTTACATCAGCAGTTTGCTCATGATCTCTGCAATTTTTATTTTGTTTATTGGATGAAAGGACTTGGGATTTGGTCAAATTTGAAAGTTCAGATGCTTTTCAGTTTTCTGCATTAAAATCAAAACTCCCAAGCCTCCTCATTTTTGCCTGTCTTTAGCTGAGGTGAACGGCCCGATTCAAATTTTTGCAAATATACTCCAGCTGGTCTCTGAGAGGTACTCCGCACTGCAGAGGAATGAGTCACGTTGTTGCTTTCACTGTTACACTGGGGATACTGTTCCTGCCAGGATCTTGCCATTTACTTGGAGAACTAGTCAGTGCTCCTTTCATATTGCAGATTGTCATCTTTCCCTTCTCTCTCCTCCTTCCTCCACCCTCTGGGAACTGCAGGACAGCATCTTTCTATTGTCCTATGGAGACAGACCTTGGGAAAAGTGATGTTACCAGGTTGCTGGAGAAGGAAGGAAAACAAAACTCCAGCAAAACAGAACCTGTTCTCATTCACACCCTGAACACTGATTACTCTCCCTTTGTGCCAGCTGCACCATCATACTACTGCATTCTATCTTGCCACGATTCTTTTGGTAGAAAGCTGCCTATGCAATCCGTGAGCACTGTTGGAACAGCCCAATTTTACAAGCATAAAGTATTATGATTGCATTGATTTCCATCATAAATCATATTTTCCATCCTCTGTCTCTCTTTCCTTGCACTGACTGAATTAAGCCTTGGTGTTTTCTTTAGCTGCTGCCAGAGCTGAAGCTTGAGATGATATTAGGGTAATGATGATAAATTTTACCCTCAAGCCAAACCATTTCCACATTACAGATAATGTTTTTTTCCAAATAAGTTCTGTTATTGGAATCCAGGACCCACCACATCTACAGGCTCAGAGGCTGCCTCAACACAGTCTCTTTGCTGTAATGCATTTATAGATTTGAAAATTTGCTCTAAACAAATAAATGAGAGAAAAGAAGAAAGAATGAATGAAGGAACAGAGAGGGAGAATCAGCCAGAAGGAGAAAAAGAAGAGAAGAAAAGGAGAAAGTAAAAAAAATTAAAAATAAGGGAAAGAAGAAATAGAACTATGTGGGAAAAAGCAAATAAGGAGAAAAATGACAAGTGTCTCTGGGAATGGGCAAAACTGGCCCTAAAGACAGGCATGCAGTTCCACAGCTACATGTTTCAGACTTCACCCCTACCCTTTTAAAAGACACATTCCCTGGCATCTCATCTCAGAAAGTCTGAAACAGACTAATGTAATATAGCTGCAAAATCTCAGCTACCCCCACAATGAGCTAGGATGAAACTGAGCTAAGCCTGACCGGATATTGGTATCTCTACAATGGCCTCAGTCTCAGGTGGTGTCTTACTGGTCCAAGGTTATTCTAATTTTTCTGAAGATACCGCAAAGCAGATCATCTTCCAGCTTTCATCTGAGAGGAATTCAGCGTGTGTAATCAGGCCTGAAGGACAGTGTCCCATGCTCAACAGAGTATAGATTCTGGACATGGTGACCTTCAGCAGAGCAGCTGAGGGAGGCCAAATCCATTACTTGTTCTTCAGCCACTATAAAGGGAAGCTGTTCACCATATCACTGTGACATCTTACCCTGTATAACCCTGTGTCGCTCATTGGTGCTCCACCCCTGATTTGAAGCATGGTTCAATAACTCCTGTGCTCCCTGTGCCTGTGTCGTTTGTAAGCACTGAAGTCCGTCTCTGCTCCTCACATTCATCACACCATATCTGCTTGGGTGTTTTTTAGTGTCTCAACATGAGAAAAAATTTCTTCACTTTGAGGGTGACAGAGCACTGGAACAGGCTGCCCAGAGAGGCTCTGGAAACTCCTCTGGAGATATTCAAAACTCACCTGTATGCGTTCCTGTCTAGCCTTCTCTGGGTGATCCTGCTTTGGCAGGGGCATTGGACCAGAACATCTCCAAAGGTCCCTTCAAACCCCTGCCATTCTGTGATTCTGAGCTTTTTGTTACTCTGCTGAATGAGTGAAGTCCCCCATGGGGGACCACAAGCTGAGATGTCTGCTTCAGCAGCAGGCTGCCCTTGAAATCAGGCTGGCTCAGAGCAGCACAGAAGATCTGAGGAGATCTGGTTGGGGAAATCACCTACACACACCAGACTCCCATGGAAAAAAGGACACCTTAATTCCTACTCTATTATTCTTATGGTTTGTCCTACCAGGTGAGACTTTTGCTTAGCATCTGCCACCATTTGTGCATGCAGAGGAAGAACAGGTACAGATCCTTGTTTCATCTTGAGCTGTAAAACTGCATCGTATTAGCTTACACTGTGACAGTGGGATTCATTCGAATGAAAGCAGATATCGGTGACACAGATGTCTCCATCAGAGAGAGCTACCTCATGCTCATTTTAGATTCAATGGAGACAAACTTGCAGTCCTAGCTTGCAATTTGTCTCATCATAAGGTGAGTTAAGTAAGTCCACCATCTAAGTAAGTCAGATGAATTCCCACTAGCTCTAAAGGGAGTCTGGGGTGACTTGCTTAGCTATAGCAGCCTACATCTGAGATCAGGTATCTTGCACGCAGCTGTACCTTACTTCTAACTGGTCTAGTTTCTTACCAAGAGACAACTCACTCGTGCTGTATTTGTGTGGCTTACATAAGCATCCCCAGTGTGATTCAAGCTGGTAAATAACACTACTGTGGAATGAAATAGGTATACCGCTCAGAAGAAGTAAAGAGGTGTCTATCCTAGGAAAATTAATTTAATCACAGTGCTGGAATATGAAATGAAGGAAGAGAAGAAGTGAATCCCACGTGGCTCGCTAAAGATATTCCTTGTTGTGCTCAAAAAGGAGGCATGATCTCATAGACAAAGGCTGACTTAGCATGACAAGCCTCTGGGCTAAATTCTCCCGAAAAGGACAGAGCAGAGCCCATGGTCTTTAGCTCCAAAGAGGTTTGGAGTTACAGCTCCCTGCAGATTTTGCCTCTCAGTCCTGGACAAGCTGACAAGTCTTCAAACTTTACCCAAATAGCTCTTTGTTCTGAACCCACACAAGCATTTCAAAGCAATCCAATGAGCGAAAGGGAAATGTTAGACTCACAAGACTTTTGCCTGGGCATTCTGGGAGTGTACGGATATTTGAGTCTGGACTTTATTCTCCATAGAACAGAAGCAAAGCTGGTGATACTGGCTCTAACACAAAGTCTCTCCCCAGGTATCTGGTATCTGACGCCACAGCTCCAGCAGTAGACTAAATAGGTTTGGACACGGGTTTAGGCACTGCAATGGGAGCACCCAACCAGCTTTATTGTTAGCATGGTCCCTGCCGTGATTGTAGTTAATGCCAACTAGAGTTCTCCCACACCATGTTTTGATAGGGAGGGTAGCTCAGACTGGAAATGGTTCCAGATGAAGTCTGGATAAAACCACTCCATTTTGGGACGAAGGGCGCTTAGCCACATGGACAAGCTTTGTTTTGTGCCACTTGCCCTTGGGGCCAGAGAACAGGTCCTGGCCTGTTTAATTTAGCTGTGTAGCTATTGCTTTACTAATCCTGTCCAGTTAAGTCAGCTACCTCCCACAAACCTTTTTCTTCATGCCTCAGGTTCCAAAAAAGCAGAGGAATATCTGATATCCTGATTCACATTTCTCCCTCTGGAGCTCAGAGTTATGGTTCTTCTCAGCCCTAAGCCAGAAGCCCTCACTGCAACAAGCCTGGGCAATGCTGAAATACAACCTGATGCAGATGGTAGGGCCAGCTCTGGTTCTGGCCAACATATTTACAGCAGGGAGAAGGGGAAAAAAATGGACCTGCAGATAGGTAGGCAGGTGGCAGGCAGTTTATTTCATTGGCAGTGCTGGAGTGCCTACTTCACGGGATGCTAAATGCAGTAAGTGGGGAGGAGAACAAATTTAAGAGGGAAGAAGGAGGGAGTGAGGCAGTCAGTGCTCTTCAGGGTATGAAGGGAACATCCTGCACTTCCAGAGCAGTCTCAAAAAAGGAAAAGCCCTTATGATGCTGCATTTGCAGGGCCTATGTGTTTATTATTCATATCAACCCCTAAAGAGGTGCTCTCTCTGAGGACATGAGTCATTTGGGAAAGCCAGCAACCCGACCCTGTCACTGCTGCAAGTCTGGGTTGGCACAGACACTGCATCCTGTGCTAAGCATGCCAGATGATATGTCCTTTAAACTGGGCTAAACCATTTTATTGTGCACCTGGATGAATCAAACTGGGATCAGTCTGACTTAATCAGACTGTCTGGCAAGCCTACCAGCACCCTACAACGAAAATCTACCTGATACCCTGCTGCTGCAGCCAGACCCATCAGAAATCCATGCTGTCCTCCATCCTTCCTCAAGGCCAACTTCAACTAACCAAATTAGACCTCTGCTTTGAATCTGTATTCCTAGTACCGAGTCCAAAACCCTCTTGAGGATACAGCAGATGCCAACACATAGGGCAGGACCAAGTGATACATTTCTCTCTATCCCCTTCTATCCCACAATCTACAAAAGAAATAAAGAAAGGCCTTAGGAGTGTCCTTTCACCTGTGGAGTGCCTTCTTTTTTGCCATGCTCATTGCGGAAAAGAAGGAACTACAACTGAAATATGGAATTTCAGTGTAGTAATGCACAGTTTGCCATGCAGCACTCCTTTCACCGAATGGATTGACCACACAGGAGATTGGCAAGGTGAACAATGCAGCCAGGGAACTGCACCACAGCTGATGCTGTAGCTGTGTAAATTGAAGCAGCCATAAAAGCAGGCAACACTTAGGTTTCAGGACACAAAACTATGCACCTGGGGATACCAGGAATGAACACTCGTTTGGCTGACCAAGGCAATCAAAAAAACCCTGGACCCAAGTGTCCACAAGTTTCATGTTCCAAGAAGGGGACAGTACTGCCTCCACAAACTGACCAGAAATAGAGGCACCTTTTTTTTTCTGAGCTGCCAGATAACTCTGAGGTGGCAAAGGCAGGAATTTGATCGCCATTCCTACGACCTCGTGGACAAGGTACCTAAGAGGACAAAGCCACTCTCACATTTACTAACAAGCAGTATTGCTGCTGGCAGGCACACCACAGGGAGAAGGATTAGATAAAGCACAGAGAATAACCCCATCTTCCACCTTGTACAGGAACATTTATAACCCAGTGCAATGGAGCATTTATAGTTACTGTGGCTGTAGCAGACAGCTTCAGTCTGCTGGGCTGTGATGCTAGGCCTGGTTTTGAATTAAAAGAAATACTAAACTAGATTCAGACTGTGTCATGCATGTACCATTTATTTTGTTCTACTCTGTTTGAACAGTGTTTTGGTTTATCTTGCTTTTAATTTGAAAAATTGAGGAGTTTCCCAATTAATCCCATAGTAAGATCTGCAAAAGAAATACACTTAAAAGAACCCCAACACAACAACAACAACAATAACAAGACCCTTTCTTCTGCTGCTGCTGATAACAAGGACTATTACTTTCCAGCTTGTGTTTGGTTTCAACACTGTATAATCTCTTAGCTGAAAACAAGAGACCAAGACAGGTCTGACTAGAGCTACCCTATAAATGATTTTGTCCTTGATGTTCGCTTGCACTGGAGAGGTGCCAAACTCCCTTCCACGTGCTTAGGTACAGGTGGTAAATAGGCTTTTTGGCTGGTTCATCGGTAATTCACAGGTAGTTTGCTAGGGAAAACCAGATTTGCACCCAATGAGCTAAAAAGGAACTGTACAAGTAAAAAACCCCTGAGGTTAACACTTTTGTACCAGGCTCAGCACATTTTTTTTCCCCATTTACACAGAGTGGATGATGTCCCCCATACCACGATCTCTTTTACAGCAAAGTGCCCTAATCTGTCTTTAAAGCATCTTGTGAGGTTTTATGAACTGGTAGCACACAGGGAACCACACCTGTCCTTCACTGTTGCCTCTCCCAAGTGCTCGCTGCCATTTCTCCCTTGATCTGGCTGGCAGCAGCCTGGAGCTCCTTGGCTGTCCACGAATGAGAGAGAGTGTCTCTGTCTAAACTGATGGGTATGGACTGGCCGTGATTAAATTTAGGCTGGGAATGAAGAGAAGACAGAGATGTGGAAAAGCCTTCCAAAACGGAACAAAGAACTGGAGTGATCTGAACAAACCAGATGCCTATAGCTGAGCCAGGCCTCTTCTACTCAATGGAGGGAATTAAGCATCATTTATGAATCATCTCACCCTAACAAGGCATCCGAAATAGACCAGATGAATCACAGTCTAAACCTACCTATTTTTCTCCCTTCATTGTAAAAGCCCAAGGTAACTAAGACAGAGACATATACACTGTAGGTGTTTAAAGTTAGGTGAGAGGAAAAAAAAACAAACAAAACCCAGAATTAAAAAAATTGACAACAGAACCCTAACTGGTTTCAGGTGCAACAGGACATATGAAGATTATTGGACGTAAATGGATATGATCAAGTGGGATGATGCAAGCAGTCCACTGCAGGTCAAATGGGAGAAGTCTTGCAGCAATCCATTAATAAAAAACTACCTTCATGGAAAACGCTAACTACCACTGCTGTAAAAATGTGGACACTTTTCTTTGAAACTGATGCAACACTTCTTGGTCTGTGCTGGGATAATGGAGAGCTCTGCCTTTCCTGTTAATTTTAATTTAAGGTATAAAACCTACAAGGTTTCTATTCTCTCTTTAATTAGTCTATTTTCATCTAATATTCCTGTAATTAACAGAGATGAATCAGGGGGTTAATTTATATGAAGGAGAAGTGGAGATTTATACAGGAGTGAGGGTTCTCATGATACTCTTTTCCTCAAATTTGTCTCAAAAACCACCTTTCTAGGCTCCTTTCCCCTTGAATAAAGTCAACTTTCCACATGGTTATTTCTGCTACCGATGTCTCAGATCTCATAAAGAACATTGACGTTTCACTTGCCAAAACTAATGGGAAATAGTGGTAGGCGATGAAGAGGAAAGATGGAGAAGATTTTTTGTTTTGGGTACCTCTCTTTAACAAAAGCACAATACATTTTTTTTTTGCAAAAAATCCTGTGTACCTTCAGCGCAGGCTGGATCAAAGGTGAAGACAGGGGTGGATCCCAGCGTGCATCCCAACACAGGCACAAATTAACTGAGCTATAAAGGGGAGCCAACACACGTCGCCCCAAAGGTATTAGTACTTTCTCCGACCCAGGATGAAGTCCTGCCTTCCTGCTTTTGCCATGAGTTAGCAGGATTAAATCACGCTTCTCACACTGGTGGCATATTTTTAGGGTAATGAAGCATCTCAGATCTGGGAACTGAAATTCCCTTTCGCTGTCCCTGTCTTGAATCTGTCAACAGACTCCAGCTCTTGCTTTTAGTTTGGAAGTCAGGGTTGGATTTTTGGAAGAGCATAAGAAATGTAATTAAACTTTACCTCGATCACACAAAACATATCACGATTACACATAGAAGACCCCAGCACAAACCTCCCCAAGACACAAAGTTTGAACCTATACCTGAGAGCTTTCATTCAGAGACTGGCCTGGAACAGATCCTGAAGCCAATGATTGGAGTGATGTGATTTCTTGCCATATCCATTTCCTTCCTATTTTTTCTTCACTTTACTGTGTATCTAATATTAACAAAGAAATCTGTGTGCACTGCCTGGCTTGTCCGGTGTTTCATACCTCCTGTAGACTTCCCCTCAACTCTTTCATCTTTCTCAACAGCAGCCAGCAACCTCTGAGCATGGTTCCTCCCTGACCAGTGCCTGTTTTGAAATCCCTACAATAGGTCCTGACACATATGAGAGAAAATCAAATGCCCTGGCTTCCTCTTCTTCCTCAGAAATGGCAGCTCTCTGCACTCCCATCTCACTAAAAAGCTGAATTATCTGAGCTTGTTCTTCTCCTAAATAATAACTTTTTAATGTATCATCTGGTACTCCAATTGACACAAAAACTGTTTTGGAGAAGTCTGGCAAGGTTAGTTGGATGTAGGTGATTTCAGAGCATTACTTGGGTTCCTTCACAGTTTAAGTTATGAGGTGGGGAGAAAACCTCCACCCACAGCCATCCCTGCCCCTAACACGTGGGTAAGTGCTCATAATTTGCTCCTTTTCCCTTTTCCCTTCCCTTCTTCCCCTCTCCATCTCCGCTTTTACAGGGTATTCATCTAATTCGGGGATGAATAGACCAACCAACCGAATTCATGAGTCAAAAAGCCACAAGATGGCATTATAGAGCAATTAAACGGAGAATCTGTGCCGGAATCTGTGTTTCCCCTTGCCGGCGGAGGAGGAATTACGAGCAGCCGAACTGTGCTCGCTGCAAGAGGGGACAGGTGTTTCGAAGCAGCTTCCAACATAGCCACTGTCCCTTCTGTTGACGGTCTCACCTGGTTAACTCTTATTAACATTTCCAAGATTTCAGATGAAAGCCCTTCAGGAAGCAGAGGAGAGCACAAGCCTC
>VXBW01007849.1:12408-22956 GCA_013400375.1 Thinocorus orbignyianus
CTGTGAAACAGCAAAAGCTCTCAGTGGGAAGTTGTCTTGGGAATCGGTTGTGTGTGCCATGCATTTTTTTTTTTTTCCCCCCTGTGCTATGGCAAACTATGTAGTCATCAAGAGTACACGGGCATCTCTTGTGGCTTGTGGGCTCCGTGGCACAAAGCAGGAGCCTATGCTGTGGTGGGGTGTGAATTATTCAGGCAAATAGTGCCTGCGTGGTGACCCTGGACACAGGCTGGCTTGGCTCTGCGGTGCAGCAGGCAGCGTGTGTGCATCATCTCTCCCAAGCTTCATCTTTCTGTGGGGTGTATGGTTTACATATGCCTTATGCTGTTGGGGGGGCACATAGAGATGGGTTTGGATAGTCACAGCCCACTGCCACAGTGACAACAAGGAGAGGGAACCGGTATCCTTGAGGCTGCTCCTGTAGCACTTGTCAGCATTGAGGGGGAAAAATAAAGGTGAAAATAAAATCCAACCCCGATGCTGACTTTCCCTGCAGCTTGGCAGAGAATGCGGCACTCGCAGAAACAACTGAGCTTCTCACCAATACTTGACACAGATCAGCTTATTTTTGTAAATAATATAAAGTCCCCTTTATTTCACACCATGCAGTGTTATGGGCCAGGCCAAGGAATGCATCAGGGCTGATTCCTCAGAGCATCCTGCAAATGAGAGAGAGCTCAGGCTGAACACGTTTCAGAAATCAGCGATTCACAATAAAAGCTGGGATCACCAGACCTCTCCAGTGTCTCCTTTCTCTTTTTTATGGTCAGTGAGGGCAGGTACTTTTCTTGGGGGCTCCTGATGAACAAAGAAATGCAAAGGTACAAATGTTGCTGTTTTGCATGCGGTGCTGTTTGAAGGAGTGTGTGAAGGAACTATTTCCCTTTATACTGGAAGTCATCTTAGTATTGTTATTTCTTTTACCACTGTATGTATAATTGGTACTATTGTTAAATTATCTTTTAGTCAAATTGGCTAAAGGAATCTTAGATTTTTTTCTCCTTTTCTTTTTTCTCCCTCCTTCCCCCCCTCCCGCTATAAAAGAGCTAATAAGTTGCCGCATTGGGTCGCTAAGGAATTGGTGCAAGATTATTCCCTCTTGTATTACTTTCTTGATGCTTTGTCCAGCTTCATTTTAATATTAGTCATCATTGTTTCGTATTTGCATTGCGCTCCAGTCAGAGATCATTTCAATACTGCATTTCCTTAAACACAAAGCTTCCAAAAGCTTACAGGCAGAAAAGAGTGCAAAGGTGAAGCCCTCTGTGTACTGAGGTGCTATTTTTCATGGCAGTCTGTGCCACACTGTTGTTCCTTTGCTTTCCTCCTCATGCCTGAACCTCTCTGTTTCAGAGCGCAGCTGCACACTAGGGCTCTGCCTGTGTGACAACTCCCTGCAGCCACTGGGCAAGGACAGTCCCTGTCCCCCACCAGCTTCTCCATGACTATATGGTCATGCCACCCTCCCCTTAGACTATTTTCGGTGACTAGAAGAAAGAGAGATGGCTCAGCCTGTTAGTTCCATGAGAAGCTATTCCATCTACTATTTATTTATTTATTTTTACAGTTACCCTGTTAATTTCCATCAATTCCGTGGGTTTATTTTGCCCAGACGAGCAGCAGAGATAATGTCATGGAGTGGACATAATTCGTGGCCCCATACAGGACCCAGCTTCTGCCACCTTTCTTGAGTACTAAGCTTTTATGCTCATGCAGTAACACAGTGGTTTGCCCTTACAGGAAAGCTGTAAACACTTTGGGATGAGTTACCTTTATTAGTGGGAGTCCATACAGAGAAGCAGCGCTATCTGCGCATCTGCAGGTGTGTGAGCCTGCCCTGCTCCCTGTCCTTCCCCTTTAGCCTGCCTTCAACCTCCTGACCGATCCTAACCAGACATGGCAAAGTGGCAACAGCTTGCAAGAGATCAGTTTCTGGAGTGGATCATGAAAATAGGTGGCTGAGGTTAAGCAGAAAGACTGTGTCAATGCCCCTGTTAAAGGAAAGGCACTGAGACCTCATGCCATAGGCATGAGGGCACCAGGGGACTAGAGAGCCAAGACAAGATGGGCAAGAGAAGATAAATATTCAAACACAGGGGAAAACATGCTGCAGGACACCAGAAGGCCAAGCTGCAATGCAAAAAGCCATAGGGCACTACTGCAGATGGAGAGATTCGTTTACTGTGGCACACACACCCCCGTCATCAAATGCAGAAGGATTCAGGTCCTTATGTGTAATCCCAGACCCTATGCCACTACCTATTGCTACAGTATTACTTCTGCTGCTGCAAACCATAGATGTGAAGTAGAGAAACAGAGCAAAAGGAAGATGTCTGGGGAGCCGAGATCCCCGTAAAATGATTCCTCGGCATAACTGAAAGAGGAAGGCATCTCTAACACTAAGAGCCCAATATCACGGTTATTCATGTGATACAAAGAGACAGCTCTGCACAAAGCCTTAGAGAAGAAATCCCCTCCCAGGAACACTCTGAGGTCCTGATTTATCACAGACTTAAAAATGCATTTGAGTCTCACTATCTCGAGTGACGCTTACTTCCGCGTGTACACCGCGGCTTTCAGAAATGGCACCAGGGCACATAACAGCTTACATCCAAGGAGGAAGCAGATGTAGGCACAACACAATTACTGAGGCTGAGGATTCAGGCTGCCTGAGAGAATTCTCTTTAGCAGCTATCCCTTTGCTACACACAACCCAGGGAGACCTTTCTGGTAGGGTACCATCCGCTCCAGGTTGAAACAGCTTAACCACTACGAGGAGGGGCTAATCACCCTTGGATGGAAGATTTCTGCTAAGTCCCATTCTTGGCTTGAAGCGACTCAAACTTTACTCTTGGGAAAAGTTCCTTTCCAACCAGGCTATAAGCTATGCTATAAGAGGGGGGAGAGAATTGCACCCTCTACTTCCTAAGACTGTGAAATCTGTGAGAAAAGACAGAGAGAATATATGGAGCAGAAGAAAGGGGAGTGACAGGGGTATATCTCCACAGCTCAGAGATTAGAGAGCACACCTTTGAGTGGGAAAGTTAATGCATTTGCCTTTTATGCAATGCTGATTTCATTTAAAATATATTCAGAGATATTTTTTTAAGAGTGAAAGAGAGGCTGGACTATTCTTCAAGAACATATCCTATGTATATGGTTACAAAATAAGAAAGAAATGTTTTATGCAATTATTATAGCAGACAGTATGATCAGACAGGCAGAGAAAGATACAGAGAGGCAGACAGGAAAAAATATAAAAGAAAAAGCCAGAGAGCTAGCTAGCTGTTAGGAAAGCTGAGTATTATGAGAAATTATTGTGTAAAATAGCAGTCATGTAGAACAATAAATTAGGGAGAAAGAACCCTTAGCCTGTCCTTGAGAAGGAAAAGTAGCGCAAGTTCAGGATGTAGTGAAGCATCCAAAGGACGGTTGAGTGGGTTAATAATGTCAAAGTGGCATAATCAAATTAGTAATGCTATCTTGGCAATATGATCTAGTCTATCAAGGCATTTACCTGCTTACATTGTTCAAAACAATACCACTGGAGAGGCAGAGGGGTCCAGATGTCCTCCCCATCCTGCGCCCTGGGCAGGCACACACCATCCCCTCTTACGTAAAACCTCGCTGCGGGGAAGAGGGGAGTTAATGGGGCAGAAATCGCCTCCCAGCTTTCTTCTCCCTGCCTCCCAGCCCTGTGCCTGGATGCCAGCTCCCAGCAGCCTTGCTGGGGCAGAGGTTCGGGGTGAGTGGCTTCGCTGGCACAGCAGGATGATGCCCTCCTAGAGACAGCTCTGCGAAACTGTGGGGCTGTGGGGAAGAGGCATCAGCCTCCAGGCATGAGTAAAGCCCAGGCGAGAGGAATGAGGGGCCCTGAAGCCCATCCTAGAGGAAAAATGTCTGCTTGGGGAGGGATTAGAAGTTTTATTATGTATGTCCTGCCCCCTGATACATACCGAGCAGCACAGCCTCACTAGGTCTACAACCCCAGCTCTTCTTTCCCCATCACCCTCTGATTCTCTGACTCTCTCCTGCAGGGCTTCCAGCCAGGATGCAAGGTAGCCTGATGGGAAGAAACCTGAGCTAAGATTAATTTAACTAGCCAGGGTAATAAGATAGGAATAATGGCATAAGGACTGGTCTTAAATTTGACATGGGACACCCCAAAGATGAAGGTGTCATACTTGGGACACCCCAAAGATGAAGTAGAAGAAAACGTGTAGGGATGGGTGGGAGGCATGCATACAGAGGGATGAACTCATTTCACAAGACTGCTTGTGTCCAAGCTAGAAATGTATATAGGAAAGGGAGAAATGAAGAGACATTTTACAAGGACAGTGGTGTGCAAGAGGGCCACAGGAATATTCTGCCAGTTTCAAAGAATTCATTTGGCTGCTGCTTCATAAGAACACATTCCCACATCCCGTTTTATCAGACTGAGACTAAAATGTCTTTATATAGTTATCTCTCATAGAGGTGCTTCATTTAAATACACACGTCTTGTATGTGTATGTATATGGGAAAAAGAGAATCAATAGGTATAAGGGTCTTTCTTCAAATTCCCACAACCTAGAAAGGATCGTAAAGGCCACTCATATCTGTGTGAGAAAAGGCTTGTCCCCGGCCCCCACCGTCTGTTCTTCTCTTCCAGGATAGCAGGAGGAAAAGCAAAGAAATGCAATTCTCCCTGTTCCACCTCAGTGAAGAAGAAGCAGCACAAAGAGTACCCGTGTCCATCAGCAGGAGTCAGAGACAGGCACAGGGCTCTCATGGAAGAAAATAGAAAATAAAATCAAATTAGGCTTAATCCAAAATGCAAACATTTGCAGGGACAAAGCCACTGCAGGGATTGTCATTTCACAAATTGTATTAATCTGGGCAAATAGTGCTTCAGAAACAGTAACCGTGGTGTTTATGCTCAGTTCCCCCTCCTGACCTTATCTTACTTCTCTTGCTCCCCTCAATACGGGCCAAGCCCTTATCACCTTGCACCAAAGGTCTCTTCCTCAACATTGCAATCATGCAAACCTGGAATTTGTGCATGAATCCAATAAGGAAAGGGCATGACTGAGATAGGACTTTCTTTTCTTTTACTTTAACAAGTAGTGGGAGAGATTAATGGTCCAAAATGACAAAGCAACTGAGCACCCAGATTCTGTGGAGGAGTTCCTGCACCTTTGAGGGGCCTTGTGTTTGTAAGTAGAAATGTGTTATCATGCATTGCGTCTTAGGTCCAAATAAATGTGCAAGACGGAGCAGGTAGAGGGAGGGTTGGAAAACTAAATCATACATAAGTGAAACAGGGTAAGCAGGAAAAAGCAAGGAAATAATTATAACCAGGCTTGCAACACTTCCTACGCTTCTTTTTGGTCCAGCCAACACATTGGCCACCTGTTTGCCTTGCGAGATGCTTTGCTGTAGCTATAGTCCTTCACTTCAGAAGAGAGATGAGAGGACAGGGTTTTCTCCGGAGGCTGGTGAAATCTCTCCCTGTTTGCTATCTTAGTATTTATCCTGATCCCTTGGCATTTGAACACCCACAAATCCAAGAGTTTTCTCTACAACTTTCACCATGATGAAAAGGAGAGGATAGTGGAATTTCAGTTCTGTGGGTGGAGCCAGCACAGAGACAATAAAAGAAAAGCAACCATTTTTCCTGATAAATAGTGACTTAAAACAGTACTGGGAAAGGAGCTCTTTGGCTTGTTTTGTTACAAAATCTACCAGACCTGCTCATGGGCGGGGGAGATGGAGGTTTTTTTTTTTTTTTGNGGGGGAGAGAAAAAAAAAAGAAACAATAAGTGTTAGAAATGTGGAAAGAGAAAAAAAGTTATAGAAGGGAAAAAAATACCAAACCAACAATTTATCTTCTGCATCTACCTAACAGTTCCCCCTGATCTTATCTGTTTTGCTAATTACCAGATCTAGGTGTTTTGTACGTTATGCAAAAACAGGGGTGTGTGTGAGCCTGTGTTCATGGCTTCTGACAATTCACACATACAACCCACTGATTTCCCCTTTAGCTAGAGGAAAAATTTTATTTTATTTATTTATTTTTTTTTCCCAATTGAATCACCGTCAGAATGAGCTGAATTACAGGAAAGACGAGGTTAGGCAGCTCATGTAGCTTTTGAGAAATCCAATAAAAAAAAATCCAAAGGATTCCCCAAACCCCAGAACTCCAGGAAATGTGCTAGTTCCTGTGTATTACATCGTTTCCTTCCTAACATATTAATGTCCAATACACAGCAGTATGCAACGGCATGCTTCGGTTCACCTTCTCTTACTAAAGCTTCCGTTCAGCCTGCAGGTCCCTATAGTCTTATTCACCCCTCCAAAGTTGCCCTGAGTTTTGCACCCACTTTTGCACATCCCCTCTGCACCCGCAAAATCACTAGCTTTGGCTAAAAACGTGCTTTAGGATGTAAAGGGAGCTTAAGCAGGGGAAGGTGTGCGGAGGGCAGTTAATGTTGGCTTAGTAATGCGGTGAGGTATGCAGCAGCTCAAGTGACAACTACTCATTAGCAGCTAATCCAATCGCTCCCACTAATCCAATCAACCTGAGGAGCTGAGAGAGTCCTTGCTTTGCGAGGGTGATCGGGTTTGCTCGCTGGAAGAAGTTGAGTGAGGACTAAAGGTGAACCCGCTGCACCCACCCAGCAGGTTCAGCCTGGGGGCATCATCTACAAACTGGCCTTGGATCCAACACGGCATAAACCAAGGCACTCCTTGCAGGCTCTTTGCAATACCACAAACAGGCTTCTCACTAGCTCATTCCAGGACTGGAGGGTAAACTAGGGTGAGGAGGGGAGGAGAAGGAAAGGGTTAACCCACTCTCATGCCCTCCCTGGGGATATCCACCCCCAACTCCAGCAAATTGCAATCCGGTGCTGAGATTTTTCGGCAGCCCTGTCGATATCATTCCGCTGCGCCTTCATTTGACTCCTAAATAAAGCCCAGTTGGGCTCAGAAAACATTATGTGGTGATGTTACGACTGATATAAACCACCAAAGTGGCATTTTGCAGATGAGAAGAACGACCAAAGGCCCCACAAAATCCTCTGCAGTTGGGTTTAAACGAGGGCTGTAACTTCTCACACGTGTGCCGCTCCCGGTCTACAGGAAGAGGCTGATTAATCCTGCATGTGTTAGGCTGGAATATTGCATTACTGGAAGCAAAGAAACCCCTTAATCATATTGCTGGTTATGCCAGAGGTCTGTTTTCTCTCAAGTGCATCACATTAAGAGCCATCCCTGGGCTACAGAACCGTCCCAGGCTATTTTTCAGGTTACAGCACTACACACAGGCTTTTTTGTTCTGGTTTTGTTTCAGTGGCTGACAGACCAGGCTGTGGTTAACCTTCAGATAACCATGAGCACCGAGGAAGTTTTTGAGGGGAGAGGAAGATGGGATTTTATCACCTCACACCTCCAAGAGAAACACCGATTTCCAAAGAAGAGCCTTGATCTTAATATCCTTTTGCTGCTTGCTCCGAAAGGAGGGGATAGAAGAGTTAATGCTGTATGCAGGATGGGAAGTAGTGCTCTGTCCCTCTCCTTCTCTACACTCTCTTCCACCCTGACCTGAAGAAAGATAAGAATTTCACAGGGAGGACTGCTCTCTGCACCTTAAACCCTTTGTGAGGCCACAGTTCAATCCTGATTAGGTGTGTGCCAACGTCAGCCTCATTCCTCCCAATGTGGCAGGGCTGGTCATTAACCAGAGGAAAGCAGGCTCTCCGAGACCAAACTCATTTGGGAAATCTGGAGCTTTGGGAGTCTGTAATTCCTCCCTAGGGCCATTATGGAGTGGATAGGGAAAGAAAAAATCACTGTCTTGTTGACACAGTCCCTCCCTAGGAAGCCCAGGGGAACACATGGGAAATGCAGATGTCTTCTGGGATGACACATCATGCACCTGATCCGAGTTCCCTCTCCCAAGACAGCCACAGACACTTCCCTGTGCCAAGGAGTAACGGAATTCCTTCTGATACGACTGGAAAGTTCTTGTTCTGTGCTTAGCCCGTAGCTGAGATTCAAATTTGCACCCATGAATGGTCTCCTGTAAAAGCAGGAAAGCCTTCCTACTTCAAAAATGCCGCCCTTCCCCAGCTAGAATATTTTCAGATATCCAACAACCAAATAAAAAAAACCCACAACCAACACGGGAAGTCCTGGCAGCAGCTTCAACCATTACAAAAACAGAGACAAGACCAGTGATAATAAATGACGTCCCACAAAGCATGAAACTAAGCAGAAATGTCTTTAGGGATGGCTGATTATTACACTCAACCCCGGGGAGGAGGAAGAGGTGACAGAAGGAAAAGAGCCTCTGTTTATACAAGCCACTTTGGACTTTCCCTTTGAACAGGGCATGGGGGCACTGAGTCTTACGGCCTTTTTAATAGGAGCATCTGCTCTTGTTGCCATCCCAGCTGGATGGCATCTATGCATGTTTGCTGTTAGCGAGATGTGCCATGTGTCATGAGGAGGAGCGTATCCTGGGCAGGGAGCACAGGCGGGGCTTAGGGGCCTTTACACCAGGGCAGCAGGCCCATTTGTTTGGCCTGGGTGCTTGCTTGGGGGCAGCAGCTGCATTCTCCATCAGCTGTGGAATCTCCAAATGGTAAAAGCCCCCAAGGTTGGATGTCATTACCAGGGTAATGTGTGTGCAAGTGAAGGTGTGGAGGGAAGGGGCTTCATGGGCCACTTCCACTGTACCTTCCTTAATTTATTTTATTATTTTATTTCTTCCACTGACATCTGGAAATGAGAATCCTCTCGCTCCTATAGACCCTCTGTACTCAGGCCATCTGCAGGATTTTCCTCCCCCTCAGTGATCACCTGCCCTGCAGGAGACTGATGGTGATGGAGAGGGGCTATAGGAAATGTCACAGGGATGTCCACATGGTCAATAGCAAATTTGCCAAAATGGGATTTCTGTCTAGTTCTGAGGCTTGTTACACAGCTCTTAACAATTTGGTAGGTGTTCACAGAGATGGAAATGCCAAAGCGACCCTATTTGTTTGCCTTGGGTTCTCCTTATTCCATCTATGCCCTTTCTGTCTGGAAGTGTCCAGCAGTAATTTCTAAAAGGCTTACATGTATACTGTAAGTGGGGGCAGATGGAGAAATTCATCCCATCCTACCCCTGGTAATGGATTTCAGGGGCCCCATGGAAACCTGCAGCAGCTTCTCTCCTCTGCCCATCAGCAGCAAATTTAACTGCCCCATCTGCCACCCCAGCCTTCCAACAGAACATAAAATGGGTCAGCCCTCACCACTAAAGGACAGATCACACACAAACTACCATATGCAGTGGCTTTTACAGGGTTTGGTCCAAATGACTTGCATGCAAGAGCAGTCCTAGCATGGTCGTTCCCCACATTTGAAGTAAGATCTGCCAAAGAATGGGGAAGAGTTTCTGCTGTTGTGAAGAAATCTTTGCCTGAGAAAGCTTACTATGAAGTTCGTAACAGGAGCCTGCATGTATTCTAGCTGGGTATTAATAATAAATCCAAAGAGCTACAGCACTGGCTCCCCGCCACCCACCTTGGTGAACCCGGCTGAACCTAGCAGACGCAAATACAAGTCAAACTCTGTAGGCTGGATGCACAACAAGATACTGTTGTCCCATCTGTAGCAGTGTACATGCCAGTGGATATCAGCCTAACACAAGGCAAGGAGATACACGGGGATGCAGTTGCTTTTCTCCTTCCCACTTTTTTTTTTTTTCTGCTCTGAGCTGGGAAGGGAGCCTGGAAGTTGGTGCCATGTCCGTGGTGCTCCCAGTAGACTGGCTTTGATACGGCAAACAGAAGAAGATGCTCAACATATGCTCTGTTTGTGCTGTGACACAGGGACACACGTTATGGGACCAGCGCAAGTGCTACCTGCAATGCTGACGCCCCATATTGTTCACCGTGCCTTAAGACACCAACAAATCAGGCTTTTGCTGTTTAAACATCACAAGTGGCCCCTGGAGCCTCCAGCACCCATACCAAGACCAACATCCCTGCAACGACCATTGGGAAATTTGCTGGACATGACCTGGTTAGCGTCTTGGAGGCCTAATTGGCATCCTCTGCGATCGGTCTGGCTTCAGCTGCCAGAAGAGAGTAAACCGTCTTCTCCTTTCACAGATGGGATGGGGGAAGGGGTGACCACCGTGCGTCTGTGTGTCGGTGTCAGGGGATGGCAACAAAGGATGTCAAGAACATGGTGCTGCCAAGGCGCTTGCATATTTGGCTTATAACCTGATGAGTGCAAGGCAGGTGGCAGAGTCTATGTCATGCCCTGTGGGGAGTGGGGAGGGAAGGGAAAGAAAGGAGGAAAAAATAAGACTGGTGCAGATGGGAAGTGCCAGCTCTTCTCACTGGAACAGGGCTGTTCAATTGGGAAACCCAGCCAGAGAAACTTCAAAGGACCAGGAAGGAAAGAGCAGAGCTGGTCAGTGTCAGCAAGCATCTCCTGATCCTTCCCTACAGCCTGCTTCATTTCTGTTTTAGAGATCTCATTTTGATAGGAAAATAAACCTTTTTTTTTTTT
>VXBW01007849.1:23013-54624 GCA_013400375.1 Thinocorus orbignyianus
CAGAGATTTCAGATAAGTGTGTAACATTAGGGGGAGATGAGCTAGAGAGGAAGAGAGAGAGAGAGACAGAATTAAAAATAAAAAAAAAACACCACAAAAAACTTCTTGGAACAAAACACACACAAGGCAATGCCAAAAACTTGAGAAGGAGAGTGGTTACACACTAATTTAATTCTCTAATCCCCCTACTCCTGTCACTGTTTACTCACTGATAAATGTGCAGTAGCTTCAGCAAGACAGCCACATTTGCAGAAACTGACAGCCTGACTCAGAGACTATTTACCTAAAGACCATGAATATTAAAACAGGTTTCCAAAAGGGCCCCGTCTTGAAGGAGAAGATTAGCATGGGGCCTCTTGCTGACAGACTCTTCCCTCTCCACCCCTCCTTCCCCCACTCCGTGATGCATCTCTTGTGCAAACACTCGAGAAGTATCACCTAGCTGAAGAACTGAAATATTGGAGCGATGCCCTGGAGCTGTGCATTCAGCTTTAGCCTGACAGCAAAAACACCCATCCATCCAAGTCAGAAGTTGGGGTTAGTTTTTTTGGGTGTGTGTTGTGGCTTTTTTTCCTCCCCCACCCACCCACTCCTTAAAAATAATTAATTAAAACAAGCAAAAAACCCTACATCTTTTTATTATTATCTTTTTTTCTTTTGTTCTGGAATACAAACTATGAGCACAGACAGAGTCCTTTAATAGAATTAAAAAGGCAACAAAATTGTATTCCAAAGTCCCCATCCTTAAATGGGTTTGGCTCTGTCTCCTATGATGGTGCATGGAATTCTCTAGAAAACTAGAGAAAGAGTAAAGTATAACTAGGAAGGGCAGAGAAAGGGATGACTGTAAAGATCAGAGTGAAGGGATAGTTTCCGTAGGATGGGGAAGATGAAATGATCTAGATACCTTAGCTGAAATGAGACAACAGAGTGGAAATTGAGTTGATGTGTATTAAAAACATGAATGAAATGCCAAAAGGATTTTAAAAAGGACAATTAAAAATCACTTATTGTATTTAAAAAAAAAAAAAAAAAAAAAAAAGAAGTTAAACTATCTGGAAACAAGTTTGAAATCAAGGTAAGGATTTCTGTTTGCTTATTTGTGCAACACATATTTTACAGGAGGAACTCTGCCACAGAATCTTGTGGGGACTAAAACAGATACAAGGAAACCTTAAGAAATTTACGAAAACTGTGCAAAAGGCGCTTTTAAAGGAAATTATGCTGGAGCAAAGAATCACAGATTGCTAGAAGAAGAGAGGCACATTATTCCTATCGCTCTTTGGCAATGGTCTTAGAAGCACAACTTATTTACAAGACCCTTTGTTTCTCTCTTTTCCCTTATTACTCCTCTGGTTATGAGGAGCATTGCCGTTCTAGAGCGGAAGCCTCCCCACACAGAGAAATAAGCACATATAGGTCATTTGGGCATGTGGTATAACTCCCTTCATATAGCTTGGGATGCCAACACTGGCCTGTTGTCTAACCCATCCTGATCAAAGCAATAAGACCCATGTCTCTTACAATGGATGACAACACTATGGTGTGATGACACAGACAGAACTGCTTCTCCTTGGAAATAGGTAAATATCCTGACCCTGAAAACAATGACATTCAGCCTTCCTTTTAGGACAGTGAGTTATTCAGACAAAATTAGAATTTGTGATTTTGATGTTGTTGCTCACTTGGTGTGAAACGGCACAGCTCAGCTGAAGTTGGTTGAAGACATTCTGTGGTTTTGTCCCCAGCTGAGGGTCAGGTGTTTTTAAGCCCCTGGGAGCATTACTGCCAGTGACAAGGCTAAGACAAGGACAAGCATATTTGGCTTCCAGGAGGAAGGGCTAATAGTCATTCTGTTTGCACTCCCCCAGCATCCCTGGACACTTTTCCAACTGCAATTAGGTAGACCCTGTCTAGAAAACTACTGCTGGTAAGGCTGCCCCTCCACTTTCCCTGTAGCAGGAAAACAGATTTTGGAAAAGCAGTGCCAGAGGCTGCTCGGTCTGAAAGGCTTTGCAAACACTTAATGATTGAGTATGTGAAAGGGTTAAACTATGAGACTGTCTGGCACACAGCTCTTCTCTGGCCAACATCAGGCTTTTGCCTCAACACCAGTCCCTGAAGCAACCCCAGGTCCTTCAGCTTTCATGATTCCTGAGTGGCATGAGGCTAAAATTACACCTAGTCAGGGGAAGATGAAATCTCCTTGTGAATACACTGAAGACTACAGAAAGACACCTCTTGTCCAGAGGGGATGGGGTGATGCAGGAGTCAAAGTGAATGGAAACATCCCATCACACAGATAGTAATCCTTTATGAGCATTTCTTGTGGGTTGGATTTGGTATCTCTTTGAAGGCAGAGTTTAATTGTAACCAGAGATACCATAACGAACAGGCAAAGATGGAATGTTTGGAAAGTCTCCTGGAAGTAGAAATGCACCATCAGAGTGTAGTTGATATGAGAGTCCCTCTGGACTCAGAATTTGGCTCCAGGACAGAGTGACTTCTTTCAGCCTCTCTTTAAAGCAACTCTCTCTGCAAAACCTCTCTGTCACCTGAATGCACTTCACTTGCTTTTCCCACCTTAGGCTTTTATTAGAAGCTGAGAAGCTCTGTCATGACCCTAAATACACACTTGTATGGACAGACCAAGCCTACTTTAGGTCCTATTTTGAATGCAAGATTTAGTCCATGCTCAGAGGTTAAAAAGTAAGTGCTACGAAGCTTAAACTGTGTAAGCAGTGTTTCTTGATGATCTCACAAGAAGTGTTTTGCTTCCTAGGACACCCCAGATAGAAGAAGCCCTTTGGGTTAGTGATTGCCAGAATCTTGGAGTGGATTAATACAGGCAAGTAATGCAAGCATCACTCCGTGCTACATTTGTTTCTTAATGCTTCTTCTAAGCATTTTGTTTTAGATCCTTGAACAGATGGGTCTTGTTTAAGTCTCTCCCAAGGAGGCTGAACAGGTACAGTTTTCTATATTGACTGACAGCTTATTGTGGATTTAATTATTTAGGAAGCTTTTATCTGTATCCTCTTCTCTGTCCATTAGATATACATATCTACACATACGGAATTACAGCATCCCGGGTGTATAGACAATATCCTCTTGATTTAGTAGGGTCCTGCAGTCTTTATGAAGTCCAGCAATACCCAGATGCCCAAAGGATAGACAAACCTGTTCTCAGTCACTGCCCAACCGACTCATCCAATGAGACCTGTTCTGTTGCAGGCAATCTGTCCTCCAAAGTGCCACAAACCCTTTTCTACTCAGTATGCCCATGTGCTCTGGGGTAGATTGATCTACTGTGCACTCTGGGGTGTGTGTCTGTGTGCTGTGCCACAGGAATGCTGCAAGGTGGTGTGCCTCTGAGCCTGACTCCTTGCTTGGAGGAGCTTCTGTGACAGGCATATTATCCAGTAACGATGCTGTGTGGAGGCTGTTTCTCTTGTGATGTGCCTTAGCAGAACAATCACACATCCCTCTGAACGTTTCTGTGCTCCTCAGGCATTTATGCACATCTGACTCATGATATGACCACGTGTATAAAAATTAACACGCTGGCCATGGAGAAATGTGAGTGATCTGCAAAGACACCAAGGAACCTGACTTCTCTTTAGATATTTTACGCCAAATATAAGTCAGGATGGTTAGGGTCCTGAAGAAGAATTTAAGCACATAAACATTTTCATGGGTGTAGGAGTCTGTCAATGAAAGTACCTCCAAGACTCTGAGGAAATAGTTCCTGCTTTAGCACCCCAACCACGCATGCATCACCCAGTAGACATGCCAGCAGTCCTCCTCTTCCCTCTCCCTTCCTGCATCTATGGCAAAACCACACTATTCAAACTTTTCCACTACCAGTATGAGAATCTGCCATTTACACGTTCACAGAGCAGTAGACACAACACCAGTTTAATGGTGTAAGGAGGAAAAGAAATAAGGAGCAATCTGTATATAATGTATACACGTATATTTTAAAGACTCAGCAGGAGAGACTCTGCTGTCATTTTAGTTTATTGAGAAATAGCTAAATATTAAAGAGGGCCAGAGCTGATGGGATTGGATGGAAAGTTATATCTCTGAATCTATTTGTAATCACCTGTGTCTCTGCTTCTTTTCTCATAATACCTGCAGAGACATGACATACTGCTAGCTACCCCTGGAGCATCTTATAAAGAATGCAAGGGTTTTACAGCATCTGGTATTCAGGTGGTGTTGGGCTGGAGCACGTGTCAGGCCCGATAAAACAGGAGGGAAAGAGATCAGTTCAGACTAGGCGCTCTCAGAGTTTGCCCGGAGAGGGGACGTGTGATGGCTACTCTACGGGAGGGATCACAGTGTCAGACAGCCGTGGTCTGACTGAGCTGCTTGACTGTAAGAGACCTCTAAATCTCCAGGTCTTGTCTCATCATCCACACTTGCTCTTTGCAGCTCCTAAGTGCTGAGACAAACCCCACTCTCATGTGCCTTCCAGGGTCTATGTGTGTGTGTACCACGTGCGTTTCTGTATCTCTGCGTGCCCGCCCTTTCCTTATCCTTTCATAACAGCTCCAGATGGGTGTGATTAACAACACATAGGTCTTACACACCTTCTGTGGGAAGTAGTTTTCAGCAAACCTCCCCAAATTGCCTTAATTTCACAGGTAGGCAGAGGGAAAATGAATAACCCAAGTCATGCAGCACGCCCAATGTAAAAAATATGGGAACAGAATCCAAATTTCTTTTTTTCTCAGGTTTCTCTTCTACTCTCTAGGCAACACTTTTAAAAATCAGTCTCAACTGTGTGGTTGAGCAAAGGAAGGAGAGGGTTTTAGAGATCTATTTTTTTGCCCGATATATATGCTTTTGCCAAATTATTTTTGAACAGCTACTGACTATTTTTTTAAGTGCTGTTCAGGAAGGTGCATGAGAGAGATGTTTCTTGCACTACAGCTGGATTGCAACCATTCGTCCGCAAGGCAAGACACTCAATACCCAGTTGTAGTGGATGGTTTTGACCAGGCAAGGAGTTTAGTTGGAAGGATGGATGCTCGATTTTAGATCTTAGTTCAATTCCCAGCTCAGCCAGGCTGATTGTCCTGTCTCTAATTCCCCACATCTAGGCCACCGAGCTAGTATTTTCCTGCTTTTCCAACGTTTTTGAGGCAGTAAGTCATGTAATGATCGAGAGGCACTCTGCAGTCTGACACGGGGAGTACAAGCACCTAGGCAGGCAGATAAATTGTTCCTGTTCTCTGCCTGGAAGAGCATAACTTTTGCAGTTGTGTGTTTCCAGTAGGAGCATTCATAATTACGAATTCAGCAAGTCACTGCTCTGTGCATATTCCACAGCTGCTCATGGAGAAATCATTGTCTGTGAGAAATGCTTCTGGTTAACGTGTGTGCTGCAACAGGCATAAAAATTGAGCACAAACTGGTTATGAACAGGCAGAACAAATTCAATTCGGGAGTCACAGGACTATTGTGTCCTGTGCAATCATCTGGTGTCACAGAGCTCTGCACAGGATCCAGGGACAGACATAGGAAACTTTGACTCAATTTTCAAATTATTTTTTAGTTTGGTTTCCTAAATAAATGAGGGATTTTGTGATTATTCTGCATCTTGATGTCTATTTACATATCTATCTCTCTTTTCCTGTCTCCTCAGTAACTTTGAACCAATTGGCACAGGAGGCTTCATTTGCAGCTTGATAGGTAGGAGAGAAAGTTGCTACGAGATGAAATGCTGTCTGTTATTTTTTCACTCTCCAAGGAATGCATGTTTTTTTCCAGGGGAAGTGGACCTGTTTTGGAATATTGCTCTCTCTCACCATTAAAAATGAGATTAATAAATTGAGATACTTATTTGAAGTAATTTCTAATCTGGAACAGCTGCTTTCTGTGATTTAGCTTGTTTACGTAGGACAAAAGAAATCATCCAGTCCTTTGCTGACTAGAAGACTAAAGTATTGAGAAAGTGTTATATTCAGCACTTGGTGTTAACAAGTTACTCCTTTAATTTCTTACTATTGAGACTGATGTTGAGGGGTCTTAAAGGCAACAGACTCTGAGTTCAGGCTTAGGAACTGGTGGCATAAACTCAGCTGAAAATCACCAGTCAGATAGTCATGTCTACTGTTCTATTGCTGGTCAGTCAAAAAATCAGTGTAGATCCAGAAATTAATTCTGTGATTTAGGGTCAGTTTTGAAACCATACTCATAACTTTCTTAGACTTCCCTATGTCAATCCTTAAAGCTAATATAAATTACAGTAGCCTTCATGCTGTTCTGACTTTTATGGAGGAACAAATTTACCCAATGCCCAGTGTCAAGGATCTACGTGGCCCACCTCATCCCTGTCTCTATATGCTGTTCACCAGCAGATCAAACCTGACCTTGCAGCAGAAAGACCTAGTGGATAAAGAACCGGCATGGGACTGAGCTGCAGGTGAGTCATTAGCCATTTTCATCTGTAAGCTCATTAATTTCCACAGGTGTCTAAACAATTTCCAAGATCTAGACTAATGTACATCTGTGCCATGGTTTGCCACCTTACCAGATAGGAGGAAAAGCCATGGATCTGTTTTACAGGAGGACAGATTTCAGTAATGAAATCCCACCCTATAGCTCTCAGACGCTACAGAAACAGCAGTGCTACTTAGCACTGTTAGCAGCGCACAGGCATTCTTGCAGGTTCTCTCCTTGCTCCATGGAGCAAAATTCAGCCAAGACAGAACAGGCTAAGATCAATCCTTAGCTAGAGTAAATTGAGGTAGTCTAATGAGCTACTATTTTGCACCAACCAGAATGCCACCTGCTTGGCTCTAGAGTAAAATGATGAGCTGTGTAAGCTGGGTGTTCCACCAAACTCCTAGGAAAACCAGTCAGGCAAGAATTCAGATTAAGAGGAGTGTGCACAAATGTTTTCTTAATAATAATTAATACATGATTAATAGGAACAAATTCTGAAAATAAATGATTATAAGATGTCTCTATAGCATGCCACCAGGATGATGGGGATAAATGATGCTGAGGCACCTGAAAGTTGAGAGCCCATTACTAAGCATTTATAAACGGGAATGCATAAAAATATTTATCCACGTCTTTCTGAAACGTGCTCTAATGTGTCTTTGAGCAATTTATCAGCTAAAAAGTAATTTTCATTAATCACTTATTAATTATTAATAAAGTGTTTGTAAGTGTCACCTTAATTTAAAGTGCTTCTGACTCAAGGTGCACTTCCAGACTTTCATTCTTGAAGGAGATCTTGAATCCCAGACCTGAGTCCTTCAGACTCAAGTGACCTTGGTACATCCTTCTTCACCCAACCCACTCTAGGCCCCCACAACTGTTAGGCTTGCAAATGGGACTAAGTCGTGTTTCTGGAAACCATAATTTATCATTCAAGAAGGAAACTTGATCAGATCCTCTCTCTCCGCTCACAAAGCTGGATGCCCAGACCTGGAAACCCAGCATTCAAATGTTTCAATTTATCATTACAGTGGAACCCTGAAGAGATCACATCTGCTAAGACCGTAAATTGGATAAGATCCCATTTCAGAAGGAGCAGGCTCAGCTCGATATTCCCATTCTTGAACAAGGGACCAATTAGGCAGGCTTATTTACCTGCCATAAAATGAGATGTTAGCCAGTGGGAGAAGTCACTTAAGGACAACAACAACAAAAAGTCTTTCTGATCTCTCTGTTAGAAATGGCTAGCCTAAGAAACAGCAGCTCTTCATGTTCTTACTTCAGCCTCTATACCTTCCTTCTTTTTCTCCTGTTTCTTCATTCTTCCTTTCAAGTCAGTCCCTGCCTGTCTCTCTCTTTTCCCCTTCATCTGACACATTTTGTCTTCCTCTCTGTCCCTTTTCCCCTTTTTTTCTCTTCACTCTTCTTTAACTTATTTTTTCCTCCTTCTCTTTTGCTCTCATTTTTTACACATGCACACATCCAGATAAGATTTAATTTTGAGCTTTACTACTGAACAAGCAATCAAAAAGGTCTTACATCTCAGAACAGAACCTGGGCTACAAAATGAACAAATTGCTCACACTGCCTTCCCTTCATAAGATTTTACACTGAGGATTGGATCTTCCACTTGCCAAAAACTGGATTCAGGCCCCAAGAGATAGTAAGGGGGAAATCTTCAGGCTTAAAAAGTGATATTTTCTGCTTCTCCTCATAACCTCAATTCAGCTTCTTCACTAGATGGATAATGGTGTGAGAGCATCCAGAGTGGAAGCAGAGAGAAGCAGACACACATCTGTCAGGGATGGTCTGTGTACATTTATCCTGCCTCCGTGCTGGGGGATGGACAAGATGACCTCTTGAAGTCCCTTCCAGATGTACTCATCCATGAGTCCGTGATTAATTGCCTTCATGATCTGCAGTTTATCTATCCAAAGAAATAAGCCTCAAAATCTCCTGCAAATACGTATCCCATGGGCTGCCTGAGGATATTGCCCCTCTGTCCCTGGAGTGCTGCACCCTAATTTAGTCTCCACAGAGGGGATGTCTCCCTGCTGATCCCTGCAGAAATATAGCCCCTTTTCACATCCTCTAATAGCAAAGGAATTAAAGAATAAAGCTGACTTATCTCAGTAGGGAAAAGAAAGGAAATTCAGCTTCTAAATGGCAAAGAAAATTTCTGTGCTTGTTTTTCTCTGAAGATGGTGATGGGGAACTGAATCTTGGTGACGGCTGTTGATGGCATATTGTGGTTTCCCAGCACTGCTTGCCCCCCAATTGCAAGATTACCTTGTGGCTACCTTCCTGGGGTAATGATATGTGCTGTGGTACAGAGCACTACCATCACTGCCAGAGGGAAGCCACAGGAGAGAAGCCTGTGACCCCCTCCTCTTTTCAGTCAGAGGCTGTCCTTTGCTTACACTGAAGCAATGTTCACCTGTGTAAGGATGAACATAGAAAAGGGAAATGTATTTTGCCAAAATGGGTCAAAGGGAGGAAAAGTGAAAGTAGTGAAAAGGAGAGATAACAATGAAGGAGAGGGTTGGAAGGAAATCTAGTATGAATGTATTATGAAAGACAAACATGAAGGATGGGAACCTATTACCAATCTGAAGGGATACAATTGTGAACATGTCCACCTGAACTACTGGACATCACCAGCTGATTTATTTCAGGTACTTATTTAACAGTGAGATACACCTAAGATGAAAGTCATCTTTTTCTCTTCACAGACTATTATGCACCAACTCAATGGGAGATTGCTGTGGTACTGACATTTGGTCAGATAAAACTTACCCAAAGAAAATTTAAGTTGAGTCTTCACTATGGCAGGGAAGGCTTAGAAGTAGAGGAATAGAAAAGCTGCACACGTAACACTAATTCACTGAAAACACGCCTGCTTAATGAATGCAATGCATAATAAAGATATTAAAGACTTAATCTTGCATTTTTAGGCTGGCCAGGTCTGAGCTACTAGGAGTTTATATTAACCTACCCTTTCAATAGTCATGACAAAAATAATAGAGGAAATTAGTTTGGTATCACACTGTCTGTCTCTTCTGAATAATCAGAATTCAAACTGAGTAAAAAATTAATAGGGGTGAGATTCAACTCACTAAACATAGATACCTAGAGTAGCTGTGTACATCTGAGCTAGTCACCCTCAACTCCCTTGTTAATCAAAAGGGAGAATTAGACACTTCTATGCACTTCAGTGATTCATTTCGCCCTAAGATACATATCTAAGCCAGAGATCAGAGGATTGTATATATTAAAAAATGTTATTTCCATCCATTGGCCATAATGGGAACTTACAGTAAATAGTTCAGGTGAAGATTTTTAAAGGTAGATGGGGTATCTAATTTGTAAATTCCAAGTAAAAAAAAATTAGAGACAATATTTTCCCTTGCTACAGAGTTTAGCAGAAAATAGCATTATCTCTGTGGTTCCCACTCTTTAGACCTACAGAGCAGAGATATGATTTTAGACTGAATATTTCCTGGTAATAGGAAAAAACCTCACCATTTTAATTTTTTTTTTTTTTTTTTTTTCTCTTCTCAATAAAACCATCCCCTGCATTTACCAGTAGCTATNGACCAATTTTTTGTTGCTGTTCTTATTTCTTAATTTTTTCCTGTCTCCTTCCAACAATTTCACCGCTTGTTTCTTTACTTCCTTTTCATCTTGAATACAAAGAGCAGGTTGATCCCAGCTCTGGCCCTGGAAATGTCAGGCTGAAAATGTTACTCTTGGAGTGATTTGCATGCATTACAAAGTGACAGGTGACAGGAGCACACAACCTCGGCTAATAGATGATTAATGATGTGATGTTGGCCAGCACTGTTGACTCGTTTTCCTGCTCTTCGGGAAACTTCAAAGGCAGCTGGCATTTCTGTTGCCTTATGACAGGCTCATAGGTGAGTGCAATTGTTTAGTCCATATGTGCATAGCATAGAAGTAGCCATGAGCAAGTTCATGGAACACATTTATTGGTGTGTGTGTTCGTGAGGCAATGTGAGGAATTGTATGCATGAGTTCCTGAGTTCCTGTGTGTTTCTGTGTGCGTACGGGCTCCTCATATACAAACTGCCTAGTTTCTGTGGGTTGCTGAGAGCATCATTATCCAGCTACTATATTCTGAATAAAATACCAAGGCCCATTTGGGGTTACAGTCTAAAGGAATGAAAGAAACTCACTGGAATTCTAATCTGGATGGAGAAAAATCAGCCCTAAAGTAAACAGTGTGTTTGGAAGGGAGCCCAGTAACTAGCAATCAGAACAGGATTAGAAATAGGTCAAGGCTGTAAAGTTCTATCTTTCTTCACACCCCTTTTTTTCTCAGCAAAATTTGGGAAGGTTTAGGTCATTACGGAGACTAAGGATAGTGGCAAAATATGAGTTTAGATTTCAACCACACCCAGAATTCGCAGCATAGGCTCACTTCTACTGCTTGCATTATCAGTTTAGAGTACTTTCTAAAGAAGTATTTTGGAGTTTTCTAGGAGAATATTTTTAGGTAGGATCCTCCCAACATATACATTTGCCAGCCTCTGGATCTAAAATCCTTGTACTTGGTAAAGGTGAAGGCAATCTCATTTCCTACTCTACACGTGAACACCACTGCCTTCTGCCTTGGGTTTCCTATCCTACAGCACTCTCTACTCAGGAATCTCTTTCAAAGTTGCTATGCATTAAAGAAAAAGCTAGAAAACTGAAATTGTAGAGGAGAGTTAGGGTTTGGAGTTCTGAACAAGGGTCATCCAGATTGATTTTTTTTTTTTTAAACAGAAAATAGAATATTTCTGAATCAAAATTCTGCACCAAAAGTGCTTTTGTGGAGTTTTTGCCACTAGATGGAAGAGATAAAGTATAAACCTTGGTCTCTGTTTAAAATAACAAATTTCTCAAGAGCCAATATTATGTGAAGTTGCTGTAGCATAAAGGAAGTACATCTTTAAGGAGAGCTTAAACGAGAAACATTTTGTCTTTGTTCTTCCAATAGCTATCATTTGGAAAAGCACAATGCAGACGTCAAAAGCTGGAAATATATGTCCCTAAACCCAAAGAAAAATGGCCAGAGGCGGCCTTGAAAGATTTGTATCTTCTGTTGATTAAAGGGAGAACATATGAGACTCACTGACCACTGACTGAGATAAATCTTCTGCACGGAATCACGTAAAATTTCATCTGAAAGGTCCTCAAAAAATCAGCTGCATTCTGGGCAAGAAACCTGTCCTAGGCAATAGAACCCCATGTCTGAGCTCTGAGCGAGCCCCACCATAGGACACACAACAAGTCAGTTGGACCCAGGACAGATTTTGAGCCTATTTCTGAGTGTCTGCCTAAGCCCCATCAAACGTTGGTTTCTTGTCGCTCTAGCTTGGACATAGAGGGGGAAATAGGCTTGCTAGCTGCTCACCACTTGCAGCAGAGGCTTTGGTGTTTCTGAAACTAACACTTTTTGGGTTTTTCTTGCCTTTGCCTCCTTGCCCTCCAGATCATTCACTTTGTTAACTCAATCTAAAGACTTGCCATGTACACTTCACCTTTCCCAGCCCTCACTAACTCTTCAATTTACAGGACATCGCCCACTCCAACTCAGACACTGCTCCAGGCAGAGCCAGGCACTAACTGTCAGGACACCAGAAAACAGAAGAAAGGAAGGATCTGGGAGCACTTTGCTCTATTTCAGACCTGTCAGTTTACACAGGTATGGAGGTTTATGTGACGGTACTTATGATTCATGCTTGCTTAAGCTGAATAGCCCTGGAGAAAGCTGAGCTTCCTCCATGGTTGATGGAAAGAATTCAGTGGGGCTAGGTTACTCCAGCCTTTCTGAATCCTCCCCTCTACCCCAATTATTAGTAGCTTTTACAAGTCATACAAGGGACTTTTTCAGCCCGGATCTAGTAAGAAGGCTGATCTGTGCTTGAGTTAGCTGGCAAACCAAGACATCCCTTTGCTACTCACAGTGGAAGAAGTCAGATCCAGGATCACTGAAACAGTCAGGTTTTCTTTACCAAAGCGAAAGCTTCGGTAAAAGCTTTCTACTTCTGTCCTTGCATTGCTTGTCTTTCTCTCATGGTATAGTTTTGTCAACCTAACTCCTCCTATAAACAGCAGCAAAAACATCTCAGCATTTTGGGCTTGTGAAAATACCAGCCTCTAATTTGTGACTTTTTTTAACACCTGCATCGCAGACTTACAGGTTAACTTGGGTATATGCTAAAAATGGGTGGTGCTGTTTCTAGCGCTCTTGGAAATGCGGTTCATTGTAGAGGTTTTATTCAAAGTCTACTGAATAGCATACATGTATGTGACTTTGTGTGTGGATGTGTCAAATGGGGATTTCAGAGTAACAGAAGAAAGAAAGGTAAAAGTCAACTTACATAAATAAATGTTTTAACTTTTTAATGTTATGGCACATGAAAACATAGCTATTATTGTGGTAGATATGTAGACTTATACAAACCTATAAACTAAGAAAAAGACAGATAATGGGATGTGGCCATATACCGTTACTGCTGGACATTTTTCAGTGATGCATTAACATCTACTTTTTCCGTTTCTTAGGACTTTGAAAGGCTACTTTGAACATTTCCCCGCATTTTATTGGTAAGTGTTAACTTCAGGTATCTGTACCATGCTGCTACCTTTAAAAGCTTGAAAATTTAAAATGACAAAAATCAGTTTTCTTCCAAATGAGATGGTAAATTCCAAAAAGGGTAAAAACCAGAAAGAAAGCAAGGTTAAAGTTTAGCACTGGTTCATTCATTGTATTTCCGTCCCAAAGCTTGTACTGAGCAAGTCTTATTCCACACAATATTTCGGGCTGACATTAACAGTGGAAATTTACGATAAGAGGAAAATCGTTTTGAGGAAGTTTTTGGCAAGCATAATAGGGAGAATTTCAGAGGGAAGTTGGTAACTGTATGCTTGCTACTGACTCTTGCTGTAGTACTGGAATCATTGCTCACCTACTACAGAATTGGAACCACAACAGGGTGGAATATGATAGCAACTATAAGTTCCAGTCCTGTCCTTTAAGACAACAGGAGTTTTGGCATGTCCTCAGTGGAATCAAGATTAGTTACTTATCCTATACAGCAGCTGAGTACAGGAGGAACAGTAATTTCTTTTGAAGTATTTCTAAGGCTCTTAGACTTAGAAAGTTCCCTATACACTCTAAGACCCAAGGGCTTCCACTCCTGAAGTCTTGTGTTGCTATCTTGGACAGTCCCAAGGCCTCACTTGCTCCCTCTTGACTGGCACAATTTCAAGAGTAAAAGTGGCAGCACCATGAAACAATGGGAGTTAATCACAAGTTCTTGAAACTGTTACGAAAAGTGAGATGTAGCATCCTGAAGTTTCTCCTCTGACCTCAGTCATAACTGTTACGTCTTCTACAACCCGGCTCCAAAGGACTTGCCAAAATGCTGCTCATGCCTTGTAGACACTCAGTGTGTGTATCCGATAAATCCATTTGATTTGTAGGTTAGGACTAAGTCTTACAGTCAGACCCAATGATCTCATTGCTGCCAGCATGAATGCAAAATACTTTGAGTGAAAACAAGGGGATTGATCTAAAAGGACACAGGTAATTTAGAGCAAAAGTTGGGCTTTTGTGTATTAATTAAAAAGTTCGCTGTAACCTATGGGACACATCAACTCTTTTGCAAAGGTTGTCATCTCTGCACAGCCAGCCATTTGTTTTGCTTTCTTCCTAGAGAAACTTGATTGTCAAGGGCTATGCCTTTTGCTACTGTATCCTCTGGGAGAGAGGTCTGGTCAGATGATTAACATTATCTTCTCTCTTAAATATTACATTATTAAAGTAGGGCAGGGGTTTTTATGGCAGTTGACTAATTAGCCCCACGTCTCATCTCAGCTGTCAAAAATCTCTATTCATTGACAGTTTACTTTAAGTGCCTCAATTAGCATAACAAATGACTCACCAAAAGTTCTGTAGGCATCCTGTTGATTAATGTCATTTATCTTACAAACCAGCAGTAGATGGCTGAGTTGCTCCTAACAATTATTATTATATACCTTTACATATATTATGTGTCACTCTCAGAGAAGGGATGCAACTTAAGAACTATTTGCAGACTTTTAACAACAATAAAGAGCTTTCATCAGCTGCAACAAGATGGATGAATTAGGAACAGGAAGAGGATGAGGCCACGTTTCCTTGTACACCACCCTTCATGCATTCAAGGGATATAATATAGCAGAAGTTCCCAAGAACATGGGGTCAGACTGAGGAGGAAAGAGCCTGATCAGAAGCCTTGGAGTCTGTCTTTTAAACTTTTGCCTACTGTCTGTATATGCCTTTTGGTACACTGGCCTGGTATATAGTATCTTTGCTCATGCTCTTACGTGCTCTGTGCTCTCATATGCACAGAAGGGAAAAAAAAAGGCTGCAGTCTTCAGTTTCAGCTTCAAAGACTTGCCTTGGGATTTATGCTCCTAAAACTCTTATGTGATTTTGAAAGCCCAGTGTCCTAAGCCCTCGTGGGCAAAGTTGATAGCAGATCAATGGACACAATACAGCAGCAGGGCAGCTAATTTCCTATTAAAACAGGACCCTTGATGAGTGACAGTGCAGCAGGACTGGGCAAAGGGTGGAGAGAGCGTGTTTTGTTTTTTTTCCTCCTTCCTTCCACCTTTGGCATAGCCTTATTTAACCTTCTCCCTGCTATTTTTTCATCCACTTTAATTTCATCCGTGCTGCTGCTGAGGTCTATGTGGTCCTCGCCACAAGGACAGTCCCTCCGCAAATATTTACGCAGTGCTTCACCCTACCTAGGGTCAGGCCCTCAGAAATCCTTGTTATATAAAACCACAATGCTTCACCACAAAGCAAACTCCAAGTATCCACCACTCTGGGGGAAAACTGGTTTGTTATCAGCTCCAATTTGATGCTACCTCTGATCAGATGACAATGTTCTGAAGTTTCTACAGACAGAGGTTTTCCACAAATGAAATCAGAGATGGCCACATCTTACGCTAAAAGGCATAAGTATGGGTGCCTCCGTAATCATTATGAAAAAGTATGTGTGGGTTTCAGTTGTTTCAAAGTAATTCTCCTAGAGGAAGAAGCTTTTATCCCTGAACTCTTTAATAAGGGCTCCTCCCCCAGCCCCAGGAGGGACCATGCAAGCTTAAAAGAAAGTACAGCAAGTGCTCTCACTACTGAAGCTACTAGGAGTATATTTTATAAAGCAATATTAAAGAAATACTGAGAGCAGAATAATTTAATCAGATTCATGAAATCAAATACCCCCAAGGCAGCGATGAAGATGCAACTCAACAAGTGCTGGCATTTCATTCCATAGGAAGAGGAAAATTCATCAGCTCCTTTTTTTTTTTCCTTTACTTTTTTTTCTTTTCTCCTTATCGAAGCAAAACTTAATGCTAAATAAAACTAAAGTCAAATAACCCTAGGACACAAGGATTAGTTCAAAAGCACCTTGGGCCACCACTCAGTCATGCTCTGTCCTGTCTCTCCTTGTTTGGGAGTTGGGAACTATTCACTGCTAGGGAGTTGGAGGGAAGATTGTTAAGTGTTTCTTTAAAAAGCAGGTTTGTTCCTGATCATAAGATCAGTCACTGGTAAAATATTTCATCACCCTTTCCCTCTCTACTTGCATCATCTTGCCATGCCCGTATTCTTTTCTGGTAAGGAGCAGCACAGCAGACCTTGATCACTACCCTGGGGTGTCCTCATGTTTCAGAGAGGTGCAATAAAAATATATGGAAATAGAACTGAAAAGTTAGCAGAGGGAGAACCCTCTAAATTTTAAATCTTAAGGTGCCCATGCTCTTTAGTGTGAAAAATCTTTTGCAAGGAAAGAGCCTATCATTTTTGTTCTTTTATGCTGTTACTCATACATTCAGCTGACGGCTGCCAGCCTTCCTGGAGTTGGGGCAGGAGAAGGGTTTAGTTACATCAGTGTAGACTATGAAAATGAAGAGTAAACTGACTTTGATGGCAACTGGTACTGCTAACGAGGAGGCCTTGGGAAAAGCTCTTGGAGGAAAACAAGGTATGATTCCTCAGCATCCACCATGGCTCCACTGAAATATTAACTGAGCAACAACTCTGACTATACCTATCCTTGAAACACCTCTACGGAAGTCAGCTTATTCTCATTTGCCAGGTACATAACTGAAGCCCAGAGATAAATTAATCTCACTCAAATTTAACCATGCAAAGTTGGACATCAGATCCATTCCAGGCACCTCCACTTGCTGTATTATCAACAGGGAGTCAGGTGTCCCATGCAGTGAATCATCCTGTGCCGCAAGAGGTGGCATCTGTTGCCTTACAAAGGTGCCTGTCTCTCCCTATTGACTCTAAAGAGCTAAGAATAGTAGCTTAGACTGAATACCTTCCTTTTTACAAAGCTAAAATTAGCTGAGAAGGTACCCATCCAGCTGCATTCTCCAAAATAACACAAGAGAAAGTGGGTAGCAGAGCAAATTATGTCTTCAGTTCACCAGGCGTACATGCTGTGCAGGGGATCGCCCTTCCTTTTCAGGTGGCCATCAGACCTTCTCTGCAGTGAGGGCATGGGGCTGAAACATCAAATCTATGCAGCCAAGGTTCAGATGAATGCGGTCCACAAGCTCTAAATCTGAATGAGTACAGAAGATCAAAACATTTAGGCAGCGCATGATCCTGACAAGTGGCAACAATATCCCTGAGACAGATTTTTTAAGAGTATGGAGAGAAAAGCCTTCGGTTTATGATGCATATTTAGCAGCTAAAATATAGCATCACTACTGTCCTGTCCTGCCTCATGGCTTCTTTTTTCAACAAGGCCATCATAAATTCTGCCTTGAGCAAAGCAGAACTGATCGGACTCAATTTATTCTTCTTTAAAACACACACACACACAAACACATTCACTAGGGAAGGATATAGAAGTTCCAGGAAAAAGCCGTAACTCAATTGCCATTATAGAACAGAAAGATAATTAAGTAAATGTTGGCAGGGGATAGCATTGAATAACTTTAGCAGAATGAGTTCTTCTTTGCTTTGCCCTTTGCAGAAAGTATACTGCATTCTCCAGAGACCCCACCCTAAATTGCTTTGGATAGCTTCCTTTTCCCTGAAGGAAATCAGAGAGAACAGGGCTAGAAGTGAACTCCAAAGGTCAGTTTCCCCCACTACAAGGCAGGATTGACTCTCTTGAGCTAAGCTGGTAAAGATGCAGGTTTTCTCTGCTGGTGTGCAGGAGGTTTGTCTGTGTGTTCTGTAGGTGTGCAGTTAAGTCTTTGTATATTATCTACCTGGAACCTGGGAGGATCCAGGTAACAAATTAACCACTTCAATCTACAGTTTGGAGCAAAGAGAAGCTTTTTAGAAAGAAATTAATAATAAGTGATACATAAGTAGACACCCTGAAACGTAACTGACTTCCGATCCTGCCTGAGTATCCAGAGGACAAGGGAACCATGAGCTGCAGTTACTAATTATTTCCAAGGGCAGATAAATAGCAGCTCTGCTTTTTATTTGTCCCATGTGGTGATCCACTGGGTTTGTAGACTTTGGCACATTTTATGTCTCAAATTTATCATGAGTTTATAGCCAGCCAATAAGTTAACAGAACAAGAAAAAAAGCCATCATTGTAAATCTTGTAAAACTGTACTGTTTTTAACCAGAATATGAGAAAGAAAGAGTACACGTGAGAAGAAAAGAAAGAAATAGGTTAAATAGGTTAGTCTGAGTTTATTCTCATTGAGGCAGGTGGGTTTAAAGTAAGATGGCTTCTCTTTAAAGCTGGTGGATCTTGGACAATACATTTCTTGTTCTTTCTGTTCTTCTTGTCCTTCATTTCTTGTTCTACTTCACTGAACTGTACATAAAATGCTATGCATGTGTATATACGTGCACAGCCACCTTTAAAATATAACTATTTTAAATTAAAATCTTAGAAATAATTTATCTCATTTTCTAACGTGGAAGGTTATTCAAGCTTCTAGGTAATGAATCTTTGTCTCAAGCATATTCTGCAATCTTTGCATAATCATGTCACTATATTTCATAGACTACGCCCTCAAGAATAACCACATGATGTGTGAAATGAAGCAAAAATAGCAGATATCCTTAGATTGACTTTGGTATGGCAGTGTTAATTTCTCAAACTTCAGAAAGATCAATGTAATCTTTAAGTTTCAAGCACACCAACAAAAATATCTTTGAAGGGGAAACAGATACATACAAGTGGGCTGTTTTAATTTAATAGGAAAGTTCACACAAAGACATTTGGGCTATCACCACTGAGAAGAAATGTTTCATGATTACACAATCACAGGGAGTTTCACTCTTCTATGACACCTTTACTGCTGCATTTTGTATCGTAGGGTCTGCTATGACAACACCTGTTCAGACAGTCTTACTTAAGAAATGATATTTCCAACAATGATGTTCTGTGCTTGTATGGGAAAGAGAAGATCATCAATAAGAAAACCACACCTTACTGAATCAGCAGAAAGAAAAAAAGCACCAGTATCATGTTTATCCAAGGTATTGGATAAAAGGTAAGAAGTATACACAGTATGTACATTAAGAAGTATATGTATTTAGCGTATGATACATTTTATCACAGTTAATCCTAACTTTAACAGTATAGCATTTAGTTTGACCTCATCGTTCCATCTCCTTCTGTGATCAGATAAAGAGAAGCATATCCTTCCAAAGAGAGATTTCTTTTGTTCTTAGGTATAGGTGGAGACTATATAAGACCATCTTTTGGGGTGGTCTTTTTTCTCCATTGACTGTAGAGAGGTTCTAGATGACCAGATTAGCCTCAGCATCTGATTTACAGACATCTAAAGGTTATGTATGTTGAATCTAACCTCATAAGGTCTCACGTTTAAGCCCGAAGTGGATAGGATAACAGTGGTTGAAAAGCAGCTGGAAAACCATAGAAGTTTTTGTTAAAATGCAATATTGGAGAACACAGATGACCTGATTATAATTTATGATTTGTATTTTAAGGCTAACAGGAAGCTTAAGATGCCTAAAGACTTTACAGTGTAAACAGAGATGATGGATAGGAAAGGATGGAAAGTTACAGGAACTTCAGCAATGAGATTAAGTGACTTCCTGAAGGTCTTAACAGCTATCTTGCCTATGGAAAAGATAGGAACTGGAGCTGGATTTCCTGAAACTCAGCTCAGGGACCTAACTGCAAAACTCTTCTTGCCTCTTAAAACCATGATAAACTACTTAAGGTACAATGACAGTTCCCTACGTACAAGTTGTGAACAAGAGTGGCACCAAAACACTTATAAGCATGATCAACAGCCTAAAAAAATGTAAATCAGATTGTTGCTGAGACCTATAGCAAACCCACAAGTCTGAAAGTGAAATCAGAACAAGAAAATTTCCTCAAATAGGAAAAGCATCTACTCCTAAGTCAGCAACACATGTTCCTTCAGATAAGCGCCTTAGTGCCATGAAAGTACAGACAGAGACAATACAGCAATGGTAACTGGACAGGGAATGGAGAGTGTTAGACATAGCCATGTGTTTTCCTAAGGATTTTAATTTAACCCCAGTTTTCAAAGGGCCAGGCATTTAAGTTGGTTGGTTTTTTGTTGTTTTCTTTGTTGTTGTTGTTGTTGTTGTTGTTGTTGTTTTTCAGGTTCCCTTTTCAGTCACCTGAAAAAATAACAGCCCCTCTTGAGAATGAGAGAAAATGTCAAGAGACTGAATTGTCCTTCCTATTCATGGACTGTAAGGAAATCTACTGTTGACCCCACCTAGAAATACGGTGTCTCAAGTTTGATGTGGAGAAAGTACCAACAAATATCAGGTGAGTGGAAGAACAAGTTATGTAATGTGGATCTCGATAATTTAAGAAGCATCCTGTGAGTGAGTGGGGTTTGACATTGGGCATAAAGTATTGCCAGAGCTTTGCCATCCACTTCAGCAGAGCCTGGATTTTACCCATGTTACAGAAGCCCAGAAGAGGCGCTCAGTTTACAGACAGGACTGACACAGGTTGCCTGAGCTTGGGACAGGCATCCAAAGGATGAATAGGACATCTACAGGTGGTCTAAGCTTCGAATAATCCTCTAGGAGTTTATTACCGGCAGCAGATCTCTGTATCTGAAGCTCATCTGTCATAATTTCTTAGTAAAGAAGAAATGAAGGAAAAGATCTGCCAAAAATATATATGATGGATCAGCCAAATTGTTTCTAAATGGTACCTTAGTCAGAGATCTCCACAGGGGACCAGCAGCCAGCTGCACTACACTATAGAGTAAATGCTACTGCTTTGGAAAAGAATCAGTGGCAAGTGATTTGCATTAAACACTTTTTTTTTTTTTTTTCCTTTTTGTTGTTGTTGTTTTTGTTGCTATTTTTGGCTAACACAGAACTGCATCAGCATGTGAAATTCAGAGAAAAAGTGCCCAGTTGCTGATTTCCAGTATATTTTTTGTCTCCATGTTTAGAGATTTTACTCCCAACAAGGGGGGAGGAGGGGAGGAGTAACAGGGTGGAGGTGCTGATAGGGAATCCAAAAAAACCAAGCAACCAGAGAGACCATCCAGAGCCAGAAACAGCTTTTGTTTTCCAACATTTCCTTTCAAGCTCATGAATAAACAGAAATCTGTGAATTCAGAACACCTGCGGTTAGCTAGCCTTGGAAAGGAGAACAGGAGAGGGAGAACTAGACCTATGCTGAAAGCCACTGAACTCATGAATATGAACAGGGGGCATGGAAGAAAACGAAGCCCAGGGGTTCATGGATCTCATCACAGGCTAGAGATGCTTTCAGCATATGGCTGGTATGCAGCAGGCTCTTGCCATTTTCCTACTATTTAGGCTTCTTTGGGGACTGCTGCTCTCCCGTATATGTTTGTCCTGGAGGATTACTCTCACTGCTACAGTGTGATGAGATTCATATCTAAACCCTCACCGCACGTATATGTAGGGATGGCTCTAGCTACAATCCTGGTTGCTTGCCCAGAGCAACACATTGCTAGGAGCATCAAAATGGCTCTCCTCCTCCTCGTCTTGCCTTTTCTCATCTAGGGAGGTGTTGGGTATGTTGGGGAGATGTTACACTCAACCTGCAGCCATCACAGGTAAAGAGAAAGATCAAAGTTTCAGGGGTGTTCCCGCAGGTCCACTCCTTACCTCCCATGAAAGAAGCAGCCTGCCAAAACCCAGCACCTCATCCTAGGAGTTACCTAGTTTTCCGTATACCCAGTCAGACATGGGTTTATGCTTAACTACAATCACATGAACATCTGCAACGATTGCTGTAAGGATAAGCATACAGGTCTGTCCATTAACATGCTTTATGTATGTGGACATATATGTGCAGGTTAGAAAGGTAAGCAAATACACTAAAAGGTTCAAAAAATATAAGGACAGAAAAGACCACAGGAGCAATCCAAGAGGTCTTCTGCCTTGCATCAACCAGTTTCTATTATGTAAAGTGTGTTCTGTTAGGCTATGGAACATGCTGAAATCATACACTATGATGAGAAAAACAACAAGAACAAACAATGAAATATTTAATATCCTCTAGTGACACTGACACAATCTTTAAACACAGGGCAGTGCATTAACGCTGTTTACTATGCCTCAACTGCAGTGGCTGGAACTCAGCGAGCGGAGACAAAAAGTGGAGAACAGTCCTTTTGCACTGAAAAAGCCTCAGCTTAACCAAGATCTGGGCACTGTACTTCAAGAAATATGTATATTGATCAGTGAATTCAGAGGAGGGAGAGATAGAGGCTGAGAAAACACAAGCCCCAAGAAACAGTCGAAAAAATTGTGCCTGCTTAGAGCGTAGAAGAAAAGAATGAGTGAGGACATGAAAATAGTTTTTGAATATGTAAAGCACTTTGCTCAGAAAACAGTCATAAAGCAGTTTCAATTAAAGTATGAGATGCTTTTTGCCTGGAAAACTTACATGTCTTAGGGTAAGATGGCTCTTAGTTTCTTGATCTCAAGATGTCACTTTCTTTCCACTGCCTGTGGAGTAAGGGCCATCACTGGTAGGCTACAATTCCTTTTTGATACCTGAGTATGCACCACTTGCCACGGTTACACAGGACACTATTCTGTGAATCTTTAATCCAACTCAACAGGATAGTACATGTGTTCCTACATAAAAACCCCTGCCAGAATACCCCTGAATTTACTTTGGATTGATGCGCACAGCATGGACATGAAACTATATCTCATCTGGGAGTCCTCGCCCCTCAGACAGTAAGTAAGGATGGAATTCACACCCAAGAATCAACAGCCATGTTTTAAATACACTGCAAATTCCTGTGATTCCTGCATTCTATTGGTGAAATTAATGAAAAATTTGACTTGGGTAAAGTGACAGTGCCTGAGTCTGACACAGAGTCATTTCCTACATTTTAAAAGGTCCCTAAGATCACGTGTAGACTTTTATGACTTGCAGAGGAATCTCTGTCTGAAGGGTTTGGTTGTATTTTAGATTTGTGGGCTTTTAGTTTGTTTTGTATTGTTAGTTTTTTTCCCCTTGTGAAATTTCCAAAACTCCGCCTCTTCTCAGTGAGATTTTTTTTGGCAGCTTCTTTTTCCTTTCTGCATGAGAATCACATTTAGAAGTCACTGAAACCGACTAATGCCCTAGCCAAGTATTGGTTCACTGGCCTGCCTGAAACATACTGCTTGTGTGGTGAAAAGGACACAGGTACAGTGATTACCAGGTAATCTCCCCAGGTCTACCCATCCTGGATGAGTGTAGTTTGTTTTTAACTCCACCTGACGCGGACCCCTCAGGCCTTCAGTTTAGCAGAGTAAACAACTTAAAATTCAAACAGTTAACTCTCGGCTGGCTAAAGACTCTTCACTCCTGAACGCTCTCTTGACCACCCAGCCACATCTCCAAGGTGTGTACCTCAAAGGCTGGCATGAGTTTCCCACGCACTAAGAGCAGATTTAGTAAATGAGATCCAGCTCTCAGTCTGCAGGTGAGCTAATTCTGTGCCATTAGCTGCAGCCAGGCCTTCATCTCCTCATTAGGAAGGAGATAAAGTATGCAAAGTGTACTCTCAGTAAAAGCAGTGAGAGCTGATAAACCCATAGAGAAGAGGGAGATGGAAGCAAAAATAGTCTGCAAAGCAGGAAAGAGTAACTACAACATGGTGTTTGGAGTGGTGGGAGGGAACACTCATCCCGGTCAGCACACAGCTGGCAACAGCTGTGTTGGAGCATGGTGGCGTGTTGGAAGCAAAAGACTTTACCTTCCTTTGCCCCCATTTTACTCTGCCTACCTACAGCAACAGTCAAGCTGAAGCAAGGATTCTCCTATTGTTTGCTTCACTGTGCTGGAGTTACTGTTAATATGGCTAAGAAATTGAGTCATGTAAAACTCCAGAGCCCAAGAAGGAAGACCTGTATCTGTCATATCCCAAGTAGAACCTCCAAAAGGGAGTCTTTTCCCTGACATCATTTTGTAAAGCTTTATTTTTCCCTGATGGCTGTCCCTTGAAGCATGGTGTCAATGTGAGCTCTTGCCTGAGGTTGTGTTTATTTTAGTTCCAGAAAAAAAAAAAATACAGTAGAGAAGGAAGTGTGTGTGTGAAATGTCCTACAACCACCTGAGTAAGATAAGCTATCCAAGGTGTGGGCAGGAAAAAAATGGTTGACTTTAGCTTAGGTACCAGACCCCTCTCAATCTTGGCCCCTGCAGGAAATGGTGACCAACCATTCTGGCACCCTTCTGTGGGAGGGAAATCCTGCCAGAAGCTGGGCTGGACTCACATTAATTTTGTCCTGGCCAACAAAAACTGACCAGATTGCAAAGACTGTGACCTTGATTTGTTTCCCCTCCAACAGCTCCCTGAAACGCTTGGTTTCTCAGCCTCCTCTCTGCCTCCTCCTCCTTGCCTAGGAGCTGTCACAGGGGCAGATACAGCCCTGACAACGCACCTCAATGGTGAACCTGCCCCACCGGGTTGCAGGAGGAGCACTGGGTGCTAATGTGGCCAGAGTCCATCACTCATCCTCCCAGCACAAGTAGGACTGGCTGGAAGGACAGCACATCAAAGACAGACTACACTTAGCTGGATACTTTCCCTCAATCACTGCATTAGCTTGTCCTGATCCTATAGTTAAACCCAGCTATTTATTCTATCACTACACGCTGGCAAAGATATATTGCACCAAGTCAGCACCTACAATTATTATAGTACAGAAAACCTTTGCTGTAGCACGTTTAGTGCTGCTATTTATCAGACACAAGGCTATTACATCCTGGCTCCCAACAAGGCTATACAATTTTGGCACCCAGGAAGGCAGCAGGTGCTCTGAATTAAACCAGAACCCAAAGACTTTCTCTTCACCTTCCTCTGGCTATTCTTAATAGTCTAGAAAGTATTGGGGAGCTATCAGGAAAGAAAATGGTTGCAAGAAAGCATTCTGCTTGTCTAACAGTATGTCATGGCATCATGAAATAACATGTGTAGGGGCGGAAATGTTTGTTGTGTTGTGAGGGTGGTGACAGGGTCTCTGGAAATTAGAGAAATTAGAATCCAAGCAGGTTATACAGTTCCTCAAAGTGCCAGAGCACTTTAATTATAGTGCAGATTTCTTTGTGGATTGCTTATCCAATACTACCTGATACCCAAGAATATTATACGTCATGGTCCACCTGCCAAACCAGCCATCAGAAACTGCACTGTTATCACTGCTGCTCTATTCATATGCAAGCACAGGGCTTTGGACACCTGTTTGCTACCACTGTTATACCACTGAAACTTTATTCTATTATTCCTGGCAAAACTATCTTGCCAATGATCTGCGCTTCAGGTTAGGTTTTTTCCATGTCTTCCAAAAGCACTATTTAAGAAGGTATTTCTTAAAGAATCTCTCAAATTTTCTAGCTTCAGGGTTGCTAGTAAACTGAAAATTTAGTTCACAAAGTACACAGATTTATTGTAATGATTAAAAAAAAAGGAAGACAGAAGAAAATGCAAGAGAATAGCTGATTGATCAGCAGAAAGGGAATTGTTTGGATATTTTCCTGAAAGCCTGCTATTTCAGAGTTGTCTCTCTCCCACTGTCACTAATTTTCAAAAGAAATTCAAGCCTGAAACTAAGAGACTTCCCTGATGATTTCTTACTGAAAAATGATGTATTTTTTTGGAAACATGATTTTTTAGTATAAAAAACGTTGTCAGAATTACTTTGATCAGCCCTTGCCAATGTCTTTCCAGCCCAGAGTTGCCAGCGGCTACATCAAGTAATCTGGGTGTGGTCTCTGTGGAGTCATAGAAAGCACCATCGTTGGTGATTGTACAGGATCAAAATGCCAAAAGGCACTCAATGTCTGTCAAATCCAAATGTTTGTAGGGGCAGAAGCAAATCTGGAGAATTTTTACATTCTACCAGAGAGCCCAAAGGCAGAGAAGAATATATAGGAATAGCTGAATGGGGATCAATACACAGCCAGGAACATGGCACTAAGTAATAATTTTCCCTGCGGGTTGGATGCAGAACACTTTGGGTCACTGTTCTCATGGATATTTTCCTTAAGAAGTTCTTGGGATACTTTAAGATAGCTAGATTTAGCTTCATTCTCACCACCAAAGGTATCTTTTCAAAGTTGTTCCTGAAGGTCTTAAGCTCCTGGGCCTCCTGTTGTCATCTGTAGTACGTTGTCATTGTATTGTGGAGCTACTGCTGGCCATGACTGCCTGATTGCTTCCACTGCAACATGATATAGATTGTTTATGGGATTTTGTGTGATTTATTTAATTAGGCTTGATGCTATGAGACAGCAGTGCCATTTGATAGAAGAAATAAGTGGATCAGATTGTGTGACAGATAAAAGCAGAATAAGGAAATGAAAATATTCTCAATAATAGCGGTTGTATTAGTAACTAATGCAAAAGGAAGATTTTGCTTCTGGCCATCATTACTGATGTACAGGACACACACAGTGGGTGGATCTATTGACCTGGTATTCCTGCTTACTGTGCAAGTGTAACTAATGTTAGGTTGACTATATTTAAGAGACGGGAGCCCTTAAGAGGCTGATGGAGCTGCAGACACCACCAAAGATTCATGCTACTAACTAGAGGAGGGACCGAGACAGTGGAAATAATTTGCTTAAAAGCATGTTGATTTGGACATCACTAATCTCAGCATTGATCTCTGCCGGCATTAACTTTGCTGTTAATGCAAATAACTGAACATAAGGATGCCATTAATTGTATTGATATAATGGAAGGCATTGCCCTTGACTCCACGGCCCCCCTCCTTGATTTAGTGCTTGCCAACGACTCAACATTTTTGTCTTCTCTCCCCCTTTCTGCTTGTCCAAAATGATGTTTCATTCCTTTTTATGTCCCTTTTATGCCTAGAACATCCTGTCTCCACGTTCTGCTCCTTCAAATGCTCCTTTCTTCCTGAAGGTCCTGCATTCACCTTCCCTCCCTTCCCCAAGTGCAATCTTACAAATATAGCAGAAAGAAAGCAAGACTATGTATTCAGAACACAACAGCAGTAACACATCTGAAGAATTCAGAGGGAATTCAAATTCCTTCTGTGACTCCTTGGACCAAGAGTATTGCGGGTTACAAGAGTGAAGGCTTAATGAGGAAAAATCAACTTATCCATATGGTGCTACTAAGTGTATTACTTCAAAAAAGTGTTTTTTCCTACTGCCCAGTTTCCAAACTGAATACTAATGAAAACTGATGGATCTAGAAGAGTTAAAGAAATGGCTTGGGGACTTGAAACTTTTTTCTTTAGGAATGGATTTAGGGATTGTACATGTATAGGTTTTACAAAGGAAGGTTAGGAAAAGTCTGTTGCCCTTTATTATTACATATTAGAAGAAAAGATTCCGATGTAAGAGAGGGTTTTACTTTATGAGGTAAAGATTCCACAAAATATCACACTAGACAAATTTGGTAAGTCTAAAATTACAGTACAGTTTAACTGTGAGTCAACTTTCTAAGTCTTGAAAATCTTGAAATCGAGTTCAGTTTTCTACATAGCACGTTTAAGATATGAAGAAAAAAAAATAAATAAAAAAATCCATTAATTATATGTTAGTGAGAGAGCTCTCTCTTTTCCATTCCACACAAAAGTGTTGACTTACACCAGAGACCTACCAAATACATATGAGGATCACTTTATTTGACCCAAAGACTTTGCAGTGCCAAAAGGGAAGACACAGGAAGAGAAATGCAACTGCAGATCTATCATGGGCAACTACAGTTTTCATTGAATAATAAAACAAGCATCAATTAACTTTGCATTTTTCTCAGCCATTATTAATTGTTTGATTTCCCGAGGGTACTATCATGGTAGAAACTGGTATTGAGTGGATCTGAAGAAGAGAGGTTATGGGGAAGATGTCTTATGTGTAGATGGCTTCCTGGATCAGGAGGCCTTCAGGCTGTCGTTTTCAACCAATCACCACAGCTTAGTTTAAAACAGGGTTGCTGACTGTTTGAAATGCTGTCAACTTTGAAACAATCAGAGGCATAGCCTCTGGAAACTAGCACATTGTGGGACTGTAAAAGGAAGACCCTGCAGGGGAGAGTAGGAATAGTGTACGCAGCAGCATTAAATTGGCATCTATTTATCAAAAACATCCTTTGCCACCTCTTTTCTCCAGCAAAAAAATTCCACTGCAAAAACCCCCGCATGTAACCTCCAGTTCCTCAGTTAATATCTGAATTGTAGTCAATGTCTTTCCATATCCTTAAAGAGATGGGAAAACAAATGTTGTTTTTTAAGCTGAACATGAAAATACAGTAATGATAGTGGGATTACATTGGAAACACATGCCCAATAGGAACTTTGGATGGGCTTGATCTATTTTAAATCCAAATCCCTTTTGGTCTCTTAATCCAGAAAGCTTACTAAAGAAGTACGCTTTTGCTAAATAGTTGCATTTAGGATTTGAAGCTAGATTTTCGTGTACAGTTGTCTGTCATCATACATCTGTAAATGCATCTTCAGTAATTGTTTTAGACTTACAAAAGGCTTTTCTCTTTGCAAAGTATTGGTACAAATGTTAGTTTTAAATAGCAGTTCTGTAAGTGGGAGACATTTATTAACTCTGTTTTACAGATTGGAAAACTAAGGGACAGAGGGTTAATTGAGCCTCTGGTTTAACTAACTGAATCTAAAAAAGTAATAAATTATTTGTGTTAAAAGAACACATGGAGCTCCAGACATAAACTAAAGCCCCTTTATAATCAGCACTATAAAGAAAACAAAGAGAATTCCTGTCTCAAGTGGCTTTCATCCTACTTATAAGACAAGAGTATGTGAACAGGTGGATTATCACAAAAAATAACAGGACGAAAAGTTACTTTGTTCTTTCGCCTTCTTTTGACTTATGGTATCCATGTGGTTCTTAATCTTTCCTGATTTAGTGAAAATAGCAGGAATTTCCCGGCAAACCAAGGAAATGAGTGTATACTCTTGGTCTAGCATTGGTTTTCTTCAATGTGGCTAATGCTACAGGCGCCACTTGACCCAAACTGTCTTTCTTTAGAATAGGCTATGAGGAATGTAGTCTTGAATGCTTTTGCCCAGCCAAGCAGCAGGACCTTGGTAGCATCTGCCTTTTCATTAGCACACAGAATATAATATGATCTATCTCTCCTTTGAACTAAAATCATGCCAAGTCACTCAGAAGGGCCAAATTTCATGCTGCTTTAGCTCCACCGACTTCAAAATCCAAGACCTAACTGGAGACCCCAAATATGCCACAGATCAGTCAAATTTCAGTGGTTCTGCAGTTCCTAAGGAGGAGGAACAGATGGACAGGAACACGAAGAGGTTGATTGCATAAATCTTGTTTCTTATGAAACTAGACTAAAATTAGGTGTTTCAAAATCCAGATCGAGGGTTATGAAGTAGGTGCCAGAATACTAACACATATGACTAGGACAGTAGCTGTTTCTGTTTCTGTTGACAAAAACAAGTTCTTATATACCAAAATCAGTTCTGGTATATCATTTATGTCATAAACTGAGGCCTGGATCTGTGTATATCCAGGTAGGTAAGTAAGCTTTACAGTCATTTCCACTTCAGCCTTGCAACTTCCTAACAATAACTTCTGGTTTCAGTCAATTACTTTATAATTATGTTTTAAAATGTCGTGTCTGATTTGAGCCAAACTCTTAGCTTTTACCTTTGCCAAGAGAAAGAAAGAGTGTGGCATGAAATTGCAATATTAAAAGCAAAAACCGTGCCATCTACAGAGGTACTTACAGTCCAGGGCCATATTTCTACGCATAACTTAGTGTAAGGTTCCACAAGTGAAATCTTGCCATCACAGAGCCCTCAGAAAAGTTTTCAACTTAACTGTTTCTGTAATGATCCATTGGCAAAAATTATTATTATTATTTTTTTAACTAAAGCAAATACCCTCCCCGCTCCAAGCCCTCAATCCTACATAAGGATGTGATCAGCAATGGGTGTGATTTAGAGTTGACGCAAACAATTTTGTTGTTACAGATAAGAAAGGCAGCAATCTCTTCTACAACAGTGGTATGGACAGGAGGCTCTAACACAGAAGATTGGTAATGTGTCGTGGTAACGTGTATAACCTCTTTCTGAAAGAGCAAAAAACGATTTTCTATTCTGACACACACTCTGTCTCCCAAAATACTGGAGATACCCCTTCTCGATTTCCTTTTTCTCCCCTACCCAGAGGAAAGGTTTTGCCCTGTGATGAATCTGCAGAGAATTATGGAGAAGGTAAGCATCTCCAGTGCCAATCTAGAATATGCATGCTGTGCAACAGGGTCAAAACCTGCTGCAAATCCTGGTCCAGCTGCAGCCTCCCAGGGCTTCCACAAATCTTCCTCCCATCACTTTCCCCAGTATCCTGCTCCACATGCCCTGATATGAATCATCCTTTGTGGCAGGAAAGGAGGAGGATGAAATTATCTGGCAGTACCTAAATACATTGGTTTAAGGACTGGTGTTGCAGTTGTGAAGCTACCTTTCCTTTGCCCAAGGCCAAAGCACTCCATGCTGAGCAATCCATTAGGACTGCCACTAACTGTGTATTCATGGCGCTCTTATGCAGCGCAAAGCTCCATTGTGGCTTTGAAAAATCTACCCCCAGTGTTATTCTAATGCAGCTGTTTGTCTCCTTGTGAACTTATAATGATAATAATGATAATAATGATAGTAATAATGACTGACATTTATATAGTACCTTTCATCCAGAAGGATCCCAAAGTGCTTTGCAAACTGATTTGCAAACGACCACATACCCATATTAAACACCCCATCGCTATGTTAATGCAATGTTAATGTTGTAAATGTAAAGTGGCAAAAAGACAGGAAATGCAAAGGTTACAGCTTCAGGAACAGCAGGCCATGCATCTTGCCTATGAAGATCTACCATTCACAACATCACCTGGCAAACGCTCTGCAGCAAATAATACTTCCCAGACTGAAGAAAAGATGCTCAGAACCTTGTGCACCTGGGCATGAAGGTAATTGGGTGAGTGAGGTGGAAATTTCACTCAGTCCCCTTCCTCAGGTGTTGATGTGGAAAGCTGAGTTCTCTAATTTTCTATTTTTATTTGCTGCAATTGAGAGGGCAATACTAGATGTAGATGCCCAACAGTTAGAAGTAATGTGGCTAATGATGCTGCAATTGGACCAAGGGAGGGAATGGAAAGAATCCTGCTGACTTCAGTGAATGCTGGATCAAACATTTGTCGAATTATCTGAACACCAGCAAAATTTCACTCTCTCCCTTTTATGTACTTATTATTGATATTGTGAATTGCTCCTCTATGTTTTCACAAAGAGGGAACCGTTCTTTTCTTTTTCACCCCTTTATTCTTCAAACTATGGGGAGGACAATCTATTTTGGAACCAGATCTCACATGGCAAGTTTCAGCTGAAAGGCATTTTACATCCATTTGAGCTATGTTCCTCTGTTGATAGAACAGATGAGCCCAATGTTAATGGTGCAAACGGTGCTGTTTTCAATGCACAATTAACCAGGTCAACACCGTGATGAATAAAAAATAAAGCTGGCATCAGGGAGGACCCCATGGATGTTGAAATGGGTTGTTTAGGTGCTTGTGGCTCCCAAAACATCCTTATCTCTCAACAGAAGTTTTTCTTTTTTCTTTTTTTTTTTTTTAAT
>VXBW01007849.1:55264-71162 GCA_013400375.1 Thinocorus orbignyianus
AAAAAAAAAAAAAAAAAAAAAACAAAAAAAAAAAAAAAGCCCCAAACCAGCAGCAATATAAAGAATATAAATTATTTATTTTGAGAAGGATTTCAGTCTGTGTTTGCCTCAACATCCATATCAGCTCACAAGGGTTAAAACTCATTCCCCTGTATCTGTTGCTGTCAAGGCAGGTGGTAGAGTAGCTTCCCAAATCTCTTGTAGCTACCCTGCAGGTGACTTTACCTTATCATTTTTGCACCATGAAGGCTTTCATCCCACCTTGCATAAGACTCTGTTCTGGCTGGTTTCGCTCAGCTACGGTAGAAGAGTGGTTAATAGTGTCATTTTGGAATTTCTTATTAACAGGCCAGCAAAACTGCAAGGTTGACAGCACTATTAAATATGACAAAGTCTTCTTTAAAACACTGACTGTTTGACTGGTGAGAGAAGAAAAAAAAATACAAAAAAAAAATCACGGCATGATTTATACGCGGCTGTACGAGTCACAGACTTTCCTCTATATCTTGTGTCCAAGGAATGATAGCTCATCTGCAGTCTGCATTGTCCTCAAACAGCTCCTTGTGGACAGTTCATCTTGACTCTCTAACACTGAAAAACACTTCGTTGTGTCACACTGCATCTTTCCTGGACAAACCACCCCTTTCGGCCCCACCTCAGAGGAGGGTTCCCTCCCAAACTGAAGTGTTTGTAGGTGATCCCTACCTACACTGGGCAGCCAGCTGTCCTGAATGGTAGCGTCATGCCCGTAACAGATGACATTGTTTGGGGTGAAGACTTCATAGCTGGATTGATAAAGTGGGAGGGTATCTCAAACCAGAAGGCCAATTTCAAATTGATGAGTTTATTAAAAAAGATTTTATGTATGTACCTGGGAGTTTTTGAGACACGCAAGAAAAAATGCATTAGGATTAGATTAAATGAGATTAGATTAGATTAACAAAGCACAGACATAGTGGACCAGATCAACAGTCAGTCTTAGTTCAATAGCCTGTCTCAGACAGTGGTCAATATCATCTTCTCTGCAAAAAGCAGGGCACCCTTCAGTGGGCAGCAATGGGGATAACATACTCATAAGGACAATGTCTTCCTAAACCCCATTAATTAGAAGTTGGTTTAGGCACTGAAGCAAGAAAGCATTTATCCACTCTGAAGCTCTGGGATTTTATTTTTTAAAATCCTCACAGTTGTAAATCTGGATGTTCTTGCTACCTAATAGAAGTCTAATCCCATTCTTGCCCTTCCCCTCCTCCATTAAAACTGTCAAAATTTTGGTTTCATATACTAGGAACAACATTTAAAAAAAAAAAAAAAAAACCCCCACCCCCACCACCAACAACAACAACAACAAAAAAAAAAAAAAGAAAAACAAAACCAAAAACAAAAAGCAAACACCCATAAAACCTCAATTGCAGCTTTCACTTGGGCAGGACTGAGAAAACTATATAAGAGCTCACAGCTGTTCTGCCTAGCCTTGAAGATACAAGGGAGAAGAATGACTTCAGTCACTGAAATCAGAGATGACCGATTGTGTGTTATCTGGCTGTAATCGTTAAAGCAGCCTGAAAAATGTCCTTCCATGTATTTTCACTTTTCACATTTAGCACCCATTTCCTTTATGAAACAAGTCTAGTAACTAAACCAGCTTGGAAGGGGTCCAGGGGACATGGTTAGCATTCTGTATTTCAAGCCTCTTAAGTGCATGTCTCTTGGCTAGGCCACTGTCTTTACACCCCATTTGAATAATACAAGGTTTTACTGAGAGGGAGAGGAAGAAGTATTGTCCAAGAGAATAAGGAGAGATATCAGCTCTGCCTCATTTCAAATGCCAGCCCAGTGTCTCATTTTACTGGATGAGTTGTGTAAGGTCAAGAATACAGCCACAGGGCTCAGGGAGAGAGGATACTGATAGTATTTTTCTGCTTGAAGCTTCAAAAAGGTTTAAAGACACAACAAAGCCTTTTTTAGGAAATATCTTGTAACTGCCAGACTTTGGAAGTTTTGTTGGTTTGGCCAATGGTGCCCGTTTGCATTTTTCCAAATCCATGAAGAGTGTGTGTAGGTTTAATTATTGGTGCAGGGATCTCTAAAGCAATCAGTCATATGAGATAATGTTCTTTGAGGTACTACATTTTTGGTTGGTTCATCTATAACACCGTATAAACAGCAATCTGCCTCCTAAAGAAAATATTTTTTTTTTTTTGCACCCAAGAGTTTTTTCATAGGAACCCAAATGTTACAATTAAGATCTGTTCTCAAGTGGTTCCATGAGCTAGTGGGCAACTGCCAGAAGTCTCCTTGTCCTCTGTGGGCAGTGGTCTCCAGACATACTTCATGTCTGGTGAGGAGCTGCTTCTTTTAAAGCAGAGGAGGAGAGAGATGCAACCTAAAGACAAGAGTTCAGCCTACAGAGGTAATGACAGTATGAGTCATTCCAACTCCCACCAGGTGTTGCTCTGACATTCTTTAATAAAAAAAAGTGAAGCTTTCAGATTAAATATCTTATTTTTAAAATGTACTTGTACATGAAATGTTATATTTTTCCAGGTGAGAGGGGAACATATTTTGAGCAGATGCGATTTTAGTATTTGCCCACTGAGCCCCAGCTTTGAAAGGCAGAACTTCCTGTCCTGCCATCCAATCATGAGGAGGTGGACTGGATTTAACAGCTCTGATTCAAAAAGGTATAGAGGTCCTGGGAGATATTTGAAAAATCTATACCCAAAAAGTGTCTGAAGAATATGTTTCTGCTTATCTATGCTTGCATGTGTATGTGGGGTTTTGTTTTTGTTTTATTTTATAACAAGATGTATTGACTAACTGGGAGCATTTTATTAAAGAGAAAAGTCTGGGTAAAGCCAGCAAACTATTCACTGCCAAAATGTACCCAGAAGTACCTGTGTAATTGAATTTGGCTGTCTCTAGCAAGATATTTGATTTTCTATAATTGGATTGGCTAATGGGGGGAAGAGGGTGGGGAGAAGGAGGAACTGGAAAGTTATCTATCTCCCTTGACAAAATGATCCAGTGACTTGGGAAATTTCTCTGCCCTCAGGGAAAGAAGGGCCAGATAAAAACATGAAAACAAAGCAAGTGATGGACTGAAGCAAGAGGTAGGGCTAGAAAGCAGAGGTTAGTGCATGGCTCTGCTATAGACTCCTATGATGCTTGTGGGCAAGTCATTTAATCTTCCTGTGCTTAAACTCTCCACTCTGTGCCTGTTTTATTTCATATTCTGAATGCTTTGGGGTGCAAGTGTGCTGTGTGCTATAGTGCAATTGGATAAGAGCTGGACCTTGCTGCATCCCATAGCAAAACCACACTCACCCATTAAATAAGCAACAGCCAGTAAGTAAATGATGATGTAGATAGAGGGTTTTGAAGGGCTATCACATCTCCTGCATATCTGTCTTCTTACAACATTACTGTGCACTTATTGGATTAGAGGACTCAGGTCATTTATTTTGGGGCATTCAGCATCCCTGGACGTACCCACTGCACGCAACTCTACTGCATGTGTGTGTCTGGCATGAAGCACCCTTCGGCTCATTTCCTATGGGGATGGATGCCATTCTCTTATCAAAGGAGACTCATGATACTGAATGCTATTAGATGTTTTTAAGGAATGAGAGGAGCTCTACCAGGTCAGAGAACAGGCCCAACCAGCTCAAGTTCCTCTCATCAGCCCTTCTCAACTGTTGATGCTTAGGGCAACTGAAATTATAAAGATTATAATTCCTGAAATATAGTATCTGTTACAGACAGTAACCTTCACTATGCTCCCATATCCATCCTGCATGCTGGTCTCATGGAAAACAAGGATAGGAAGCCCACCCCACCTTATGCTATAGCCAAAAATCTAGTTTCTAGTAGTACGGAGCCTATATGTGTGGCCATGGTAAGATCAGATGGGATGGGAGCAAGAATTTAACAAGAAAGCTAAGTAAAGAGACTGACACCTTACCTAATCCCTCCCCACTCATACAACTAATACTTTTACACTAGTTTTGTGAATATATTATGTTTGGTGGTATTGTGACACTTTTTGATAACAGTATCAAGAAATACTCTAATGCTATCCTTATTCTTCATTAAAAATGCAACATTTTCATTTTAAAACATTTTAAAATGTCTCATCGATCTTCCTAAAACAAGAGATAGATTTAAAACTGAGATGGAACAAAATCTTTGATTCACTGACACAATTGTAGTTTGAAATGAGTGCTAGAGTCCTTTTTTAGTAAATAAGAGTTTGGTTTTCTAAAGAAATGAAGCTCATGTGATCAAGTTTTGTGTTAGTCTATGACTCTTTCCTGATTACATTATTGCATGATTCAGCTGAACACACGTCAGGATAGAAAAAAAGCCCTAAAGCCTCAAAAAACAAAGCACAAGTTAGCACTGTCACTGAAGAGAAGGGTTATGTTAGAAGCTCACTCTTGTTAGACACCAGAGAATCCACAAAGTGAGGGTCATCGTGAACATCTTGGCCATAAGCAAAGATTCAGCTGCTGCATGCACCTTTTTAGACACCTGAAAATCTAATCATCCAGACAAAAAGTCAGAGGAATTCCAGGTTCACACGTGCATGGCTTACAGAATAAATTCTATTTTATTTTGCAGATAGATGAGCTATTACACTGAGGATTGTAAAACTTTTTGGAATTAAAATAGATAGGGGAGGAAGAAAGAAAAAGAACACATACCTAAATCTTTCTTTAAGATTTAATGACAGTCTACTTCTAAGAACAACCTGTTGGGAGGGCTGGTTTTATAGCCTCACAAAACTGCAGTCTGGGTTACCTTGGTGTACCATTCCTTGCCTGCCTGCTCTTTGTAGAAAAATGTACTCTCCACTATCAATATACATGAAGTCAACTTCCTTAATCGGTTTAAAAGCCTTTGGAAAATGTATTTTGTGGGTGTCTCACTAGCTGAATCTTTTATTTATGGGCTTGTACTGGGATGGTCATTTGAATTTTTGTTGTGAGTCCATATTTTATTATGCATTTTATTTGTTTTTTATTGAAAGCTTTCTGAAGCACTAAGAAAGATGCTGGGCAAGTGATTGAATAAAAGCAAACTCATTTCAAAACCCCTCCCTGATCTTTCTGCCTCTTCCCACTGCAGGTATGTGCAAACCCAGGCTTTTGCCCCCTATTTCATCGTGCACACCATTATTTTCTTTTACATTCAGCTTCAATGAAAACCTAAACGGTCTGTTCTAAAAACAACCAGCATCAGAATGCTAATAGATGTGATAGAAATGGCAGTAAGTCTATTTATTTTGAGGGTAAGTTTATTTATATTGAAGTAAACCTTCAGAATGAGAGAAGTGTCCTTATTTTCCTAAAAAATTAGGATTTTTTTTTTTTCCTCATCAGTTTTCTCTTTGTACGAGAAGTTTTGGAAAAATTAAAGCTAAATGTCACTTAAAGATTTTTTTGAAACTTCTCAATTTTAAAGAAGATAATTTTGAGATCTTTCTTTTTTCCCTTCTCTTTAATATCATTACTAGGTTTTTTTTGTGTGTGTGTGTGTGAGAAATACATTTTTCTTGAAGAGAATGAAATCAACTGTTTTCTGATTTGCTTTGTATTTTTCTGTGCCGTTCCTCATTTACTGGCAATCCTTCAAAATGGGCTATTTCACAGACAGATGAAGTCACAGCATTCAAGTCCAAAAAGATACTTCCCATTCAGACTACTGGCCTACTCTCACTTTCCTTTGGAAACTGATGAAAGATGAAATCTTACAGGAAGCTAGTGATCTGTTCAAGAGCTTTTTACTACTGGTGACCATGCTGCAGGAGGAAATTGCTGCCTCAGGTTCCAAAATGCCATCACTTTTGAACAGAACATTTGCTGATTATGTTACACGCAAACATAAAAAGAAAAATGAAAGACACAGGTGAATACCAAGGAGAGTTTTCTTTAATGAAAAGTATATTAGGTTGTAACCACCATGGGAAATAAAGAAAGCCCTTTTATTTGGTATCTTGAATACGCAATCAGACAGATCAAGAGGAAATACATAACAGAAAACAATTGATAAAATCACATTCTACATCATCTATTCCATTCTCCCAGCTCTTTTTTCAGTAATGTTGAGATTGCTGATGTCTCCTCAATGTGGCCGTCCACAGCCATATTATTGGACATTTACTCATGAGCAGTCTCTACAAACAACTGCCCCTTTATTCCAGAACATACTGATTAGAGACAAAGGGAACCATTTATATCTGTGTTTTACTCAAAAGGTTAAGTCAACATCTCTCAGTATGATAAGTTGTGTTAAGAATATCCAGCTTATAAAAAGCCAACTTTATAGGAACAGGGTTTTTTTTGGTTTTCTGTTACCCACATTTAGTGGATATTTAGCACCAATGGCATGTGTGTTTGTCTATAGATTTAAAGCAGTGATCTTATAAATTATACAACCACATGATGAAGAGCAAAACAGGTGATTAACTGCATTAACCACACACCTTTGATCAGGTCACCTGCATTCTGTACACTGATTTATCACCTCTGTGTGAGAAAACTACACCTAGGATTTCAAGAAAAGAGTAGAACTGCTGACAGGTCAACCTTCAAAGTGCTCAGATACTAGTATTTTCTTCAGAACTAGAACATCACATGGTCCAACTGGACACAGATTTACACGTGATGTATGTATAGTTCATGCTTTCTTTTCTATTTTTTTTTAACCGCAGATAAAAATCCATGACAGCTTGAAAGACTGAACACCTGTAAATTTGTGATGCTTACAAAAATAATGATTTTGGCCTGGCTGAGCTGGAAATCTTGTCAGAACATATTTTCCCTAAGTCTTTTGCATAACACTGAGGTCAGGAGGAGCTTTTCATCACATTGCTACTTAAAGGTATGAAGAAGATTGCTGGAGATTAAATATTGTTTGGAGTAAGCATGATTGACCTGGCAAGGGATGGAGGAGTTGAACACTAATATGATGATCATGCTGTCACCACACAGCCTGACATAACTTTCCAAGAGGAGGGCACACTCAAACAAAACATCTCCAAACCCTCCTAAGCCAAAGGAGTACCTAGGACATGTCTACATGATTTCTTATATGCAGATGCAAGTGCACTTTCAATAATGTCTACGTACACAAAAGCCTTTAATACCACAGATATCACAGTCTAAGGAGTCCTGCTAAGCAGTATGAGATAATAATTTGGGTTTGGTGCCTCTAGGACTTTTATTCTCCGGGAGGCCAGAGTGAGTTTAAGTTTATCCAGGCAGATGTGGTCATCAAACACAGATGACTCCACTGAGCTAGTCACTTTTGATTTTCTTTATAATCAACAAAGAAATAGGTGCTTTTGGGACATAATTAATTTGTCTGATTTTAGATTTCAACATTAGGATGAGAGGAAGCACAACATAAAAGAGTACACTTCTCTCCACTGACTGTAACAGAAGCTCATGCTGATTAGCTCAAATGTATATACCTAAAAATCTCTGCAGCTACAGATGATGTGTAGTCTGTCTGTATAGACAGACTGTAATGGGAGTTCTAGTAAGAAAAGGTGGGACAAGGGAGTAATTAAATAAAATCTCATCTTTTCTTATTCAGAATTTAAATATAGAATATGGTAAAGTGGCTGAACAACAATTAACTGACAGAGTTAATGAGATAGGGGGAAAAACACTCCAAACAGAATGAGTGCCAGGTTTGGTGAATCAGGATTCCTGTGTGTACCTTGCAAATTTACAATGTCAAATTGACATAATTTGAAGGAGATGGCAGGCATTATCCTAGCAAAAAAAAAAAAAAANTTTGCATATGCATATTTATTTATTTGATATAGCAGCAAATTCCACTATTCTGTGAGTGGCACCTTTGCATCTCACAAATTTCTCCCTATTTGCACAATTAGTGCTGGCAGATAAATGTGCCGGCTGGTGAAGCGTTCTCTTCTACTCTCTCCCCTGCCAAGTCTCTTGCTGAAATACAAAGGCTAACATGCAAACTTCAGATCATAATCCAGTGAGAAATTATTCTCTGTGGGTCACGTAAACCGGGGGGATCTCTACTGTAGAGTCACCAGTAGGGTGGAGAAGTAGGCTATAACCTGCATGGGCTACAAAGAGGTGTGTGGTGTCCAGAAGACACTATTTAGGATGAGCTGAATATGTGGCATGGATAGTGGTCAGGGCTGCAAAGTGTTCATCTCCTAAAATATCAATACCCTAACTGCTTGATCAGAACCTCTGAGTTCTGCTTCCAGCTTCAACTTGTATGTACTATTAATTTTGGATGGAAGACCCAAATTCCTCAATAGCTTTGTTTATTCATTGGTACAGCAGCTGTGTACACTTACTGTAATGTAAAGCTTAACGATCATAAATTCTTCCTTATTGCTCGTTCTCAGAAGAATCAAACACAAAACTCATGTTTCCTCATCTAAGACAAGTTTTTCCTGGTATTACTCTTCCTCCCACTGCCAAGTATGTTCAAAAACACAAATAAAGGAAGAAGAGTTAAACAGGGATATCACCTGTAGCCAAGAGGTATCCTTTGGCTACTTTCCCTAGGCCCCACAGACCTCTCCGGAATAAGGAAGTGATTTTCAATTAGACATCAAACTAATAAGGCACTTCTGATGCTCCATTCCTGCAGGAAGACATTAGTAATTTGTTTGTTCCAAAGGCGCCACTCATATTCACACAAAATGGCATTTAAATGTTAATCGAGTCAGGGGATGGGGAGTGCTTGCCAATCACTATGCAACTTAAGGTCAAGGTTTTTGTCTTAAAGGAGGACTCAATGTTAATTTTAAATTTAAAATTCTTGACAGATAGCAGGTTTTCAAATGCCTGCTACAATCTGGCTTGTTTGATTCATTTTAATGAGTAAGTAACTCCTGGCAAAATGAAGGTTTCCCCATGTCTTCAAGGAAATGGAAGGGCAAAGAGGCACAGTGGACTAATCCTGCATCCACTACAGGGAACAGGAAGCAAAACCAATTTAGACTCCCATTCATCTCTTTGCTCCCCACATAGAAACCAAAAAGAGTAATTTACATTCCTATGAACACTAGGCAATTATTGGAGGTTTCAGTTTAAAAGGGAAAAAAAAAATCTCAATATTAAATTCAGCTTTGACTCTCTGTTCTGGAGGAACATTTTGTGTGCATGCCTGTGCACATCTTTGGGTTTGGGTTTTTTTTTGTTTGGTTGGTTGGTTTGGGTTTTTTTCCTGTGTTTTACATTCCTTGGTAGGTTTTGGGGTAATTTTTTGGTTTGGATTTTTTTTTTTTTTCTTTTACCTTTCAGAGTGTAACCTTGAAATAGTGTACAGAACTGATGATCTCTTCCTGCCTTTTTTTCCCAAATGTATCATTCCCTGATAAGAGTCAAAGGCCTTTGGCCGTATTTACCTCTGGCTGTTGCAAGCTGAGGCTGGGGCTGACATCTCTCATGCAGTTCTTGCCGTCACTGCACAGGTCCATGACGGACTGTCATATGTTCTAGGTAGCCTTGCAGAAGGTAATGGATTCACATTGCCACTAACTCAAACTTGTTTCTTGAGCAGGGTAAGAAGATACAAGGACTACTCCTGATTTCCTTGCTGAGAGAGGCAAGTTTGGAAGGGCATGACTGGAAAGGCTGTGAGTAATCAGTACAATCACTGAGCTTCCAAAAGTTTTGCAGGTGCCCTGCAGAAAGGTAGCGAAGTTAAACTATGTTTGTGTTCAGGAGATAAGTAGAGTTTCTAAGGCATAGTGCATGTAGTGGAAGATGAAAGGTTACACATGGATCTCATAAATGAAAGAGGCCATTTGATTGTAGCTCAAAATAGTTTAGGTTTTTCTGTTGATGATGTCTTCCATATAAGTAGCTCAGACAATCAGATTACCAAGCTAGCTGAAATTAACTCCACACTAAGTTGTACTGAACTGAGTTGCTGACAGTCTCCTAAGTCTGCAGGGCAGGAGAATGCTAAAATCCCATAAAAACAAACAAAATCAAGCACATGGAGTCAAAAGTAATCTCAAGAAAAAGAAACAGATTCAACTTAGTAAAGCACATAATTCCACCTTGAACTAATACAGTACTGTTCTCCAAAAAGTTTACTATTAAATTTGCTGTTATTTCAAAGCAACCAAAAAGGCTCTGAGTCTCAGCTTTGATAGTTCCTGGCCTGTGTGATGGTGCTTAAGGAGAACTTTCTACGAACATGTAGTCCTCAAATATTGGATTCTATTTATTTATTTATTTACTACTATTTTATTTTTCCTTGCTGTGCAATTAATTCTGAGCTCCTTGTGCAATTTTTCCTTCTCATGGCATCACTTCTCTTTATGGAATTACCTAAATTCTTATCCTTAATCAGGAAAAAGATTGAGGAAATGAGTTCTCTTTGCATTTGTTTATGGAATGAGTAAGTTCAATCATACAGAAATTAATTCCTTATTGTTACTTAATACTTTCATTTATAAATGACAGGTCACTTACTTTTTCTGCAAACTAAATACCAGTAAGGTGGTAGGATACAGAAATATGGCACTAATAAGTGTCAACACTGTTACCTTTTCTTCATTTCTCATCTAAGGAAGCTAAAGAAATATCCCAGGAGGCCAAGCTGCCAAACAATAATAGAAAACTCTTTGTTTAAGGCAGCAGTAGAACAACTGCTTTGAATAAAATGAGATCAGTCTATGATCTTCCATCACAAGGAAAAGGAAACCTATAAACTACATCAGATTTGGTTAGTTACAGATGCAGTTAAGTCATGTCAAACTATTAATGTAATCTGCAACCTAACCACTGTGAGTTATCTACAAGAATTTCTAATTGGCCCCTTCCTCAGATATACGTTCGCATCGTTATGATGTCCTTGAATTAGTCTGTGTCAACAGTAGAACTATACTGAGAACTAGCCCGGAAATCAGAAGAACTAAGTTCCCATCCAGTTTGTCAGTATTCAGCTGTAATCTTGGGAAATGAATTTAATTTCTCCCAGTTTCTGCTTTTATTCCCTGTCTTGTTCCTTGTTAGTTTTACTTGGATTTGAACAGTGGGGACTAAACTTGAATAAGTGTGCGTGCAGCACTTGCTGTAGTGGGATGATCACCCTGGTGGTGACCACTTGGTGCTACTGAAGTACAGGTCAATAGTAACAGTCAAAGCAGCTATCCTCCCTCCTTCATTCCACCTTCTCATGCACTGGAAACAAACAGACAAAAGCCAAACCAGCATAAATAAATGTGCAAGCAAACAAAAAATAATAATAAAAAAATCATTCTTTGTTCAGATTATTATATCACAAAAAGAATATAATGAACATTATAAAAGCTCTTCAGATGCTAAGGTTGGAGAATTTAAAATCCAAAGAGACTGTCAAATTACATTGAAAGAAGCAATTCTGCATCCTGACTGTTTAAACTGTTTAAGCTTTTCTATGGACTTTGGTTTCCTAGCTTCTTTCACATGCTTACTTCATATCAAGAGAGATGGGTTTGTGTGGACAAAAACTGCCCTGGGTTTGTTTTTTTTTTGCACATCCAAATCTATGTAGTGTCTTGTAGCCTGAAATGTTACTACTTATTGGGAAAAGCAAAATCTAGGGCATTTCAGTAAGTGTGGAAAAAAAAAAATTACTTCTGCTTTGTGTAAGGAAGCAAGAGAAGGAGTTAAAGTTAAGATGAACCGAACACATGAATGCACTGTGCCCGCTGGGGTCTGGCTGTATATTCATTATACAAGGTCAGGGTCTCACTTCCATTCCTCCTAGTGTAATTTAGGTAAAGCCACCACACAATGCCTGACCTTTCCATGGGACAAGCTCCCTGCCTCCCTCCTGACATGCTGCAGTAAATTTGTGTGTAATTAAACATAGTGTTCCGACACACCAGGTCTCTGTGGCCGTCTGGCCTCCCCTCTCCAGCTGACCTTTCAGATTGAATCCAGCACAGACCACCAAGGCCGGGAAATGGCTAGTATGGGAGTGCGGCACAATAAAGCAAGGCATGTCTTCTCAGTTTAAAAGATGGTCCCTGCTTCCCCCTCCACTTAGGCTGATGGAGCCTGCATCTCATTGCATGCTCCATGTTGAATCAGGAGCAGAAGTCATGCAGAAGAGTAGGAAGGCAGCTTTTCTCTTCAGTGATGCCTTAGCTACCCCTTGGGCCCAAGATATCTCCATGTTCCAGCCACTATGAGAATCCAGTGGACGAAATTCTAAGTATATGGGAAGACTAGGTCCTTCTCTAAGGAAGTCTTGATCTGAACAACCACCTTTGGAAGGATGAAAGCCCTTCACAATAAATAAAACCCCACAAGGTTACATGTTGTTGCTTGACCATCTATTAGACAGCTTAATAAGTTTGGGTAACGAAAGTGGGAGGAGATAGGGAACGGTCAAGATTTAACTAATGGCTAAGAATTAACTACAAGAACCTCCTCTAGTCCATGGGAGTTCATGTAAAAAAGCGGGAGTTCCACTTGTAGGGAGTGGTAGAAAACTATAATGATATGATGCCATGAAAGGTGTATTTAGAAATCCAACTGCTTTGAAAAGAAAATATTATATGGCAAAACTGGGCATCTAAAGACATTCTTTGGAGGCTGCAGATACCATTCCAGAAGGACTACAAAAGCAACAGGACTTGGTTACGAGACTGAAAGTTAACCCACCTACCTTAATTCATTTATATCTAATTTGAACTAGTCTTCTGCTTTTGTTTTATAGTCAAAGGAGAGAAACAGAGAATTCCACATATCTGACCAGCTATTCTGGGTAGGGTTTTCAACCATTTAGACTGATAAAGATCAGTTAGATAAATCCCACCCCAACTTCTACATTTGCACATAGACCAGTGAGCACTATTGCAGTGATACAAAGGGATCCTGAAGGTCCTTTAGGGCCCTGAAAGTCAAACTGTCTATTCCAAGCTGTATCAACCTCAGTATATTCAAGAGAAATGACCTCTTTGTGCTTCATATTTTTCTAATGAAAAAAAAAAAAGAAAAAAAGAAAGTGTAACAATAGTATGAAAAACTATGTTTCTCTAAATTACAGTAGTGTACTACCACAAGATACGACCAGCTTGAATGTGTGAGAAGCCTGACAATGAACAGTTTTGAAATAACATTACTTCAAGCAAATGGTACTGCAAATCTAGGTACATGCCTTGGAAACACTTCTTTGCTATGACAAGCATTTAGGACTAAGATTAACTTCCTGTTAGTTGCAAACATCATTATCATGCTGGTTCTTTTCTGCATCAGGAATGAAGACACCACAAGGGAAAAGGCACTGCAAAATACTATCAGAACAGTTTCAATTGTTAGAAACTCTGCTGTTTATCATCACTTTCCTTTGCAGACAGTCCTAACAAGGAAGTGGAGGTATCTAAGGCATCTAAATGACCTTATAGGGTTCAAGATTTTCACATGCACTGTATCAAACTTATTACTAAAATCTTATCACATAGCCTTCCCTCTGCTTTGCCTTTACACTCTGATGTTAATAATTCTCAACCCCATCTTGCTCATGGCTCATGATCCCATTGTCCTCTAGAAGTTTCATGATATTTTCTCCGCCTTTCCATTCCATTATTTTAATGGGGAGAGAAGTTAGATTTATAGGACGGTAATTGCCAGGACCAGAAGTAAGAAACAGAAAAAGACCTAATTTTTGTAGGTCATCCAGCCATTTCCTTTGCCAGTGTCTGAATGTTCCTTCCTGCATAAGTTCCTCATTTTTGCCCGATGTGCCTGTAGGTCTCCTTTGCAGTGGTTTTTCCACCCTTTCCTTTGGGAGATCACGGCTTGATATACTCCACTGCCAGTACATGTTTTATACCTGATATTTATTGTAAGTTTTTCTATGCTTAATTGTATCCCATTACTCTTAGTTGTGTCCCCATGGACCATCTTAAATAGCTCCTTTCGTTGTTGGCATCTTTCCCCTTCAAGTTTGTGTATTTATTTCTTGTCCTGTTAATCATCCTTTAAGAACAACACAATCTTTCAGTACCGTCATCCTTGAGATATAGAAGAGACATTTCTACCTTGACCAGTTAAGGTCATTCTTCCTGTTCTGAAAATCACAGAGATATCTAAGTAATTTCCTCTGCCTATAAACACAAGGATAATTAAGAGACAACAGATAAGATTTACCATATGGTGGAAGAGTAAGAGTGTTAGAAGAAAAAGCTGAAAGTAAAGGATTTACATTAACGTGACCAAATTCATCCAGTAATCTTAATATTATAATCAAGGGAGTTCTCTGTCAATGCATCTTTGTGGTATCTTAGGAAGTGACCCACGTTGAATTGGTCTCCTTAATAAACTTTATTTTATCCTGCATTGTGAATTATATTTTGCAACACTCCTTTAAAAGATAAAATAATACCAAAGACCTGAAAAGAAAATGCATCATTTCAGAAGTATCAAAACAGAATACCTGGACTGTCTCAAGTAGTTTCTTTTTTTTTTTTTTTCCTTTTCTCTGCCCCTCTCACAAATTAGCAGTTTATAAACTTCTTGTGTATGTACCGAGAAAGAAGCACAGTTCTTGCTGGATGAAAACATCTATTTCCTGCTCACTTAGAGTTTTAAGTCTACATTTTATAATTTCTAGGGATCTAAAATCCAGGATCTTGATTCAATTATAGGGTACAGATTTGGTTGCAAAGTGCATATTAGTGCTAGGCTTCAGTATCAATACTGCCATTCTACTTATTCACCAGGGTGCACTGAGGATTACTTAGTTAATGTCTGTAAAGAGCTAGGAAGTGCTGTTTAAATGTTATTCTTATGAGCTCTTTGGTTTTTGGGGCTGCTTTTATTTCTGTTGAAACTGTCACTAATACTTCCTTGACCTTTTGATTCAGCTGCAGCACCTTTGGCAAGAGAACTCCCTTTTGAGGTTGCTGGTATTTCATCCATTTGATTTACCCCTGAGCCTGAAGCACACTTATTTACAATCAGAGTTAAAGCTTGGAACAAGGACTGTTGAGTTGGTTCTTCAACTCTGGTGAAAAATCTGCAACACAGAAATTATCAAAAGAGGAAGCAGCAAACAGAAACAACATATGTTTGTCTCAAGTCCTTCTTGCAAAAGTCATCCTTTTGCAGCTTTTGAAGTGGGAGGAAGAGATGTAAATCAAATCCAACGGAGTGTTAGATAGAGTAGAACTGACATTTGAAGCTGCAATACCTTAAAGTCAATATCATTATCTCTGATATTTACTGTAGCGTACAATGCTTGGATGAAATGGTAAAGTTCACGTATTCTTCCCATACACTGTATTGTCATATGTGCTGTTACACGCACACTCATGCTCACACACACAAAGAAATTAGAACTAGCTTCACCTAAACACCCAGTGTAAACTCCCATCTAAGGACAACTGTTTCTCAGACTCTTCAGAAGTGTTGTGTTGGAGGGTGAGACACTTTTTAAACGTGATTCAGCTCATATACAGATTGTCTTACTCAAACGCATTTTCAGACATAAATGCTGGTACTATTTGGGATAGGTGATTGGTGGAGAAGACAGAAATGACTAAAGAGATATACTATCTGAAGGGGGCAAGTTTGGGGACTTCTCAGATGGGTGCAAGGCAATGAGAATCTCACTTGTACTTAGACATCTGCAGTCAGACAGTTAGGACTTTTTGTTTGCAGTCAATGAAAAGAAACAAGAAAGCCCTGGAAACACGCAGTTGAGTTATCTGAGATGTGTATCTCAGAACGTGATGAATCACTCTTGGGAGAGAACTATTTCTATCCACTGACTGTAAAGGGAGTCTAACATAACTGGTCCAGATTCAGATGTCTCTCTTCTGGCCTTCAAAGTTAAGACAAATTGACCTCACTCCAGTTTATATTTGCTTTTTGCTATTTTTTTTTTTTTT
>VXBW01007849.1:80759-103256 GCA_013400375.1 Thinocorus orbignyianus
CAGGATTTGCAAATTAGCACAGGGGTGTGCAAGGCTGGGAGCATTTGCACCCTGAGAGGTAGTGCAGGGACTCACTTCTCCAGAGAGATTTCTGCATCTTGGGCAGACTTTTGCAATGCTGCGGATACAGCTGTCATAACATTTAAATACAACAGGCAACCTTTCATTTCCATGTAGATAATTAATTTCCCTTCTATTATTATTATTACTTTTATTAGACATTCACTAGGACTCCTGTTTCATGTCTCAGCTTAAGACTAAGTACTGCAGTGTTTCACAGACAGCTTCCATCTTTTCTTTCAAGCAGTATAACAATTTATGTATTTTTAAGTATGTACCCTTTTTATGTCTTGTTTTTATAGCAAAAGAGAAACCATGAAACTCAGTTGTTATCTCTCAATATATTTATACATGCATGTATGTAGGAATGTATGGAGCTGTAACTGTATATACATCCATATTCATCCACTCATATAGTACACACCTACACACAGAAAGAAGCACAATTTTAAATCTGAGGAAAAGGCTTTGATGGGCTGGAGAATTGTTTGTAGACAGTGAGTGCCTTCCCTGTGGCAGGGAGCAGGATGAAAAACTGGTAAGCTCAAGGATGTGCGAAATTGCCACCTTCTTCTCCCAGCAGCTTCCTGAGTTATGGATAGGTTCACACCCCAGGCAGCAACTTTGCCTGCAGTGTCCACCAGACCAAAAGGCAACCATCAGGGACAGATAGCAGGGGAATGCCAGAAGCCTCTGGGATGGTGATACTGCTCTCCACCTGTGCTTGCTGGGAACAAGCACCTTTTGTCCCTGCTGGGTCTGCCTGGCTGAGCAGACCCTGCCTCCCATGGCACTGCTGCAGCAATGCCTTGCACCGGGGCAGCTGACCATGCTCGGCAGCACCAGTGAATAACTTGTAAAGCTGAAAGCAGCTTTCGCCCTGATTTCCACCTAAGTCAGTCTTGCTTACTATTCATCAGACCCCTATCCCTTGCCCTCCTTCCTCGGGCATAATTGGCCTCTCATTATTTGTACATTATGGAGATATCTCACTTATCAGCATAGTAGAGTAGGGGAAGAAAGGATGCTGCCTGCCTGCACTCTTCCTGTATCACACACAAAATTCTCCTGTTTCTTTACTGTAGAAAACAAAACAACAAAACCAAACCACAGCAAGTTTTCAGACAGCAACCAGGCAATGCAGCACTATATCAAGTTGGATTTATGACATCCCAGAGAGCAGGACAATTCCTTAAAACACACTCACAGTCAGGAAAGTGACTCTGTATAAAATGCCATCTGGGGTTTCCATATTTTATTTTCTCTCCCTCTCTCTTTCTCATAATGCTTCCAGGTTGAGTTTGTTAAGTCAAAAATAATTTTTTTTCACTCCCACTCTCAGGTCTGACACACTGCCCTAAGGACAGGTCATGTATTATCTAGCTCTTATGTCATCTTACAGGAGAAAGATTCTGCCAAAAAATGCAGTTTGATCGTTTTCACCCTTACACCTTGTCTATCACCTGAAACCTGCAGACTTTCTTTCAGAGAGCAATGGGAAGCCAAATACACTAATACTCCTTTAAACCTATTTCATATGGGGAAAATTGTTCTAACTAAAAAAGTAAACAATGAAACAGAAGAACTGGATTCTTTTTGCAGGTGTTTCACAGTTCAGGCATGTGAACCTGCTATTTTGAATTTTTTTATTATAAACAGCTCTAACACTATGATGAGAAACATTTTAATCTAAAAACTGTATCATAGGTGACCTGAAATATTTATTTTATTGTGCTGAGGGAACATGCAGCTGTTGTGCTAGCAGGGCTAAAAGATATAATTTGAGTCCAAATGCTTTTTAAAAACATTTCTTTTAGTCAGAAAAAAAAAAAAAAAAAAAAAAAAAAAAAAAAAAAAAAAAGAAAAAAAAAGAAAAGTAATTTCTTAATTAAAAATTATGAATGTAACTTTTGTTGTATAGAATTCCCAACAGAATAGCTCAGATCTTCCTTACTGTGACTTCCAATAGCTACTTAGAAATCTGGCCTCGACATCAGTACAATTATGATCTTGCTGGCTAGCTAAAGAGAAGCGAGAGGCGTCTCTTTGTGCATTGAGCCTTTAATTAAGCAATAATAAATGAGATCTACCCATAGTTCTGTGTGTCAGGCTTTGGCTTAGGAAATATAAAGACTGAAGAGCTGTGATTCATGTTCAAATATAATGCATGGTTAGGTAACATCCAAACTGATCAGAGAGGGGAGCCAAGGTCCTGATATAACCCAACCATTCATCACTTATCAGCTCTAACCTCTTGACAATCAGGGCACCCCTCCTTCCTTTGGTAATAGGTTAATTAATTACCAATTTAGAAGTAATCTTACAAATCAGCTGTTGCCCTTGATAAGAATTAATTGCAAATACTTTTTGGGGAGGAACATATTAAATGGACCTTTCTTTAAAAGAAAATATAATCAGAAAGTAGATGAGGAGTAAGACTCCTAGAGTGGTTCCAGAGATAGGCAAATTGTCTGAATCCTCTTCGGTGGGGATGGGGATGACAACAGAACTTATTAATTTTATTTATTGAGGAATTACCAAGATAGTGATAAAACTAAGCTCATTTACAAGCTGCCTTAGCCCACCCATTTTGAAATCCCTCTGAAACAGAAAATTCACCCACTCCTTCTTCCAGTGGGGGATTAATATGCAGCTTAGTTGTCTTGCCACTGAAATTAACCAGTTTTAATTATCTTAAGATTTCTGTAGCTGAAGTTAGGTGTGTGGAACGTAGGTGTCGAAGCTTCTCCAGTAATTAGTGGAAAATTCTTCAGTCTATTCACATGGTCAAATGCAAGTGTTCACTTTAGGGTGAGATGAACCATGACCTAAACTTTTGTAACTCTCTTGTCTACCTACAGACTATAAAGGCAACCTCAAGTCACTTGTTCAGATAAAGATGCACATATTCGAGGTAGGACACTTTTTTTGGGTAGTATTCAATTTTGCCTTTTACCATATCTAAACCTTTTACGCTGTGCTGGTAATATGGATTAGACTTCCTAACAGAGGAACAGAGGACCTTTCAGGATGGGAAGGGCCCCTCCTTTTAGATGTCTGCCTTAGTATTAGAATGATCTTGCAAGTGCTAGCTCTTGTCTATGGACCACAGAGATTTAGAGATACAGGTGCTTATATCATGTGATGTCTATGTCTATGTATCTCTGCCTAGATAGTTTGCCTACCATCTGCCCCAGTGACACAGTTTCTTTCAAGGAATAGATCTGACACCTGATGTGCTCGAAAACTACTTCTTTTAGTCAATTTCATCATGGTGATACTGAGTTTTCATCATGAATGACCAGAGGTGTAGGCTGATCTTGAAAAAAATATATGAAATATAAAGTAATCCTGACAATAGCTGATGTTAGACTGCAATATTGAGATCCAGAGCTAGATCTTAAAAACACAAGCCTCTTCCAGCTTTCAGAACTTTGAAATCTGAGATCCAATCCATCAGAAAAACAAGAATTAACTACAAGGAGTCCCAGTGAACTCCTCCAGAATTGGAAGGGATTTTTGCAAGTAGACTAGTCTTCTCTAATAAGAATTCAAACTCCTTGGACCTCCTGATGTTTATCCATTACTAGAAAAATATATGCTTCATTTCCCATTCCCATTAACATGGATAGTTGTGGCAAAGGTGCATGAGAACCAGCAGGTTTATAGATCTGTAGCCATATGAATTATCAGCAAGATGCTTTGACTCCACTGGAGTCCAATATTTACATCTCCTGCACCAAGCCATCAAGAAGACTATGCATCACTTGAGACCTACCTAAGCACTCAGCTAGGCTCTGCTTTCTCACATTCTTTGCTGCAATGAGGCCAACCCAACGTATCCTAACCATCAGCAATATCTGGCACAAATTTTCAGGAGAATTTGAAGATTGGTTCTTATTGTATGGCTGTGAGTTTGCTTATGTGTTATTATAACTAAATATAAAATGAGTGGCATACTGTAGTCTTATATTCTCCCACTATATTCTCCAATTGAGTAATTATTAGACAACTGATGAGCTGATTTTTCTCTCCCATCACTTTTGGGGGTTTTGCTGGTCAGAAAGATATGAAAATACTTGTAAGAAATTTCTGCTAAAAAAGGAAAATCTCTCAATCTGTGCAGAGAAAATTGGAAGAGAAAAAAACACAACCAACAAAATAATAACCCCCCCATGTCTATAATTTCAAAATAATCACAAATCAATAATTTAAAGGAAGGAAGTGTTGGGTAAATGTCAGTAGAAAATTATTTTTTGCTTTGAAATTGCTGTTCATACCTAAAGACTAATAAACATAGCATGATAAGAAGAAAATTAAACAGTTTAAAATAATGATCTTCAAATATATTCAGCTGAATTAATATGATTTTCTAAATTGTTTATTTGTCACGTTTTTCCCAATTTTACTTTCCATCACATCTGGAACAGGAAATATTATATAAAAAACAATCTCAAGCTCTCCTCTCCAACAGGAAGAAACAATTCCTGTCCAGCTCTGATGTGCTACTGGCCAGTTTTGGATATCTAATTAGAGCAACATTATTTATCCATTCCACTGCTAATGAAGATTCTCCTTGAACTCAGTGCTAGGGGATAGCATTTATGCCTCGGTAAGACCTATTTTTCAAGCTTCCCTGTCACCATGAAATTCTAAGTGGCCGCAGAAAGAAGCGTAACAAACACCACGAAGTCACAGACACCAATGGGTTTGTTACAAAAGCATGTGCTGCTTGGAATATGAACAGCATTGTTTCTATTTCTAACTACAGCATAGTTCCTAAAATATTTTCCCTAGAGCCATGCAAACCTGTTGTTGCAAGAAAATTAATGGAAACTAGGTTTCTTAGGTGTTTTTTTTTCTGGGTGCTTTTTTTATTTTTTGTTGTTGTTTGTTTGTTTGTTTTGTTTTGTTTGTGGTTTTTTTTTGTTATTTGTGTGTGTGTGTGTATTTGGTTTTGTTGTGTTTTTTTTTTGTTGGGTTTTTGTTGGTTTTTTTCTTCTTTTTTTTTTTTTTCTTTCTTTTTCCCCCTAATCAACAAACACATGGGGTTGAAATTTGGCTCTTGAATAGACCCTTCTGGTCTTAGATCCAAGCAAACAATTTCTTAGTTCTTGGGCAAGATTCAGAGTTTTATTTCAAATTGGAAAAACTTTTCTGGTGAAACACAACATCTTTATCAGTCTCAGCGTAAACAGAAATGTGAAATTCAAAGAGAAATTTTTATTTCTTTTTTTAATCTATGAACCTGTCTAAAACTGGAACGTAGCCCCCTCTGAACAGAATCTCCAGAGATTCACAGTCCCTGCTAACCCCTCAGCCCTGCGTTCCTCACCAAATAGATGTCATACATCATTTCTGAAACTCAGACTACAAATGGGAGCTGAGAATGTGCATTTCCTAGAGGCAGGAGTAAATGATTCCCCTGACATCTCTTTCTCATATATGGTGTTCCACCACCTATTGTCCACTCCGTATGCTTCCTTCTTCCTGGTAATACCCCCAAGAGATGGCTGATGTCCCACAAAATAACCAGAGAATGCATCTTTAATTGGGTCCAGAAGAAACTTTATTACCCTGTAGCTAGCTTCTTTAGTTTTTTCTATAACAAATTATCCTAATGATCTGACCCAGGACCAGATGTTAATTGCAATGGAAAGTAATCAATTTCCTTTACTGAGCGTGAACTCATTTGCAAGGTTAGTCAGTGAGCAGATATGGAGTTCTTAATGAGGCAAGAACCTAGCAGACCTTCTGGGTTCCTTGTGTCAATTCCAGGTTTACTGCATTGCACCCATTTTCACTCTACCCATCTTCAGCCAGGCCACCCTAATAAAAAAAGTAGCCATGAAAAAAATTGCAATCTGTCTCTAATCATTTGGTAAAGGATGGAAAAATACTAATAATGCAACAACCACAGCCATCTGAGAGCGGTAGATTCTGAGAGACAAAACCACCCTCTGTATATATATAAAAATAAAAATAATAAATATGTAAATCACACAGGAAATTATGGCTAACGGCATGTTGTTTAATAGAGGCTATTATTATAAATATGGGAGATGCTCAAACAACAAATTAAGCCTGCAGTATTCTGAGAAAGAGCTCAGAGGACGCAACCTAAATTCTAACTTGGCTGCTGTCTTTGGTGCTTCTGTGTTTTCGTCTGGGTTTTATATTACCACTGAGCACAGCTTTAAGAGGGAAAGGTTGGGCCATCCAGAGCAATAAAAATATAAAGAGGGGAGGGTGGGAGCAGAAGGAGGCGCTTAATCTTTCAGTGAACTTATCAAAAGACAGTTTTGTAACAAAAAGAGCTTTCACTACAGTTGGATGTGAAGAGTATTTTCTGTCCTGGGGAGGACAGGTGGAGGAAGGTTATCTGCTCAGCAGCCACCGGGATAGCTGTAACAGTGCAACCTCTAGTGTATTTGCACCAATGGAGCTGAAAATTGGTGTAAACACCATTGTTGTGAAGAGAAGCTTAGCCTGCTGACCTAGGGGTTGCAGTGGGGCAATTACACCCTACTGCTGCTTATGGTAAGTCTCTAGTCTAACCTGGCTCCATGAAACAACTTTTTTTTTTTGGTTAAGAGACAATAACCCTCCCCTCCAGTTCACTCTCAGTTGCTAATTCTAAAGCAAGCTTTGCTGATTCTCAGCCCTAATGTTAGTGTACAAAATCCTGTATCTACCATTTTACATGTGAAAGGGGACCATAAATTTAAACTAAGTCCTCTTCCAACAAAACTTAGTTTTAAAATATTTAAGAATTAGCCCCAGTGCATTAAGATTTAACCTCATATCTCTGCTAATTAGGAAATTTTAAATACAAAATGAAATAGTTGCCTTTCACAGGGTGATCTTCCACAAAATACTCCAAGGTATACGGGCTGTCAGAACAATCTCTATCCCAAAGATACTTCTGGACAGGAGGAAGCAAAGCATGCTATCAGGCGAATGATAATAATGTCTAGAACTATCACTCCCTTTCAGAAGAAGGTATCTCACATCTCCAGTACAAGCAAATGTTTCTGGGAATTCACATTTTTGTGAACTGGTGGTACCACTGCACAACTCTGGTGCCTTCAGACATGAGGGCAATGTGCTACAGAAGCGGTGGAGACAGGTCAGCAAGAGAAAACTAAGGGAACAAGGATTAATTAAAAGAGGAGGAGGGGAAAAAAAAATCCATCTCCATAATATATTTTTATTCATACACATTACAGCGGCTAATTGCAAAACTGAAATCTCAGTGGCCCCCAATGGAGTTACATAAAGTACTAGTAATTTTCAGTGCATTCAGCTAGAAAGGGGTATTGGAAGGTGCATTCTGCATCTGTCTACATTAATAAATACCAGTTCAGTAAGAGACTTTCTCAGTGATGAGGTCACCCCCATGTTGTGCCTATATTAGAGACCCTTTCAAAGTGCACACGACAGGTTGTTCTGCTACGTCAAGGACAGGGTTCGACGAAGCCTGGCAGCTTCCCAATTTGTTTGAGGTGAATACGAGTCCTGGAGGTGAGGGTGGGGGTGTGGCCATGGCTGAAGAGAAAAACATGTTTTCACTGTCATCTTCCATGCACTTCCAGGGGTAAAATCTGAGTCAGCGATTTAGCATGGGGTGGTTTCCCCACCAAATGGAATTAATTAGGAAGGATGTTTAAGGAAAAAGACATATTGTGCTTCTGTCTAAGGGGAGCGAGTGTATCAGCTCTGCTCACAGAAAAGAAGCCACATCTTTCAGCATTTGCCCTGGAGTTAGTTCAACTCTGGGAGCAGGAGCAAACATGCTTTATAAAAGTCTTTTCCCAGCAGTCTTTCTCATCTGGCCTGTTTCTGCATTTAATGCGGAAATCAGAAGAATGATTGACTGTCAATGAATTTGTGAGAGAGTAGAACTGATAACTGCTCGTGGTGTTGGGCAGCTGAAGACTTTGGGCCATTGTGCTGCAGAAGAAGCCCTAGCCCCATCCAGCCCCAGCCCTTGAGTCCGTCCCTGACTGCAGCAGGGAAGGAAGAGCTTCCACTGGGGCTATTAGGCAGCAAGCTGCTTTGGCAAAATTGATAAGAGTGCAGTGAAGACCTCATACCTCTTCAGCCAGAGTTTGATGTTATCTGCTTATAGCTCTATAAACTCAAAGGCCGTTCATCTGCCTGCCAGACGCCAGCCCAGATATCTGCATGAGTAATCACTGCAGATCCAAAACATTGCATGTGACTTAGATGCCACTTTCTCCCTCACTTCTCCTTTCCCCATCTCACCAAAAATAACAATGACACAACTGTTATTTCCACCTTTTCCTTAGAAGAGACATCCAAAAGCACTTCCTTGTCTACTTATCACCTCTTCTTTCTCCTCAGAGTCTCTCTGTGCACCAAGAAAGAAACATTTTTTGTTGAACACATTGGCAGTTTCATTGGCATGAAACCTTCACTTTCATGAGGTTGCTTATGAAAAACTTTTCAGTAGAGGATACTGAACGTTACTGGGGAATGCACAAAGTCATTAAAATAAAGCTTCAAAGAAACTACAGGAAACATCATGGGTTCACAAGCTGTGTCACGAATCCCAGAGCCTACAAAACCACATTTTCTTGCTTCATGAAGGGTCAGCTTTGGACAGACTCAGACAAATTTATCCAGGCAGGCTTATTAGCCTGGTCTCCCGGCCAGCATGTTGGTGCTTGCAGCAGGGCTCAGAAGAGGGGCTTGGGTGCAAGGTGTGGGTGGTGCAGGAGGTGGAAAAGTGCAGAAAGCATGGAAAGAAGGAGGTGGAGGGAGTGGTAGGAACCTGGGGCCCAGGGCAAGGAATCAGAGGATGCTCAGGGAAGGAGTGGGAGTGATGGGGTCAGCATCCAAGTCAGCAAGAACACACGGAGGAAGAGGAGATAGCAGCTAGGTGTGGATTGGGAGACTGCGATGATGCTGGGCTTAGTCACCCACTCCCAGTGGTACCCAACACACCAGTGTCCCAGCAAAGGCAATTCCCACGCGCACGGCACTTAGCCAATTGTGCAGTGCTGCATGTGGGGAAAAAGAAACTTCTTCCTGACCCCTGCAGGCAATCAGTTTACGCCCTGAAGCATGAGATTTGATTAGCCTCATTATCTCAGCTTACATAACTGTAAATGTTATTAATGGTAATAAAATTATCTAGCCTGTTTTAATAATACAGCCACAGTATTTGTCTCGATGACCTCCCGTGGCTGTAAATCCCACAGGGGACTGGCACACGGCAAAGTGGTTCTTTTTATTTATTCTAAATTTACCAGCCATTAATTTCACCAAGTCACTCCTTGTTCTCCCATTATGGGATGGAGCGAGAAGCGGCCAATTAGGTCTCAGTACACCTTTCCTAATGTCAAACAGTAACTCCAAGTCTGATTAATAAGTTTGGAAGTAGATACCACCAGGCCTTCAAGCCTTGGGATTAATCCTCTCTCCTTAACTGTCAACTAATGTATTCCCATGATAACATGGCACTTGGCCTGTACTCTTTAAAACTCATCATGCAAGTAAGGAGATTTAGTACTCTAGATGTGAACTATCAGTTACTTGAAGCCTAAACTACAGTTTTGGCTTCCAAGTGTCCCAAAGTAACACAACTGCTCTGATGTCTGTGGAGAGGTCTTGCCAAGAGAGATGTAACAGCATCCCTTTAGATTGGAGACAGAACATTTTATGCCATCTCTGATGTTCTGCTTTCTGCCTCTGCTGAAGAAATCAAGTAAAAGTGCAAATCCCTCTCCTGCTAGAGGATTATGCTTCCCCCAGAGGTCTTCCCCAGCCCATACTCGAGAGTGTTCAAGAGAGGAGAAGCTGGAGATGGTCATAAACTCTGTTTTAGGTGATGCATGCTTGCTCCGTTCTATGAGAGGACTTTTGCCTTTTATCTTACGCAGAGAAGTTGCTGGGCAAATCAGATAAAGAATGAGAACAACCTGTTCCTTGTCTTGCCTGAAGCAGATTGTACCTGCATCTACAATTTTTATGGAAATGCTGAGAATCTGTTCCCATACCCACACTTTTAAATATAAAGGATAGTATTACAGGACAAAGTCAGGGATTATTTAGAGAGTAAAGAAGTAATAAAAAGATACTACTTCATTGTGTTTCTGTGTACAGTGCTGAACTTGTGTTCTCATGTAGGATGTGGGAGGAAGCATAACTTCAGCTTTTTTTTTCAAGAGTAAAGATACAATGATATAATTCATATTCTGATTGTTTTGTAGTTGTTGGGTTTTTTTAACAAACAAACAAACAAACAAAAACCACAACAAAACACCAAAAAACTAGTTTTGCCTAATTATTAAAAATACCCTATGTAAACTTTTGCTCTTCGTCAGAATGATGTTGTCCCTAAGTGACTATAGCAAAATAAGCCTAGCTGAAAACAAGCAATAAGGTCAACAGGGAGGTCGTGCTGTTGGTTGGCCTAACATAATTTACACCTTAGATTAAACCCTTCCACTTCTCGTTTCTCCGTTCGGAGAAAGCATTTGTAGACACATTCTGATCCAAATGAGAAACTGGGCTAAAGAATTGCTCTGGTTTGTAAGAAAGAGGGAATTCTTCAGAGACTATGTCAGGGGCAGGGAAGCAGCAGGGGGATGAAGGATGAATTTGCTCTGTACACCATGATTACAGCATTTGTTCACTTACAGCATAGGCACATGGGGTCCCATTCCAGAAACTGTTGTGTGCTATTCCCTCCTGAGGACACCACAGGTCTTCAGCAACAAACTGTGCAAGACCCAGATCTGTCATAACAAAAAGACCCCTGAGACTTTAATCTACATACCCTCAGTAGTTTTGGGAGAAGGGAGTGTAGGCTTCCGCCTGAGGGTACAGCTGTTAGTATTGCCATTGGGCTGTTTCCCTTTCACCTGCTCAAGCAACAGCTCTTTAATATGAGAGCTGAATCCAGCCAGTGTCCTCAGGCCAGACAGAAGGATAGTCCCTCGTCTTGGGCAAGAGCAGTTCCCCAGTAAAAGCAGCAAAAGGCAGAGCAGTTCCTGCTAACCCCATCACCTTTCAGAGCAAGGGGAAGTTCCACATAAGCCTCATGGAAAGCCTCTGTCCTCTGAGCTTTCTCCATGTAAATGCTGCTCCTTGTTACCACCACGACAGCATAAATCTGTGTAGATAAACTCTCCACACTGAAGGCAGAGCTGAATTCCCAGTCCACGGCATTGACCTACTAGTTAAGCACTGCAGTGCCGTTTGCTGGATTCCCAGCGCAAACATATGCTTTCAAACACAAATTGGGATTCTACTAGCAGATTAAAGCTGTTTTCCTTCCCTGGAAAACAGCCTGTAAGGAAGAGAGTTAAAGGCTCGGCTGCCTCACGGTGCTCCCTGGCTCAAGAGGNCAACTCCACGTCTGGTGCCTTCCTCCTACCGATTTCCCTCAGGTCAGAAGAACTCTGTCATCAATCCCCCACTGAGACTTATTTCCAAAGATCAGCACTGACCCAGAAGTCACTTGGCACCGCACCACCAGAACAGCGTGTGCCGGCGCTGCTGAGAGGAGAATCTCACAGAGACCGGATTCAGGATGTCGGGCCGTCTGCTAAGCACTTGTCAGGCTCCCATATTTCAGAAAGAATTCTTTATGCGGCTGACCTGGTGACTGGAGGATGTATTTATAAAACAACACACAAGGGCCAGTCTGGTTGACCCCATCGTAACGCTCTGCATTGCTGAGCAGAAGGGCCTGTGCTGTGTTCCTGTTCTCAATGCTCCTGCCCAGAGACGGGATGGGAAGGGGTGAACAGCACTGGGGCTGAAGGTCTATGAGGAGAGTGGACAGAGATGCATGTGAGTCATTTTTTGAATTCTTCACCCTGTCATGGGCAGTGAGCATCACTGGGGTCACAGAAAAGGAAGGACCTCAGGGCTGGTGTGAGGTAGGGATGAGGTAAACGGGTTTCTTCAGCTCAAGGGCCCTCACTAGAAACCCTATACAACACCATGCCATCTTTCCTGCTCTGGGACTTCAGTTGCTGCTTAGTGGACCACATGTTCATCAGACACCTCCATCTAGCAGAGAGAGTCCAAAGACAAGACAGAAGCAACACCGCTGTCCTGTGGATACACTCAGCCCAAGAAGCAGCAGTCTACACGAAGGACTGTTTGTAAATATAAGCCAATAAGTAGCTTAGACCTTGTGAAAGACAGAGCAAGAGAGCCTTCTGCTCAACATTAAAGAAGGAAGGGACTTTCCCCTGAAATTGGCAATGCAAGGAGCTGCCTTGCCACTAAGAAGCAAATCCTTCTACCAAGACATTTCTATCCCATTGGGATTGTATCTGCAGCAGGTGATAGCACCACCCTGCTCATCGTCTCTCAAGACCGCATATATCCCTGCAAAGGAGGGAGCCTTCTCCACATGAATACTGAGTGCAATTTGCAAACATCCCTCACACAATCTCTGCGGTTAGAGTCTGAACAAACTGATACATTTTTCATTAGAACCAAAACACATCCTTCAGCGCCTGCCAGCTCAGAAGACACAGAAGTTTCCCAGATCTGAGGCCACCGGATTCCATCCTGCATGCACGCGTGGGACAGCTGATCCCACAATCGGAGCAGGACAGATGGAGAAAAGTGCCTTGCTTTGGACACATAGATGCCAGCCATAAAGGAACTTCATGGTAAGAAACAATTGCACTGCCTGTGTTTGGAAGCTCTCTGAGACCGCACCTTTTCACCATGTAAAGAGAACCCGTGCCAGGAGCATCAGCGCTGACTTCACCTGTGTTAGCTGGTATTTCTAAGCAGCCAAGCACCGAACAGCAGTGACATTTATTCAAGCAGTTTTGAAGGTGCAGATTTGAAATTCAAACCACAGGCTTTCACTGTGGTTGGTCAGAGTATGACATGCCATTATGGCTCTGTCTTCTGGGGTGAACGAAGTATTTTGTGGTGATGCTTCAAGTTGTCATGCTCACAGCTTTGAATTTTGCATTCTCTGAATACTGTTAAATCCTCAAGGGCTTAAGCATTCAGAAGAAGGGAAAAGGCCACTAATGGGAGAAGGGGAAAGAATTAAAAGGGCCCACAACTTAACGCACAGCTAAACACAAGTATACACAAACACATACACAATCAACTCAGTCCTAGTTTGAATGGAAGTACTCCAGGAAGAACAATTCCTTTCACTCCAGGAATTACTGGGTGAATTTCTTCAGCCCATGTTATGTAGGTCAAAGCAGATTATTGCAGTAGTCCTCGGGGCTTTAACGTCTATGAATATACCCAGCTGATTGCTGAGCAGGCCTTTGGAACAGCTCAATGTAACGTGTGCTGATACTGTTCAGGCACAGAGGGTGGGTGCATGCCTGGGCTGAGAGAACTGTATTTTTTAATTATAACTCATGATTTTCAGTGCTGAGATGCTGCATTCACATCCCAGTTCACTTACTTTCCCAGCCTTCACTTTGGTTTCTGTGCAGTCTGGGAAAGTAATGTGGGACTTTGGTTGTCACTGCAGATCCATGGGACCACTTTTCATGGCAGCAGGACTTAAAATCCCTTTTCCTACTCTTTTCTTGGGGTGGCTGCGGTGCTTGTCTGACTCTATGGGAGTCTACACCAGGCCTGGTCAGAGCAGCTCTGAAGCCTGATGAGTGCTACGCTGGTGCAGCAGGGAGAGCACCATAATGCAGCTAAGGGCAGGAGATGACACTGCCTCTTTCTGTGGCAGGTCGCCACTGGAGCTATTTACTTATCTCCTCAAAACACGTCCTTTGCTGTCCTTAGGAGTTCTGGTGATTTATGTAGGGCTGGCTTCAGACATCCCTCCCCTCTAACTCAGCTAAGCGCCTCGATAGTGATGGCAGAAGAACTGAAGCTGCCTTCTTTCCCAGTGTCTCGGCAGAGGATGGCTCCGGCAGGAACCAGAACTGGCATCTGTTGCACGTTGTGTTAGGACCCCGGGCTGTGAGCTGTAGCAGCATGGAGCAGACGTGCCTTCTGCTCCACCGCCTTGTCTGTGGGGAACAGCAGACGCTGGGGAGAGAGGGAGACAGGCACCACTACAGATTCCTTATCATAAAACACCAGGAGCTCTGAGTCAGAGCAGGGGCCAGGTCTCGAGGCATTTTAATCTGCAGTCTTCCAAGCACGGGTCCAGCTAATTTTCAAGGTCCTCTTCTCCCTCCTCCCTTTCACACAAGGGCTGAGTTATCACGACCTCAGTATTCATCCCATGGTACAGGTAAAACCAACATTAATTCTTTGCTCTCCCATCTCATCATTTCTATTTCAGGAGCACTTGGTACCTTGAGATGCAGCCCTTATACTCTGACTTTAGGCCCCTGGTGAATCCTCAGAGATGGCTGTGCCTACCCTTTCTATGCCCATTACTTAAAAAAAAATATAATAAAAAGATGACCATATTAGTATGCAGAGAAAGCCAATTTATAGGGCATTAGGCATGCAGTATAAATGAGACTACAGGAAGAGCAGTGTGGATGGTGAATGTTTATGGAATAAGTTAACAACTGGGAATGATGTTGCATTTTCCATGCAAGCAGACAAACAGATATAACATGGTCCCAACAGGGAAGAATAAATCCCTGTAGTTTGTGGCCTACTTTCAGCTTCATTAATGGAATAAAGGCCAGGAGGCATGATGTCATGAAATTAGCTTCCTAATTAAACATTGCCTTTGCCTTTCTTCCCCTCCCCTCTCTGGATGAAGTCAGTGGCTTTCCTGGCTTAGAGTGCTTGCTCTTTGTCAGGGGCTGAAACTCCTGAGCAGGGTGTTTAGATATTTTTTCCATCATCTCACAACAGCATGATCTAAAATTTGAAGCCCAGAGACTGGCACCCTGGTTTCTTTCTTCAAGACATCTTGAAAGCCAAAGGACTCTAATTCTCAGACACACCACCTTCTTTCAAACACTTGCCTCTGAAAAGCTCTCCAAAAACCTCCGAAGAAATGTGTGATGTACAGCCATTAAGAATCCTAAAGAAAGTTTGCTGGCTGGGAGATTTCAATGATAAAATACATGCTCTGTTCTTCCACCGGCGCTTTTCACATGAAGAAGAGTCAGAACACCAGTCATAACTTTGGACTGTACAACGTCGACTGAGTGACAAGCTTGCCTTGCAAGGTAATAGGTGATTGGCTCTTTGTTGTCCTATCCTCTCCTTGTTACTCCATGTCCATCACTACTGAAGGATCAGCCTGTCTAATTATGTGAGGATATGGGAGCAGATTGAAAAGAATATTTTCCTTCCTTCTCTGGACATGTAAGATAATGTTGAGGAGCCAAGCCTCTACCTGGTGAAAGGAGACCAGAACCAGGTCATACACATTCTTTCGAACCCTGCCTAAGTGCAGTGATGAAATAAACCCAAAGGACATCCTACTAAAGGCAGAAAAATCTAGTGTTTTCCTCTTTTTCTACTTTTGCAATGTTTTGATTGTTAAATCCACCACTTTTCTCCATGTTTTTTTCTTACTGGGGGTGAGTCATACACAGAAAAAATATATATTTTCCCCATTATATAAAAATTTGGTTTATAATAGTAACTCCAGGAGGAGAACAAAGTTCAGTGGTATGATAAAAAAAAAAAATTGGTCACAGGCTTTTAAACTAATCCAAAATTTGTGGCATCCTGATGTGCTCTTGTAATGCAATGTCCTTGGATCAAATTCTTACTATTGTGATGATCATAAGCAAACAAGACCTCACTCAAGTTTCTGTATATCCATCACTAGCATGAATATGTTTGTTACCCTTTTCTGAATCTACAATATGAGCAGTACACTGACCTTTCTCCCAGAAAATGTCCGTGGCTTTACTTTGTCCGTTCAGCTAAAATATGCTGCAAATACAGTATGGCCATGAATAATAGAGAGCCCAAAAGTTGATGTTGCCAAAAATGGGTGACTCAGGAAGTGGTTCAGACATATGCATGAGAACATTTAGCCCTGCAATTCATCAAATGTGGATGTGTTGCTCATATTTATAATTTTTATTCCAATACCAAAGCAGAATCTCCTGTATTTATTAAAACAGCAATGGTCCCTGCAGCAGAGTAGTTCCCTGAAGATAAGCACACCTCAGCATGAGGCCAAGATCCCACTATCCTTGCCTTCCCCACTCAGGTTGTGTGTCAGAGTTGGTGGTATGGGGCAGGAACATCCTGTGGAGTTTTGGATGGCTCTAGTTTGCTGATATTAATCTCTGTACATAGACCCCACAGCACTGCCACCACTCCAGTTTCTACTTTATTGCCTATGGGCACCCTACATCTCCTTAAATCCCAAGTGTAACAATCTAGGGATTCAGAAATGAGCTGAACTGCTCTATAGAGGTGTATGATCCATTGGAATGTGACAGACACTCCGGGATGCAAAATCTCTTTTGCCTCAGCTGTCTGTCCCCACTGGATGAACCACACTGATGCTGGAAAACTGAGGCACAAAGCAAGGAGGTGAAATACACAAAGTCATGAAAGAAAGAGGTCACCGTAAATCCTCCAAAACATAATCTACAGCCTTAACTGCAAATCAAACATCCTATCTACCCTGCACAGCTCCTCCCCTCTCCCCTTTCCTGCTCTGCCATACAGCTCCCAGTGTGATACTACTACAGGGTATCCCTGTAATGTATGTTAAGTAAGTGTGTGTCTCCGGGTGCGCTTGTCTCCCATCGAGATGGAGCTATTTTCTCTCACTCGGCATCTTTTGTGCAGGTGCGTGCTTTACAAACAGAAAAATCAGCACTCTGCAAAAGTGTTTCTGTTAACATTTATCACCCCTTCCCTTAGTCATCACCACAGCAGCCCTCCCTGGGGAATGGGAATGCTAATTCAAGGGAAGATGTAATGCTAGCCCGTTGGGAGCCCTGGATTAGAACAACACAAAAGAGAGAAGGAGGAAACAAGAGAAAGACAGAAAGGGAGAAGGGGTCCTTCTAAAGACAGAGGCAGAGAAAGAGTTGAAGTCTCATTCCCTTTTATTGCAGCCCCATGCTTTTTAATTGTTCCGCCTGAGTAAATCCTTCCTCTGTGATCCTGTTGTTAATGAAAAAGTCCATTGCGGTCATTCTGCTGGTTTTAAGCTTATGCTTGTCCAATGGCTTCTTGAATCCCAGAGCTGTTAATATATCTGGAGTGGAGCAGCTGCAGGGCAACCTATTTCTATGATAATGTGTATACAGAGCTTTTATCTTTTTTTTTCGGGGGGAGGAGGGGGAGAGAAAGGGAGGAGGAGGAGGTAGGGAAGAGGAGAATGATGTTTAACTGTTACCCTTTTCCTCTTCTTCACCTCTGGTCTTTTTCCTAAATATTTCCAGAAGGTCTACCCGGAGTCCCAGGTGGTACCACGCAACTTCAATTTTGATACGCCACTGTTAGGGGCTGAGACTTTATCTACATCTGAGCTGCATAAGGCTCAGTCTTGCCACTGCAAAATCATGAGTGTACAGTGTTTAATCTCTACAAAGAACAAGGCTGGTGAAATGAAAATCCCAAGCTATCCCAATGTGTTTTCAAACTGTAGCAAAACCTCTGGTTCTGAATTCCTAGAATAAAACTATTTCATCCTCCAAGAGTTCCTATAGATACACAGTGACTGAAATTAAAATCTCGAGTTTCACTCTATAAGATTATAAAATGTTACAACACGAAACCAAATACTTTTGCAAACCCCATCCCAAACTGCTGGCATCTTTGTTTGAGGCATCTACTTGTTGTAGTACCACATGGAAACCTATTATAATCAATGTCTACATAGTTAAATTTAGCGCTCATTTCGCTGTCACACAGGTTTGTTAAAAAGCGCGTTCTTTTTTTATCCATTGCTCTTTCNTCCATATTATTTGTAAAGACCTTTTGGATATCATTTGTATAAGAATGGAGAGACTTCTTTCAATTATGTATATCAAAAGTACATTCAATTTGAAGACTGTAGCATACATTATTTTCCCTAAAAAAATAATTATTTCCTTAAATTAGCCAGAGAGACTTGTGCAGACAATGGAGAAGCAGCAAAGAACTCAACTCTTCCTTTTACTTTTTAATATTGGCCAAAAACAAGTCATCCAAACCACGAACTTGGTGTCATCATCTCAACCTCAACCTTGGCAAAGGGTGTGGCCAAAACACCCTTCGAAAAAGGGGTGAGGTGAATCAAGCTGTTTCCTTTTGTTCTCCACCATGCTATAAAACATATAATTGCTCTACCTTACTTCCACTCTACCCCCCAGTAATTATTTAGATGATGTTGTCACAGAAGTGTTAGATAAGAGAAAACTTGACTCAGACTGTCATAGATAAATTGGATCTAAAAAGGGCATTTCACTTACATTCACTGAAGAAAAGTCTATAGATCTTACTCAAAAGCTTTTGGGATACAAGAAAAGTTATATTCACTATTACAACACAACCACGTAGCAATGTAGATTTTAGCTTTTTCCCCCCTGTAGTTCTATATTTTGAGGCAAATATTCTTCTGGTATATCCAGGAAAATGAAAAATCCAATAACTAGTGTCCTGCAACTTTACATTTTTCTCAACCCAAAGACAACACTGTGTCAGTGAAAGGTCTTGTTTGAGCAGCTGGAGACCTGAACATTTACATTTTTAGACAGTGTGGAATAGTTTGCCAATGAGAACAGCTCTAAAGGTGAAAGGAAAATTCAATCTGAAGCTTATTCAAATCCTTGGCCTCCATTTAACTGCATCCCAGCTAATGATCCTTAAGAGTGCTCTACCTGTCTGGTTGTTGCAGGTTATACTCTACTAATCATTCCCCATATTGAATTAAATTGACACTGTATCTGCAACTAAAAATGAATGGGAGAGAGCAAGAAAGTGAGAGGAACCTATTCAACAAAACCAAGCAACGATTCTTTTGTAATCTCATACACCAAGCACACCGCCTTTACAGTGGGAGGTGCTACTCAGTCAAGCTTCTGTTGACATGTTTTGACAAAATTCCTTTCTTGAGATTGTTTGCTTGATCCTAGAGTGCATAAGATTAGAGCCCTGCTGTTTTATACATTGTACAATCTCCTAATAAGGAACAGTGTCTGGTCCCTAGAGAATTTAAATTAAAATAGACATGGCAGAGAATAAGAACAGTAATAAAAGCAAAGACAAAAGTTGAAGGGCATCATTTTCAAAGGAGGCTCAGATACTAGAAGCTTTCAAAGCTCAGTTCTTTTCATTGTTGGGCAGAGCACAGGGGATTCTGGTACAAACACCAGTTCTGGATGAGGGGACAGGGCAGCTGGGTTTTTGCTGCTGTGTGGACATACAACCTGGCTCCATATGCACTCAAGGATTTGTACCTCAGCGCTCCCCTCTGGTACAGACATGGCTTGGAAATCACTCTGAAGCTTGGGGTCACTTTTTTGCTTTTGAAAGCCTTATTAATAACTGATGCACAAGGTTAGCTATCAAAATCCCATCAGAACCGGGATCAGAATAGAGGTTTCCAACACTGTAGGCCAAGGTCTGTATCAGAGGACAGAAAAGAGGGAAAATCTCTTCTAAAATTACTATGTTTTTTCAAATGTGATTTTTGTCACTGAACTATGGATAGTGAATAGGTAGGGCTGAACTATGAACTGCGCTGCAGGTTTAGAACAGTATTAGTAGCTCAGACAGCTTTCTCCAGGGATTAAGTTTTTATATTCTCTAGCAAAAGTACAGAATTCACATCTAGAGTCACCATTGGAGACCAAAGACATTTGATTTTAAAGGACGAAACCAAAACAAAAATCCATCATGGATCCAATTGAGGCTAAGATATTTGGCTAGTTTAAGGGCCAGGTCCTGGCACCTTAACTGGATCAGATGGCTTGTGCAAATTATTTCTACTGTTTACCTACTGCTGTGTGGGCCTTGAGTTGGAATGAAGATGCTTACAGAAAAGCTGCAGCTGCATGCAAGGGGGGGAATCAGTAACTGAAGCCCAGGATGGTGGTGTGTAATGAACTGAACTTGTGCATTTTCTCCTGCAGAAAAATTGTACTGACTTGACTCGGGGAGAAAATTAGAAAGAAAAAAAAATAGAAAGAAGGAAAAAAATAAATAAAAGGAAGCTGGACCCACACCAACTCAGCCTTTGCAAGATCCAGGCTTGGCCTCAATCTCGCCGCAAGACAGAGACGAACAGAGCAGCTCCCTCTCCAGGGGGCTCTACCAGCACGTATCACAATGGTACCAGCTGAACTGCAGATGCTTTGTAGCAGGTAGCCTTTAAGGGCCTGGGAAGCCAGCCCACTGCCTTATTGAGCTATTACCTCCTATACAAACACTACATTTAGTACCCACGTCCCTACCAGAGGCATTGTGGTTTCATTCTGGTTTGCTGGGCACAATGGCTGCTGCTCTCCTCTCAGTCCTTTTCCTTTCTTGTTCCTCCCTGCTATATTGTTCTTGCTATCCTCAGGAAGGAGGGAATCCAAGACATTGCTGCTTCAAAGCCCACTGCTGTCTGCTGATCAGTCCAAAGCTGTAGACACGTTTCCATTTGGCCCTCATTGTCTGCTTTGGATGAGGAAAACCAGATTAGCTTTACTCCTACCAGAAACTTTAGAATTTGAGAAAGCAAAGGCATTCCCGCCTTTAGTCTAAAATTACAGCAAGTACATCTTTGTACGCTCATTGCAAAGCTACATGAACGCATCATGTCTTTTTAGCTGCTGCAAGGAACACCAAATAATAATGCAGCTTGCAAATTATAATTTTCAATACAGTAGTTGCTGGCTCAGGCAAAGCAAGTAGGGAGGGTGCGGCAGAGGACCCAAAAGGATTCTGGGTATTTTTCTTCCTTTTACCTCATTAAGCTTTGCTTCCAATTACATTTTAATGATGCTTGATGTCTTCTGTATGCTAGCATTTACTGCAGTCTCTTTAAATTTAATCGTCTTGATAATGGGTTACTCTGACACTGCAAATTAGGGGCTGAAAGAAACCTTTTGCCACATCCAGAAAAAGCTCTGTGTCCACTCTGCAGCCTGTTGCTAGTCAGCAGGAAATAGCAGACTTTCATTGTAGTGTTCCTTCTGCCTCATGACTTCCTACTTCCTAAATGGTGAATTAAGGATGAGCAAATCATGCAAGTTAAAAACAAAAGAGAGATTTCTGGAAAGTTGTTTTCTACTAGCATGTTTGAAAACACTTTCAGGCATGGGGCATTGTTTCAAGAAGCTCATTTTCTCCAATTTTCACCACTCTCATTAGGAGTTGCAATGGTTGGCTTCTTGCTGTAGCTGGTAGCTAAGGGGAATATAAAGAATTGTTTTTGAGTACAGTCTTATCTTTTCCCCGTACAACAGGCATCTACATAGTATCTGTGCAAGCTCTAAACTCACTCTAATGGAAAGATGAAGAAACAGCCCCATGTGGAAAGATGAAGAAAGTAAAATTACAGACTTATCACCCACATATTTTCACACCTATTTGTGCTATATTTTAGATACTGCTTTTGCTACCAGTTTATATGATTCCCATTAACAAAACATCTTATCACCTAACAACCTCCGGGCCAGAGCTCTTTCTAGGAGTTGAAATTTTCTCATCACTTCTTACTCTAAGAGCATAATAAATGGAAAAAAGTCTGCACGAAAAGAACACAAACAAGGAGGAAGAACACTTGGAAAGAGAGAAAAAAGAAATGCCACAAGTCGTAAGTCATTTAAGTGGTGTACTGGGATTTAGGTCCAGTTCTTTTTCTGTTGAGATCTACAGCTTCCCCTAGCAGTTCTGAGCAGAAAGTGTTTCATAAGAGCTTGATGGATTTGGCCCTTGATTCAGAAGTTAGGTATATTTCCCATCTCCCTTTTGGTAATATTTTACTCTGCCAAATTATTATTTCAGCAGAAAGCAAGAGCATGGCTCCTCGGATCATTCAGTGGAACAGGTCCTTCTTCAGCCACAGAAACAAGAAGGAAAACTGCACTTTGTTAACACATCTGATTTGTATTTAAAAAAAATGAACTTACACCTTCAGATTGATCCCAACCTTGAAAGCATTTCTCAACACAGAACTCACAAATTGCAGTGACAATGGTGCCAGTAGGCTCATAAAGAGGGGAAAGTGGGGCAAAGACACTCGTTTCTTTCCAGCTGTTGTCTCCAACTGATGACAGAGCACAGTGGTGGAACAGGTAGTAGTGGTGGAATCATTACCATCCCCCACCTCACGACAGCGTATCTTCTGCAAAGCAAGGATGTTACTGAGATGGGTACATGATTTTGGTTCAGAAGGTGGCAGGCTGGTGCAAAAAATGCAGATCCTTCTCATCATGTTTACAGAAAGTAACTAGTTCACTTAATGGCTGTCCCATTAAAGACAATAATTAAATAGATTATGGAAGCTGAACTAATCTAACAGCCTCTATGATAAAGGCAAACATTTATTCTCTAAGCCTGATGGATCACTTTTTTCTTTTTTTTTTT
>VXBW01007849.1:115278-129005 GCA_013400375.1 Thinocorus orbignyianus
CCTCTTTTTTTATCTGCATGCAACAGTATAGAAGACACATTTTGATCTTTAAACTTGCCTAGCAGTAAATTACCTGCACAGAATTTATGCTTGTGAAGATTGCTGTTGCAGAATTATCCCTTAAGCATCTTCACATCTTCCTTTTTGCCTTTGCTCTGCCTTTGAAACTGAAGGTTAAAAATGAGACAAAGTGGAACGATGTTCTCAGACAAGTTTGAAAAATCAGACCTGCCAGCTTTATCCCATTGCTGTGGAGTGCCAGCTCCACTTTCATCAGCCCACGTTAGAGGTTTCTCACCTTCAGTCCATTCAATCAAGGGAAAGCGGTGCAGGCAGATGGAATAGGACAGTTGATCTAGCATCTACAGAGTGAGATTGGAACAATCCTTCCAGCAAAGCCCCAGTGGAGATGGAAAATAAAACAAATAAATAAATAAAAAAAGAAAAGGAGATCCTTCTTCATTCCCTCTAGTAACCCTCCCTCTCACCTTGGATCACTTCCTTTGCATGAAGTGTCAGAGAACAGTGTCTCCATTTCTGTCTTCTGGCATTAGAAAGCTTCTTTGTAAAATGAAGCAAAGGGTAGGGGACCTTGGAATACTATAGTCTTGATAGAAAGTTTACAATAATGTATTACTTGTATAAATCCAGTGTAAAGTGACAAACAGAGCCTAGAGGAATGTTGAGGTGACCTATTTGGAGTAAAGTAGGCAAGAAGTGTCTAATGGAGAGCTCTTCAGTCACCTCTACTCCTAACAATTCACATCACTTTGCACTCTTATTAGAGGTGCATGAAAACTGTGGGAGGGAACCTAGTGAAGACACCAGCCTCTTAAACTGATGATTTCAAATGTTCATCAACATGGACAAGCTTACTTAGGATATTTGGGGGAAAAAAAAGTGGGGCAGTATCAAAATCTTCTTTAGAAATCCCCCCAGCAATACTCTTGGTGTCAAATGCATTTGAAGTTTGTAAAGCTGCCTCCTTCCCTGCCTCCAGGCTAGCGCTCTGAAAGATCCTGGAAGGGACTGTCTGAACACACCATCACATCAGGGCTACATGTCACTCTCTGCTTCTTTTCAATGCTTTCCTCTTTACTCCAAATGTAGCTCCCCCCTCCTGTTCTACCTTTAAGGTGTTTGTTTGTTTTTGCAAAAATAAAACGTATTTCTGATCTCCCCGAAATACTCACTTTTCCCTCCATTCTAAACTGACACATTGTGTTTTAAGTATTCACTCAATTTCTAAGCTGGTTGCTGCCTTTGTTTCTAGAGCAGACTCTTCTCTGTTTATGAATCTAAGTTTATTGTTGTTACTTTAAGTACATTTTCAGCTGAAATGTCAACATTTTGCATTTTAAAACAATGCAATGGGGGAAGTAGCAGGTTTCTCCCTGCTAATGAATAGGGGAAAAGACAACAAAAGATCTATAATAGTGATCAAAGGTTTAGAATAGGACAGGACTTTGACTCCTTTATCCCAGTTTTAACAAGAAGATAGGATGGAAAAACCTGCCACACAGGTGAAACAGCAAATGATGTGTTACTACTGCATACACAGCAACAGTTGCGGGCAAAAAGTTTGTGGTCACCAACTCTAATACACAAAGCTGCCTCATAGCATGTTCATATTGTTCTGTTCAATGTAATGCCAAGAGCAAACTAGATTTCTGAGGCACTGGATATTCACACAAATGTCCTAGTATGTAGCCACACTTTATTTGCTTAGATCAGCTAGAAAAAAGTGATGCAAACTGAAGCTCTCTGTACAGATCCACAATTTAGGCTTCCCATGTGCAGCATTTCAGGCAGTAAGAGACGGCATCTTAAACTGTCTCTCAGTTGTACCTCACTGTCTCTCCTGCTTTGTTTCAGTGCCAAGGCAGCGTCATTGAAAACAGAGGTCAACAACTGATTGTTCAGGTGCCAAAGATGGCATGGAGTAAGCCAGAAGAGTGGAGAGACGTGGCTTTCTGAAAGACACATTTGTGAGAGACAGGTGCCTCACACAGCTGCGTGTGTCTTTCAGTGGCAGTCTCCTGGTTCCCTTTGGGTTTTTACCTGTACATGTAACCTCTAATTTTGGAAATAAAATGCCTTACACTGAAAAAAAAGAAAAAATAAAATCAACATGTCACTATTTAATGGTTGCTGATTCCATAGTTTAATTCATTATTGAAGTTTCACCTTGCTCTGAAACAATTATGAATGCTCATATGATCAGTTACCAAGTCTCAGTTGGGAGGTAACAATTTATGGCTGAGAAGCTGGAGGTGACAACTTCTCAAAGTGCCTTTCAATTGCATCTCCCTTTAGTTGTGATAAATGTATGTAATGATGTAAACATATATTTAGGAAACTAAAAAACAAAGTTGAAGAGGAGTGGTGTTACACAAGAATCACAACAAGCACTGCATGCTGATGTACGATGGTGTATGCTGTATTACACACAGCAAAATAGAGTGAAATAATTGCATGTGTTCTAAGAGAAGAAAAAGATCAATGGAAAAATCTAAATTAAGTCAAATTGTCTATTTGAAGAAGCATGATGTAATGTAAAGCCTTTTGGAAACTGACTACCATTGCAGGCTTGAGTGTGGTACTGAAGAAAAAAAGCCCCATGAAGACCAAAATTCAGCGAGAATGGGGTGAGCATCTAAGTGCCATAACATGAACACATGCTGCCCCCATCCTTCTAGCTCAGCAGAGAGTTAAATCTGCTTCAGGATGGCACCGATAACCTTGCCCAGCCATTCTTGTGTGCTGCGCTCCCACTGGGAGCATTAGAATAGGTTCCAGCAGGGTGGGGATGAGCAAAAGGGGAGCAGGTTGCTAGTCTTCAGCGATATGCTGTTTATCCAGCTTAGCCATAAAGCAACGTAAATCAAGCATGTCATCCTACCTAATTGCATGTTCATATAGGACTTAATTGGTAATATTCCTGCAACCCAGCTCCTCAACCTTCATGTTGCATTGAGTTCCTCTCAGAGACTAATGAGCTTTATACAACAACAAACATTTAGGTCTGTTGTTCTAATTCATTAACATAATGGGCAATACAATGAGCAGTTATGATAATAAACACTAATAAGAGGTACTAGCGACACTTATTCCTAGGAATGCAAGGGCTGTATGGTGTGCGTGTACACTGGCAATGGAGTGACAAAAAGGGGGTACAGTCCTTCTCAGTAGTTACTCAGAGTATCAGTTCCATGCCAGCTGAAAGTGACAACACTCTACAAATAATTGCAGTCATAGATGATGAAACAGGACCAAAACATCAAAAATGTAGATATTTTTTTTTTTTTTTTTACAGTGAAAGAACTTGAGAAAGGAACATAAAAGATGAGGAAAAACATGCTTTTGAGTAATTTCCTGAAATACATAGGTCCATCTCAATAGCTGTGGACTCTGCTGCTGCCTGAAGAAATTTAAGCTGTTCTGTTTGTAAATGTATTTTAGTACGTACAAGAAATCGAAACATTAACACTGAAATTTTTGTTTGTTTGTTTGTTTTTCCTTGCCAGACAGCTCAGCCATCTTTTACTAAAGTTAGTTTTTCATTTTTAGGTGACACTCTAATTAACCACCAGGACTATCTGGTCCAAAAATGCACATTGATGTGCACATACACACTCACAAAAGTTTTTGAAGACTACTGAACATAACTCTCATTCACTTCAGCTTAGCCCATTCTTTTACAAATCTCTCTTGTACTCTGGATTATGTGTAGCACACCACATTGCCAGCAGAAAAGCTCATTCCTCTTTTATTTTTCGACAGATAAAACCAGGTAATAATGGGGATCTTGCAGTACAGTGTCCTACATGGTACTGATAACCTTCAGCACAAACCCATACCCACTGCTTTGTTACACTTTAAGCAATGACCTAAACAAGTTCAGATGATACACTATCTGATCCTTTCAAAATTTGTTAATCTTTAGCCTTTTCCTCTTTTCTGGATTATGGCAGAAAATGCTTTAATCTAGTTAGGATGGCACGGATAACCTGCAGGTAGGATAAACCCATAGAATCATGCCTTACTCTTTGTCATCTCAAACTAACCACCTTGACTCAACAGTCACATTCTTGGCATGCAAAGTATCATTTACCTTTTAACTTGATTGCTATAAATGGTATACCATTTACAGGACAGGTTTTGTTCCTCCCTTTGCTCTTCTGTGAACAGAAACCTTTAATTTCTACAGTCTTGGTGGCAGACATTCCATGAGTAAAGAGTTATAAGGCTAGAGAAATGTTTGGTTTCTGAAATGTATGGCCAGAACTTTATCACAATGGAAATATTTTTTCCTTACTGAAATCTACGCTACTGTTAAGCCACTAATGAAATTATTCCTTATATTTCATCCATCATAATTTTATGTTCTTGTAAAAGGAAAGTCACTTGTTTTTCTGACATAAGTAGAGCTGACTAAAGAAAGAAGGGGTGAACCTGCACTCTAACAACATTTTTGCAATTAAGTACATGGACAGTAGTAAAATAAATTCATAGAATCACGAAGGTTAGAAAAAGACGCTCAAGATCATTGAATACTACTGTTAATAAAATAAACCAGAATAAAACTTTGTGGAATAAATATTAAATATCTCAAAAGCTTATAAGAAAAGATCATGTAAAAAGACACCTGACAGTTTAATGTCATACTCCTGAAAATCTAGGTACCTCTTTGGAAGAGTTTAGATTAGAAATGTATTGGAGTCTAGGGACGGTTGAGAAACTTTTTGCTGCAGTAATAAGAAAGTCTTGCAAACAAGTTTCAAATCACTATCAAAGACTTCTAGATGGTGCTGAGAACCTGTGATATGCAACGCACAGTATAAAAAATTGTGTTGCACTGGCGGTGCATCATCTTTCATAACTCTGCCACCCTTCACGGACTCTACATATGTTCGGAGTCTGTACAATGACTCAGACTTTCCACATGCTTCCTGCCAACAAACAATGTTTCTATACAGGCAATGACTTTAAAAACGGTGGGAGTTAATATCTGTAAGGACATGAAATGACCACTCTGTTGACAGTTTCAGATATTTATCTTCTATGCCTGTGACTCATGCATAGTGGCAATTTCACCCATATGTTTGGCTATGAAATTCCCTCATTGAGTAAAAAAATGCCATTGGTATAACTATTTTTTTTGCAAAAGATCACCAATGACTCTTTCTATGAACCTCCCTGTGGGGAAACAAACTGAGGGGATTGGTTTTTTTCTCTTACAAGATTCAGAGAAGACAGGGAAGAGCGTCTCATCTGTGCTATCCAGATTTTAAGCCTAGCCTGTAAGCTAATCATTTATCAGTATAGTGGATGTGGATCTGCACCTCCACAAAGGACACTCATTCCATCCTAAAATTGATGGTATTTTTGAAATATAAGTAATATTAAGTGTGTATAGCTTTCAGGTGGCTAGAGGGAATCTACTATCTTCTATTAACTGCAGAGGCAGCATGAATCTGGCAGTCCAATGTTCAAAGATTCAGATATTCAGTGCTGCTTTGAACTCAGATGTTGCATAAGACGTATTTTTATGTTAGGTATCCATAGCAAGCAACTGGAACATGACCATCTCATTGTCATTAGTAAGGAGAAAACCTAGCTTAGTTCCCAAAGGGAAACAGAAAGGCACCTAGAGCAATGCTTTCCCTGAATTGCTTCCTTTCATTCCACTATGTGTCTTGTAGGAAACCTTCTCTTCAGGACAGAAGATACCTTTTCACGTGATTTGCAGGATGTCAAGCACACAATTTGCATGAACACCCTCTAACAACTATTGCCATCAAACCATGCCATCACAGCAATGGAGATTCCTCAGCTCATGTAACATCCATTCACAAAATCTGCTCATCTTTCTCACTCAGACTGTGATCCACAGCAGCCCCAGAGGTGAGTGCATGTCACATCCCTTGGAAGGGACTTTTTTCCACCTTCTGTCAATGAGTTTACTGACCCGCAGCAGAAACAAGCCTGTGATTCAAGGAGCAAGCTTATTTCGATTAATGGGGTACAAGGATGGGGCAAGACATGTTCATTTGTAACCTGGAAATTCTGAGGGGTACCTTTGCCTCAGGATCAATATTGCTGATGACACAAATGTCTCTGCCATCCTGCTCTCCCCTCAACAAAAACACACATAATTTTTCTTCCTTTCAGGTCGCCTTCCTGCTCATCCCAGAAGCTTTTACAAATCCTACACCTTCCCATCAAAGTAAACTCCTGATGGAGTTTGGTCTTGGAGAAGGGGGAGTAGAGAGAGAAGTTGATTGTTTTAGTAAAGAAAATTATTCTTTGCTTTCTCTCATCACACTCCTTTGCTTTCCACCGGAAAAATTACACTGTAGTTGAAGGAAATAATATTATTTTCCAGAAAACAATAAGATGAGGATAGCACTCATTGGTAACTTTGAATCCCATCTTTGACAATCTCACTATCCATTTATCTACAGCTTGACTCTGAAAGATGTATTGGTGGCAGCTCACTTAATGATTTTAGAACTAGTACTGCTGCTGCCCCAAGCCAATTTGCTATTAAACAGCAGAGACTTGGAGCCTTTCCACTGTACAGTCTAATTTCTGCAGGAAGAGAAGATGGGAATTGGTTTCTCTGTGTGTGATGAAAAGTTGATTCTCACCAGTAAAGATTAGAAATCTTAACAGATCTGCAGTTTTCTGATGTATATTTTAGAGGCATTTGACATTATTCAGAGTGCAAATCCATTACGCAGAAATGCAAAGCTAAGCCTAGCCAAAAAGTGTTAGCTGCCACAAAAGCTAGTAAGCATTCGTTCTCTCTTTCTTTCTTTCTTTCTTTCTTTCTTTCTTTCTTTCTTTCTTTCTTTCTTTCTTTCTTTCTTTCTTTCTTTCTTTCTTTCTTTCTTTCTTTCTTTCTTTCTTTCTTTCTTTCTTTCTTTCTTTCTTTCTCTCTCTCTTTCTTTCTTTCTCTCTCTCTTTCTCTCTCTCTTTCTTTCTTTCTCTCTCTCTTTCTTTCTTTCTCTCTCTCTTTCTTTCTTTCTCTCTCTCTTTCTTTCTTTCTTTCTTTCTTTCTGTTTCTTTCTTTCTTCTTCCAGAAAAGTGAACCCTAGAGTTACCGAAATACCGGCTGTGGCTAGAAAGGAATTTTTCTAGACAGTCATGCAACAGACTTATAAATATAACTTAAACCTTCAGATGACATATCTCTGCTATAATTGAAAATTAATTGGGATTGAATACACGGTTTACAAGATGTTGGACTGTCGTTAAGGCTTGCTACTCTTCCCACACCCTTCCAAAAGAATCCTTTTATGTTTTGAGAAAGTAAATGCACTCATTCAGAAATTCTGAAGAGCTATAGGAACCTTCAACTTCAACTGCAAATTTCCCAGGTGATTCTTGCCAAACCTACTTAAAACATGGCAGCACAGACCAGCTGGTATTAGCCCAGGTCTCTATCAGTGCCAGGCACAGCACCAAGGCCAACAGTTCTCTATCACTGCTTTTGTCTGACCCTCTACGTAGCACAGGGCACTGATTTCCCCCATTAGCTCTTTATTAAGTACAATGACTTTTTAAGTTAAAATTTATCTTCCAAAAGAGCCCTCTGCTTTTTTTGAGGAAACTAATAGGAAATACGCCACTCATTTTTCAATAGCCAGTTGTACTTGCCACTGCTTAAGGAAAGCAAACAACATTTGTCTAATTTCAACTTCTGACATTTGTTTCTTGCAGTGTTTGTTTCCTTAGATTGAAGAGTCTTTTGTTACCTGGTATTTTCCTCCTTCTGAGGACTGGGGACATGGTCATGAGCTATCAAGTCAGTGCATCTTGTATAGAGCCATCACTGGGTTGTGCATGTGCCTTCAGCTCAGACCTTTTACTTGGTGACTGCTGTGTGATAATAGTATGGCTGGCTGGCAGCTGTCTCACCAGGGTGGTCGTGACTTCCTCAGTGGCAAAACCATTGTTTATGATCATGTAATTGCGTCCAATTCCTTTCCCTCTATCTCTGCTTCCCCTCCCACTCCTCATCTGTTTGTCCATTTGGACATGTTGTTCCCCACATTTTTCTTTCAAAGTTGGACCTCCCTGCCACTGTCTTCTCCTCCTCTTCCTTTCCCTTACTCCCTGACTTCTTGCTGCTCCCAAAACCTGCTTGCCTTGCAACACCACCTCCTCAGCTCCTGCTGGTGGGGCTGACAGTTTTGTTTCCTTGAGGAGCCAGTGTTAATAATGGCAGAAAAATCTCATTAGCTTGGATTCTGTGACTTCATTTTAATGCCAGGGAGCTACATTTCAACATCAGGAGCCAGTGATTTAGACTGCAAGCTCTGTGAGACAGGGTCTTTACTCTGGTTATGCACAGTAATGACTTATTCTCACTGATGATGGTTCTTATGACTTCTGGAGGCCCAGTAACAATTATAATAAGTGATTTAAGTCATGATCTGTGTAAGTAATTAGATAGCTGTCTCTCTCCCTCACCTTCCCAGGACCTCGCTGCACATGATTCCTGAAGCCTTTGATTATCAGAATTGTCAAGACCCTTCCTGACTGTGAACCTGGATTGATTCAGTCTGTGCCTGCCTCAGTTTCTCACAAGCTGAACAATTACAATACTCCAGGCTTCAAGGCTATAAGGACTAAAGTTGCAGTGTTTGCATCATGCTTTAGCATCCTTTAGATCAGGACAAATGCAGTGTTGTGTTGTTTCAGAATCAGAATACTGCACAACCTCATTATTTTAATTTCAGTTTTGTTTCTAACATTAGTGGATTTTTTTCATCTAGGAGCATATTTTCAATGGCTCCAAGGAAGGACAGAGTGTGGGTTGCCTCTGAGTTTTGCTGGAAGATGGGAAGTCAATCACATTGTGTCATTTTGGAAAGCTATTAAGTATTATAAAAGGCCTGGTAAATCAGATAGAACTTTCTGGCAATAAATGAGTGATTCTTCTTTCAGGTCAGAGGAGGGACAAAATCCTAACAGCAAGTGTCATAACCCTCTGTGAAATGAAACAGTGGAATTTCACAAAATTTCTGTCACTACCATTTAAACATGAACATACTAAGAAATTCACTGGTTTATCCAGTCCTAAAGAATCATTCAAGTGGCAGGATACAAACACCAGTTTAGGCATCTTTAGAGCAGTAAAATTCATTCCCGATTAACTTCTGGCGTGTTATAACTGAAACTTGCTCAGATGCCCAAGCTAAGAACTCATTCTTAAGACCAAACAGAAATTGCCAGGGATCTATTCTAGATAGGAGTTGGGGCTGGGAAAATCAGGATGTTCTGTGTGATCTTGAAAGGGAAATTCCTGGACCTGTGTTATTCTAACAGATTCTGGCTCACAGGCTTTATTTGCTTTTCAAATCTCTCAAGATCTCCCCATTACTTTCTTTTATATATTTTAGCTTTAGGAGAAAATTAACCCTTAAAAATAAATAAAGAATTTCTAACTAGGTAGAGGCCTAAATTCTGTATGTAACTCATGTTTGCTTGAAGCCTTTGGCAGTCCTTTTCTAGTTTCTAAGATAATGAGATAGATACAATTTTTATATCGCTATTGCAATAATAATAATAATAATTATCTTCATAAATTTATATTCTGCTCATGGTGTCATCCCATCATCTTCATCTACACTATTTGGCACAGATCATTCTGTCTTTCTGGTGCTGGTATAATTTGACATCTTGGAACTATCTGTTACAACTTGCACCCAATTTTAGATTTGACATACAACAAAAATCTGGGAATGGCTGCCACGGTCCAAAAACTTGGAAAGAAAATTACGGCATATACCTGCAAGTGTAAATGGTACCTGAATGTTAGTATTTCACATCCAAACAAGTGGAAATACCATCTTTAGAAGAGATGTGGAACAGGTCTGGGACTGTGGGAGTATGATTTGGTCATCTGCTACTAGCTCAATTCTAGTACCAGAGTCCAGCAGTTTTTAAGTTTGTACGAGATACCCAAGAAATGTCTATGCTTCTTATCAGCATTGCTACAAAGTTTCTCATTGCTATCCAGATTTGAATTCAAAAAGTTTAGATATTTTCTGGAGGAAGAAAAACATTTATCCTCCTTCTAGCCTTTCACCAAAACACAAATAAATCTTTTTTTGCTTGAGTAAGTGGTGTTTTTTGTTTGAGGGGCAGATGTTGGAAGGCAGAGGGGGCTGATGTATCATTGAACAATGACAATTAAATTAATTTCATTTAGTAGGTCATAAAGTTAATGTGCCTAATTGGAACATAAGGATAGAAGAAAGAAAGGAAAAAAAACACCGTTGTATTATCCTTTCTGTTTCTTTTTCTTTTCTTTTTAAGGATAGCCTATCATTAGTCATCATGAAAGCTCTCGGTGACCACTGAAACAGAGGAGGGACCTTTGACACAGCTTGATCAATCCTAATTGAATAGACCAGAGGGACAGCAGCCAAAAGGAGGGGACCCATTCTTTGCATTTGACAGCCTCGTCCTTTTTAGTTTGTCAGCTGTCAGAAAACATTGGGGCACTCTCAGGGTGCATGCGAATACTTTAAGTTGCCACACAATATTTTGCTACACGAGGAATATAGGTTGTAAGGCTTGAAAGGTGTCTGGTCTGCTCAGAAGATCTAAGATTTGAACTTAGGGAGGTACCTCCTGGAGTCTGTGAAATAAATGGAAGTTTTTGCTAAGTGCAGCTTTTCCTCAGGTTAACAGAAGGTTTGGGTCCATTCCCCACCCCATATATCCCGATCCAAGTCAATTATATTACCCTTTTCTCATTCACGCTCTGCTTTGCGCAGGAGTAGGAGATGAGGCAGAAAAATCTGAGAAGGCAGAGAGGGTGGTCCTGCATAGACCCTAGCATAATTATTACTAGACCTGAATAAATACTTATAGGAATACAGAAGTAAGGGAGGAAAGGGGATTGAGAATGACTGCCTTAATTCTTCTTGGCCTCCCATCCTTTTTCACCCAGCTATGCTGGCATGGCATCAGGGCAACCAAAGAAGTGATTTCCCATGAGAAATTTCAAGCAATAAGCAGGAGAGCAGAGATGGAAGATCTAGAGTTGGTTAAAAGAAGGAGTCTTAGGCTAAAGAACATCAGCAAAGACTTTTCCTTCACACTTACAAGCACTTTCACAATCAGCTCTGAGGCCCATTTAGTACCCCTGACCTCCCAAACTCTCCTCTCGCCTTCCATTACATGTAATTTTCTAGAATCAACTTTGCCTCTCTTGACTATTCTTTGCATCCAAGCACCAGATTGCAAAGGGAATGAACTGCTTTCACTTTGCTTTCAGCTTGAGGAGAAGTTTAAAATGCTGAAAATCTTCTCAGAAACTTCATCCTTACTGGGCGTCCTCACAGCTGTAAAAATCCAAACAATTAAAAGTTTGGAGGTGCTACCATCTTCTCCTTTGTTAGTCAAGGTTCAGTCACAATTGCATCTCATTTCTTCTCTCACATTTTGACAAGTCAGACAGGAACTTAAGCAAGGTCCACACTCATGTCACTTTCCTATCATCTTTCCTGTTGCATTGCTTATAAACCACACTCACTCTTTTCTGCTGCAAGGACTGTCTCCCTCCACATATTTGGCAGAGAAAATGCACACAAAGATCACAGCTCCTCTAGCCATCAACTGCATCAAGAAGACACCTACTTCATGAGTCGTAGAGAAAGTGAAAATTGTCACACTGACAGTTCCTCTGGGCAAAGTTTGGAATTTTGTATCTATTTCTACAATGAAGGATTTGCTACTATCTCTTGTTCTTGTATTGTTCTCAATCCAAGGACTCATCTGTAAACAACTGATGTACTGCACAACATTAACATAATTAAACCAACAGAACAACCACTCCAGAAAAACTGGAAAAAAGGGAACTCTGAAAGTAAGAATGAATAACATAAGAAAGGTCAAAATGGTCATCAACACTGTCATGACTACAAAGGCCTTAAATTGACAGACATCCACAGGGAGGGTCTAAGGCATGGTTGTGATGGTGAAAGTTCCTGCCATTTCTAGAAAGTGTCTCCGCATGAAAAGCCAGGTGAACTCAGCTGCACAGGAAGTACCATCTGAGCTCTGACAGGTAATACCTGTAAAGAATTCACAGGAATTTGCTCTCTCATTATTCAGCCTATGTTGAGAGATATGAATTTCACCTCATTGCATTGGTTACTCCTGTGACAGCTGAGCAGGGCTATGTGTCCAGGAGCAGAAAAATGCTGTATTCTTGTACCATATTTTCACTGATAAATGTCTCCCACTGTGGCAGCTTCACAGGATTTTAATTTCTGCCTAGAGCAAAGAAGATACTGATGTTGGTCACCAAGTTCTTTTTAGCCCCAGAAAGGGGAAAGGCCATGAGGGAGGTAGTGTAAACTATTTCCAAACATATCTCAGGCTGTAATTTAGACAACTCAGGTTTCTGCTGAATGTAAACTTCCAATAAATACACAAAAATTATGTGAAACTCAGGTTTCTTTGCCTTGGTGTTTCCAACAGAACCTTTTGATTCTCCAGCTGCCTATGATTCATAGAGATGTGTTGGAAACCAATTTAAGACCCAGCATAACTGAATACGGCACCACATTCAGCCAGCTGTGGAGATTCATGCCAGTGCTTCTGCCATAGGACAGATGAGGAATGGCTGGGAGTGTTTGGGAAGATTCTGCAGCCCAGAGCATATTGCCTTGATCTTGAATGTCAGAGAACAGGTCATCATACAGCTAGTAATAATGGGAATGCCTGATTGTTATACACTGGAGCTTGTTTGGGTGGGTTGTTTTTTTTTTGTTTTTGTTTTTGTTTTTGTTTTTTTAAATTATTATTTTATAAGAGAGATTTAATATTAGGAAAAGCAGAAGGGAAGAAAAGTGTAAGGCTTGAAGGTGGGTGGCTATGAAAAATTATAAGCATAAGGTTCCAGGGTTGCTGGCAATGTTTCCTTCCAGCTGAAACAGGAAATTCAAAGATGCAAGACAACCCTGGCTATAAGTAACATGTCTAACACTTTGGTTTCAAGAAAAAAAAACTCATTTCACTCAGGATAGAGATATATTCTGGTAAGAGAAGAAGAAAGTAACCTGTGACTATTACCAATGCTGGTCATCAGCACAATGAGGAAACATTTCCTGTATGTACAGAATGTTCCATGTGGATTGCCCACCTGCTGCAGGAGCTGGGAAGTCAATCTCTATAACCTCTCACATATAGCCATCTAACTAGGTAAGATCAGTTGTCTCTATTGACCTGACCTTGACATGAATCAAGGACGTACTGAGATCTTTTCACATATGATGACATTTTCCTTCTGGTCTATGACCATATGGGATTTCCTCCCATCTTCTGTCACATACACATTTCTCAAGTATTTGAGCAGGAATGTGTTGGCTCATATATAAACAGCTCATGGGGCTTTAAAGGCTTCTTTGTCCCTCAGCAAAGAAGAAAGTTCCCAGTCCAGATTCTCAAAAAGCACAAGAAAGAGAGAAACGATAGGAATAAAGTTGTGTCCTTCATACATATGGAAATATCGCAGCAGGGGGTTGAGGGCAGGACAGAGAGAGATTCAAAAACTGGAATGAGCTGGCTGGAAAAGACACATACTGAGTGATGGACAGACAGAGCAGGGCTAAGAAAAGAGAAACCTGAAACAGCTGCTTTTGAGAGGACACAGGTTACATGAAAACCAGAAGAAAATATAAATATCACAATTTTTTTTT
>VXBW01007849.1:129870-194878 GCA_013400375.1 Thinocorus orbignyianus
CATTTGGAAATAAAGTAGTTCCTATTTCAGCATTACTCTCCTTGGACCTCCCATATCCCATTACCTATCTAGTTCAAAGGCAGAAGCACCACTTGCTAGCTGTAGCACACTTTCCAAGGCATACTTTAACAACACGCATCAGAAAGAGTGAACTAATAAAACAGTGCTTATATGTGTGCAGCAATCAGCACCTTACCAATGTGGGCAATTTGGGTTTCATCACCATGGATCTATGATGTTCTAGAAACAACTCTAAGATTGGTAGAAAGTATTCCTTACTCAAGTATTCCTTGAGTAATTTAGTACTGAAAATTTTATGAAACTGCTGAAGAATTACTGAAGATGTTATTGTGAGGAGAATCTTTGATAATATTGAAGTTGCCATGCTTTTAAACTTCAACTGAAGGAAGTAAAATTTGGTGTAATTGAGAAACAGTTGCTTAGCTCATTACAAAATCAGATGTGCTTTTTTTGGTGGAAATTAATGTGAAGACAAGTGAAAAAGAAAAGGGAAAAAAAAAAAGACAAGAGAATCACTATATGGCTCATTACAAGTAAATTTGATTCTGTTCAAACAACCCTGACTACAGAGACATTTGAATCAGCAAAATGAGATACTTAGCAAGTGGTACATCTCAGTCCTGCTGGACTGTCCTAGCTCTTCATCCCTGTAGTAGTAATCGATTGAAAAGACTCATTCATATTTCACATCTGCTTATTACAGAAATAGTTTTTGTTAAAAACTGGAATGTCCTCTGTATGTTATTTCTAAAGCAGAATAATAAGGAATGACACCATTATTCTATAAAGCCAAAGAATAAAACAAAATTAAAAACAAACAAACAAAAACAAAACAAAACAAAACAAAACAAAACAAAACAACAACAACAACAACAACAAAAAAAAAAACAAACAAAAAAACCCAAACCGAAACCAAACAACAAATCCCCTAGCAAATTCTCAGCAACAGGGGAGATGTTTTTGCATATTTTTTGTGGTGTTCCCTATCCCATGCCTTTTGTGTGGTACAAGACTACATTTGTTTCATCCTATTTTAATGATAAAATCAGTGGTAGTACATTATTTCACTCAAAATTAATTCAAAAAAAGTTGGGGAAGAGTGAAACATTACTTTTCTCCAAATGTAAGCACATCTCTAGCTCTACTTCTGCTGCTAACTGTGCAAGAAAGTCCATAGGAGGAGATTCCTAACCCAGCCGTCAAAACCAATACTGACAGGCTATAACTTGTAATCAAAGATTGACCTCACTCATATTGTAGAGGACTCTAGGGAGAATTGTGGGAACTACCGACTGGTGAGTCTGACTTCCAACCTTGGTAAGATGACAGAGTTTGTAATAAGCAATAAAATCATACAGTGCATGAATTACATTTTCTGTTGGGAAATAGTCAGCATGGTTCCTGCAGAGGGAAACTCTACCTCAGTAACCTGCTGGAGTTCCAGCAGGATGACAGGAAACACATGGATAAAAGGCAAGCAATATTCAAGAGAAGAGGCTTTTCAAGAGAAAAGTTAACAGGGATTGGTCCTGGGAGCAATTCTATTCAATGTCTTTGTCCATGACGTGGAGAAGAAATATGCAAAGGAATATCTAACTTTGTAGATAAAATAATCACTTCTAGAAGTCAAAATGCTTTCCTATTGTCAAGGAACTATGGACAAATGTACAAATTCACTGTACAAATGGTTGTAAAATGAACTCTGACGTGGTTAAAACTAAACTAATGCAAATAAGAAAAAAAATACCTAAACCATCACTGATGGTTCACAATATTGAACACCAAACTGGAAGTTATAGGTCAGGTAAGAAGTTCTGGCTGACATGGTCAAGTATCTGAAATCTCCAGCTTAATGTGCAGTGGCAGCTCAAAAAGCCAATAAGATACCGGGGACCATCATGAAGGTGTTGATAATGAAAAAGGATACATCATTTTGCCCTTCCCTAAAAGGCATGCTGCACCCACATCTTGAGCACTGTGTGTTTTTCTGTCTCCTACACCTCAAGATAGACATACTGAAGCTACACAAGGTACAATGGAGGGCAAATGCAATGATCAGGGTGATGGATCATCTTCCTCCTGAGGGGAATTTGAAAGACTGGGACAATTCAGGAATCTGAGGCCAGATATCACTGAGATTAAAAGAGGTGAAACCACTGGATGAGCTCAATGTAGAAATGTTGTTCAACATATTGAGCAATAAAATAAGTAAGGAACAATAAAAGTAGCAGTAGGTTGGTTTAAAACAGTCAAAAGACAGGATTCTTTATGCAATAAGTGGTGAATCTCTGGAACTTGCTACCATAGGCGGTTGCGTGGAAGGAAAATATTAGCTGGTTTATAAAGGAATACGTCTAGTAAGATATTCAGAGACAGTACATCTATAAAATGGAGACCAACTGGATGAGAACATGGGAACACAAAAGGAATAGCCTGTAGAATATAGCTGGTTTTGCATGCTATCCCTGAATAGCACCTTTTCTGCTGCATTCTGAACACTGGGAGAGATTAACAACTGGCCTGATTCAATGGACATTTTTTTATTTTCTTACATCTATGTACTACTTTGATAGCAGACATGATTTCTATGATTATACTCTTAAGGCAGGGCCAACATATCAGTTCTGAATCAAAAGCTATGTAGTGATGATTGACCAAGAGTGTACTTCATGCTAAATAGCTGTACCAACATTAGGGTACACAAAGCCAAGCTCAGTATCAAACTAACATAACTGCCTGACCCCACCTAGAGATGACTTGCACTTGGCCAGCTAAAAGGTGTTTGAGAACTAAGGTCTGCCAAGAAAATATTTCATGGGTATTACAATCTGATATGTCTAGGGTCAAAGGTGTACAAACTGTTTCCTGGGACACTGACTCAAATTCCCTGCTCCCACAAGCACCTTTTCATCCATGGCAGGAGGAATTTATTTTTCTGGGACTTTGTAAGAAGTCAGTATGATCCATACTGGCTTCTGACTGAGGATATATTTTGTAAAACATTAGCTCATTATTTATCTTCTGGTTCTTTTATACCCCAGGTGGGTCAGTGGCATGAATATTTCAAAAGAGTCTTTGTTTATCACTCTGAACATAATATAAGAAAAAAAATGGCTCTTCTCAGAGGCAGCTGCTTCTCCTGATCCAAGAGTTTGGGATGACCTGTCATTTTTATAAACCTAGTCAGCAAGGGCACTGGAATCTAAATGATACTGACTGATGCTATGGAAATAGCTTGTCCTTTGTGAAGATATTTTATCATAGCACTCATAATTGGAAGAGTGAGCTTATAGATCCAAAGCAGGGATTCACCAGGGAAGTCCTGGTTATGCTGTTAGAAAAATCTTCTTTCTAAAAATAAGGCAGCAGTTATGACCTATTTTTGGTAACCAGCACATCACTGGAAATGAGGAATGGGTAAAATCCTCATCAAACCTTTTGTGAGTCCTGGAGACAGTAAGCCCCATCCTTGTTCCTTTTCAGGTATGTGGAAGGGCCTGGCTTGGGTCTGCAGAGCAATGGGCACAGTCAATTAGGAACTATTCTAGCTCTGAACTTGAGTGAAAGTCATCCTTGGCATGATCCCAGTGAAAGAGATTCAGTAGACAACAGAATTACACATTCAGGCCTTTTGACTGTATGCAGTAACCTTACTTCCTTTTTAAATCCAGAAAACGGACAGACTTTGCCATCTGTTACTGCTAATGAAAGGCTGAGTGGCCCAAGACACCTGTGCTTCAGGTGGAAACCCATCCACAGCTGCAGTCAAGTAATCCACTGAAAACAGCAACTGCTCTGAGCTTGCACTAACCAAAGTACCGGTGGGATCCCCGTTGACCTGTTTTTATAAGACAACTCGATCATGAGCTCCCATCAAGGATTCAGACTGGCCACTGTACTCCCTTTGTGCTTTGCATTTGTCTCTCCAGAAGTACAACTTTTTGCTTGGTTCATGCTCCAGGAATGAGAATAGCTCAAAGCCCCTTGTGGTCTACATTCACAGTGCTGGCAGTTCTATATGGGAAGACACAGGCAAAACTCTGAATTCTATCATCTTTTCCCAAGCAGATGGTCAAAAAAACCCTCACTTTAAAGAGAGGCAATAAAGAGCATAAATAAAACAACACATTTGTTTCCCCGCAGACTTTGTTGCTCCCTCCTAAGAATAAAACACACATAGGATGGTTGCAATTAACAGTAATAGCACAACCCTACTTGACTGTCCACATGATAGTTCCATGTACAGTTTTGGAATAGTTTCTCAGAAAGACCTGAAATGCAGAGAGTTTGAAGGGAACTTGTGGGATTAGCTTGCTGCATTCCTCTACCTATTTAAGGTCAGGAGGCAGACCAGACTATTATGTATGCCAACTGAATACACCACCACAGTTGCACCAAGAAACCTATTTCAACTGCAGCATAGTATGTTGTTAAATCTATAGCGAGGATAAAGCTTGCTATACACACTACAATGCTCATCAATAGACAGTACTAGTACTTATAGTAAAAGATATTTTTAAACTGGCCACGTTCTGATGCATCCTCTCACATATTCATTCCCCAGAACCTCAATAATGATCTGTGAGAACTCCTTTAAAACCCATCAGGCATAAAATCATTTGCAACAGAGTTCGTCAGCAAAAAGTATTCTGTAATAAATAGATAACTTCTGAGTCCCATTTTTTGATGTACAATCTGTGAGATTGCCTCCACATGCAATGCTGATAGGATCAGAGCAAAAGATGTCAGGTTGCAGGAAAAATTTGGGTTAATATTTTAACCCTTTAGGGGTATGGGTTATTTTATGCATGTCTTATACACATTCTAATTTTTATTATGCTAGTGTGACTCCAGAGTCATTCATTTATCTGAAGACTTTTAGATTTATTCCAGTGAGATCAAAAGGAAGACAAATTAAACCAACATCCAACAAATAGCCTTCCAACTATGTAAATCAAGTGATATGAATCTGCAGTTACTGATAGGTACAAATTACCAGTAATTGGCCAGACGAGGTAAGAGTATTTTCCTCTTCCACTTACTCTCTCTCAAAATTCAGAGGAAAAAAATGTAATGAATCAAAAAATAAAGGAAACACCTAAGTACTCATCAGTCTTTTTCATTTATCTTAAACATTATTGCAGACAAGTCTTACTAGTTTGATATTTAAAAGTTAAGCAAGGAAACATTAGATGTTACAGCCATTAAATTTGGCTGAAAATGGATGAGAAGATAAATAGTAAATAAGTCTGGTCTGGACCAGTTACCAACTCAGCTCTACAGACTGGTAAGTTTTGAGTAATTCAGTCAGAGAAATGTTTGAGTTCCTGAGTGATTTCGACCAGTAAAGGTTTGTTTATGAGATCAAAAAAAAAAAAAAAGAGACTTCTTGTCCTTGATTTCAGATATTGCTTTTCTTCCCAAAGGGTGAAATACAGGATACATACAGGAGGTGGACCATAATACAAGCCAGAGAGATATGGTATCTTAAAGCCCTGGAGAAGTACTCATTTGAATTCTATTCTGAACTTCCTGGCTTAGGCCTCTGTCTACATCCTGCTTTTATTCTCTTTAGTTGTTCACTAACAACTTTAAGACTCGTGCAGCATGTAAGCTGATTGCTTTGAATATAAATGGGTAGACTATTAAAAGTAGAATTTAGGCTTCTAGACTCATAAATCATAAAAGGAAGCATAAAGCCTGTGTTCTAGTGGAGATTTAAATTCCTAAATGGGTTTTATAGGAGCCACATAAGACCTATTGACAATACCCCTTTATGATAAAAAGTAAATAGAAGTGACAAAGTCAGAATTCAAAATGCCACTGCTTAGCTCCCACTAGCCTGAAGAAGACCAAAAAATGGCTAGAGGAAATCTCAGAGGGAAACAAATGATAACATGAAATTAAATGTGTAATATTCCTTTTTATGCTGTGTGGGGGGAAAAAAGCACTCAGAGAATGAGCTGGTACATTTGCATAACAAAGGAAATCAACAACAACAACAAATTGCCATCGTGTTCAAAGCTGATAATTGCACAGATGACAACAAGAAAGCGCCTTTCTTCTCAGCTCTCTAGGGGACGAGCCTTGTCTAGATGAGGAAAAAAGGTGGAAAGTGACCCCACTTGCTTTCATGAAAATTAGCAGGCTCAGAAAATGTCTTTGGTACAAGGGGGTGGCCAGTGAATGGTATGAATGCTAATGAACACAATGAGGGCAGAGGCTCAGCCAATGTTCCCATCAACTCCATCAGACGATCAACAACAGGCAGCAGATTCTTCTTCAAACCACCCTGATTCTGCCTAAGAATGTCCAACTCACCTTGTCAGCAAACTCTTCTGGAGAAGTGAGCTTTGAGGGGTTTTGGTTTCTTGGTCATTTTTTTTGTTCTTGTTGTTTAAAATTATTATTTGTTTCTCTGCTGATGTTTTTTTTCCACAACTGCCCTGAATTTGAATTCTTCAAGACCTGTGAAATGTGGGAATTTCTCCTGTTTCCATACAGCATGGTCCCAAGTAATGACCCTCAGTTTTCCCAAGCTGGTTGTCTGGACATCTCACCTTACTGGGATCAAGGGCACTACCTCCTCTGAGGTTCCCAAGTCTTAGAAGAGTTCTTGCTCTAGAGAAAGAGGCATTGCTTTGGGTACCAGCAGATCACCAATTGTAACTGGTTTAGTCAGCATGAAAATATGTATTTGCTTTGTCTGCAAGATGAAACATAATTCAATTTATCCAATGACTTCCTAGAAGTACTATGACTCCAAAAGTGTACTAAAAGTGCTGAATAGCGGTAGTATTTTTTAAAAAAAAAATTATCCAGTGGTAGGGTGTCCTTGAAAAGAGCTCTGCAACCCTTTGAAAGTATGTGACTGATGCTGAAAGTCCTAGACAGAAAGACAGGCTGTAAGAGACCAAGACCAATTGATACATCCCTATTTGACTCTTTCTTACTTATTCCCATCCTTGCATCAATAATGCAGCAGGCAACAAAAATGAACAAAGTCACAGGGTCTTATTCTAGTACTAGGACAAGTTCTAGTAGCACAAAAATAGCTTCCATTGGCAAGCCTCCCTAGACTTAAGAGGTTTAAACCCTTTAAATATGTCCTTTAGCCTTCTGGAAGATATCTACAAAATTTAACAGAGTTTAAACCATTTCATTTAAGAAAGCGTTTTTTTCAGAGTTTGAGTAGTTTAACACAAATTAAAAACAATTCTAGAGACCTAAATTATTAAAGTCAGTGTACACTTTAAAAAGTAAAATGTGTGCATGTATTTTAATGACTTTGTTACAAAATTCAGCAGCAGTTTTAATTTTCTGTCATGGTCAGTAGGATTGATTAAAAAGCAAACAGTTCCTCCTTCCACTCCCCTCAATAACGTAAAGAAGAAAAAACACAAACGTCTAAAATCAGTCAGGTATTGTTTTGTTTTTAAATCCCCTGGGATTTTTGTGTTTGGTGTCTGATGTCTAGTTTGCTTTTATTCATTCCAAAATAAATGGATGGCAGTCAGGGAGACCTTGAATAGAGACGGTTAAGGTACTCACATGAGATCCCTGGGTTCAAGCCTTGATAGCAGACAAACCAGAAACTTTTGCCTGAGGCTTTAACATCCTATGTATCTTAATCTGTCAGTCCTTACAGTTTGAAAAGTTTTATTTTGAATAAATAACAAAACATTTGTAGGGAAAAAGGGTGCAGGTATGAAAGCTCTGTCACTGGGGGACTCATTTAGGAAGACTGAGGGCATAGATTCAAATCCTTCGTCACCAGATGAAAAAAAGAGCAGGTAAAAGGCTTTCCTATCACCTAGACAGATGCAGTAAACCACTGGGCTGCTTTCAGTCTCTCGGATACACGTAGACTTACCTTCCCCTCTGGTGGCCAGCAAATATGAGAGATTATAGCAATATTCTAAATGATAGTTAAATGCTCAAAAATCTGTCATTGGTTAGAAATCTCTCTTTGCAGTCAAAATTAGGCTCTACAAAACAACCCTGAAATGTGGTCGCAATAGAGAATCAGCTGACCATGAGAGGAATAAACACTTATATGGGGTTGATAATGGATCCTCTAGCTATCTGCAAAGTCCTTTTAAAAAGGAGTCTCATTTTACTTTCTAAGCACACTTAATTTGAAAGCAACTGTAGGAGGTCACTACAAGACAAAAGAAAATTTTGGGTCTAACTGCTCCTCTAACAAGCTCAGATGTTTGCAACCAGGGACCATCACAGTCATGCCATAGAAAACAGGCAGCTTTGCTTTCATCTCTACTTTGTCCCCAACAATCAAATGAAAATGAAGTAGAGACCAGTTTCTAGTGGGACCTGGGGAGCAGTCTGAGATATTCACTGATTCTACATCTGTGACAAAATGAAAACATGAATCTGAATTATCTCAAGGGAACCTAGGATGCAAAAGTGTGTGTGTGGAACTGAACACTTTGTTGTTTGCTTACTTTGTTTTGGATGGGTTACAAGAGCAGCTCATGAAGACTTAATCAGATAAGTGGGTCCTTTCTCTGCTGGTTTTCCTGCCTGGCTGATGAAGTTCAAGACCTGTAGGCAACGGATGAACCACCAATTGGCACCTCTCTGGGTGCAGGTTTCACTAGATGCATCTGTAATGAGTTAGTCCTGCCAGGTTTTAGTTGAAGAAGCAAGTCTAGGATCTGCAGATAGATGAGTTTTTCCAACTGAGGACAGCAGGTGCACAGACTGGACTGTGAAAACAAGGGGGAAATGGGACTGGCTTGCATTGATCCTGGCTGAGCGCAGCAATCTGAACCAGGGAGAACTTTAACAGGCTGTGGGAGTTGTACTGAGAGTGATGAAAAGGGGGGCCGGCAGAGGAATGGTTGGAAACGCTTTGAAGTGAGAATCTTCAGCCTAAATCCATCACAATGCATAATCAAGTACATATGCAAAACCGGTCTTGAGGTGCTGCCTAGAGGCCCATAAAATCAGCTGTACGCAGTGCTGGTCATTAGCAAAATGTTGACTGTTAATGCTGTTAATTTTCTGTAGTGTACTTCGGTTTACTGATATGACAGGGAGAGCTGGAAGCTACTTCCTCAATATTTTAACCTGGTTCCTAAACAGGGACAAGTAATTTCATACTTTGTGAAATTAATGAGGCCTGTTTGCCATTGGCTTGTTTGTGACTGGATTTTCTGATGTCTAATAAAGGATGAGATCAACTAGCTGTTCCCTCAACAAGAGTACTGATAGTGCCTTTCCCTCGCCATTCTACCTATTTACAAAACATGTTAGAACAGAACATACTTGAGCCTTTTTATGCTCACTGCTTAATTTATCTGAGATCAGTTCAAAGTTTCAATGGTTGAAGGACAGACACAGACTCTGACTATATAGTCTTCCTTCCCCTTGAAGCCAGATTTGTAATTTTAGATTCAGTCAGAGCTACTTGAGGATTTCCTTGGCAGCATGATATCATTTGTCCAGTGAATAGATTGAGATAGCAAAATCATCATCACCTCTCCTCAGCAAAGCTGATCAACCTGTGCCTCACCAAAAGCTGCCCCTCTCTGGGGGTCTAGTCTCACCACACTGTCAGACCCTGCCCATGAGTATAACGTAATAGTCCCCTATGATGTTAGGAAGGGTCTGGAAAACATTGAGAAATTTCACAGTCTCACGCAGGGGAGGAATTGGGTTTTAACATCCATTGGTAAATAACTAATTGAGGGAAAAGGGAAAACTGAGTTAAGTAAGTTGTTCAAAGAATGAAGAAAAGCTGTGGCATAAAATTACCTTTATCTCCCACATATCAACGTAGTACTTTCAATGATATCCCACCTTTTCAATGTTGGTGATTTGTTATTTGGTAAACCCTGAAGTACTTGCAGAGTTGCGTCTGGAGTTCGGCATGGTTTTGGATCCCTTGAACCAAACTAGGATCTTTCAGGTGATGGTTTACAGCAAGAGGAAGGCTATTAGTTTTCTCTCATTAATTTACTCATTACAGGACCACTTCCACAACTCAAGAAAAAATTCAACTTCTGCACTTTGCCCTCCAGACACAAACCCAAACCCCATGTCACCACTGGGTCAATCTCCAGCGTAAGAGAGAAAGCCTCCCACATCCCATGTCCCAGTTCCTACTTGACACTGGTTCTTTCTCCCCTTTATTTATTTCATTTCCTGTGCTCAGTGTGCAGTGAACCTCTCCAGGTTCATTCATTCATTTCCCTTTGGCAGCATGTCACTACGCGGACAATCTATTGAGGATGAGATGGAAATAATATTACGCTACTGAGCTGATAATACCTGACTTTAATATCTCTTAGCAGCATCTCCATTGTGCTATGTCAGTGAAACAGATCAGACAGTATAGGTCTCTAGAGTAAACCCAAAGGGTGAGGGGGTGCGGGAGGAATATTTCTGCTATCAAAATTAGACTTCTAATACATCAGCAAGAGAAGGTGAAAGGGTAGCAGAACTGCAAGGGAACATATCAGCGATCTTTCAAGTAGTGCCTCTGAGCAGGTAGTGAACAAACATCTGTATTTAACTCCAAGCAGTTCTCCTCCCTCTCTTTTCTCCCATCTCCTTGTCTTGTCTTCTCCCTCTAACACACTAGATTGGTTATATATAGCTCATTTTAGTGACATCATAACCATTCCGTTGGTAATTATCATGTTACTTAAACAGATTTACAGTCTAAGCATTTGAATAAAAAAAGGACAAAGGGGGGATGTTCAAGGAGCCATGAGAAAAGATATTCAAGATATGTGGTTAAGACAACCCTAAGAAGCTCTGCGAATGGCTTTGCTCTCTAAATCAAGTCAGTAAGTCTGTCTTGTAGGTACGGCACAGGGCAGAGAGCTGGGGCAACCAGAGTATTGTTCTTGCTCCTTCCATTTTTTGGCTACCTGACCTTCAGGGATTATTTAGCTTTTCAGTGTCATGGTTTCTGCATCTCCAGCTTGCAAGTGAGAGAGCATCTTCCGTGCTTTAATGGATAGATGGAGATGTAAATGTTAAATACATTAATTCATTTGATTCAGTTGGTATGGCAGCAGTGGAGAACTTCACCCAACAGTTGGCTCTAATAGACCTTGATCATGGGTCAGATTTGATCCCGAATGCCAATAATTTAATCTGAGGATGAGGATGGAGTTGAATAGAAGGATATTTCTAATTCATTAAATATCCTCTGCTGCCTCAGCAATCAGCTCGTCAAGGGAATCATTAACAGCGTGAAATTTTTAAATGTGTGTTTACAAATGATCCTATAAAGAAGATGCCTGGAAGAGCCTTTCAGTTCTTCCAGGTGAATTTCAATGGCCACATCAGCTATGGATAATACACAGAAGGTTGAAGAGGTCAAGTCTGAAAAAAATGGACCTTTGTTTAACTCTTCACGTCCTGGTGATGCTGGCTGACTTCCTTCTGCCTCTCCATGACTCCTCAAATGCTTCTCTGGCATTTTTATGAACCAATAACTATACCCTCCTGGTATAAGTTGCTGGCTGGTATAACACTGCTGTCTGTATCTAAGATTGTAAGCTATGAGTGTGAAATCAGAGTTCAAAGAAGAATTAAAATCCTGCATCGCTGTTCCTACAATTGCCTCATACCTATTTAAGAGGAGCAGTCAGAATGAGGTGGTCCTGTTTGCTGTAGTACAAGACTGGTGAAAAGTGTCAATGAGAAGAGTGTTAAGGCAGAATAACTTACCAGAGAGAAAAAAATCAAAGGAAAGAAAATAAAAATTAAAGTTTTTAATGGCTTTCTGAACTTTATGAGAGGCTGCAGACACAGCATCCTAGTTTTTGAGATCTATGCACTGATGAGTTTTCCCCTTTTGCTGCTAAACTTCCTCATGCAGCCAAAATAGAAGTGGTCCCTCGGCACTGATTTATATTATTTTTAGCGATGTGCAGGCAGCAACAGTTTTAGGCCCTCAAAGCCTAATAATATTTTTCCTTTAAAGAAGAAAGATAGAGAGAGAAGTGATCCTCCACAGCACAGTGGAGCAGGAGGAGGTGACTGATAAGACTGGCAGATTCAGCACCATACTCTAATTAGATGGGATCCTGGCATTTGCAGTGTGGCTTCTGCCCCGGTAAAGCTCTCTTCTGACTAGAGAAAGAAATAAATTCAGTACTTCTTAAAGCCATCATGGTCTAAAATATGTCCAGCTCTGGACTTCAAACTCCTAAAATAACATGTTCTGAACTACAGAAAACAGCTACTTTTAAGGGTGAGGTACTAGAATAAGATTCAGGACACTTCAGTTCTATTACTAATTCTGTACCAAATTTTTAAAGTCACATGGGGCAAGAGGCTTAACTGAAGCCGTACTTTTTGAATGGGCATGCTCTTTTGTTTGTCTTGTTTCTTCAGACAAAAACTGAGGAAATAGGGGTTTTCCTGACAAATGGATCCATCATCTCAGGCTCTTCTAAAGCATAAATAGCCAAAAGAAATTCAGTACTGGCATATCTTTATCAGAAACTGGGGGTAAATTCATCAGTAGGATTTAGTAATCTACAGTATTGGCATTTACATCTGAGATAGTCATCTAGGTCACCTTCACAACCCACAAGAAATAGTCAATTCTGGAGCACGATCCATTTAATTCAAATGTAGATGACAGGAGAATCACTCTCTGGAATTGCCTATTTCTCTCCACTGACTGTGCATAGAGTCTGGGCAATTAGGTCAGATGTGTATTCATTACACACCTTTACCAGTGAATCCCAAATTGTGACCTCCTGCAGAAGACACCCTCCTCAGAGTACCTAGGCCTTTCATGCTTTGACTTGTAGACAGCTCTCAACTGCAGGATTCTTACTGACTTACGGAGACTTCCCTGAGAGCCCTGTTTTTACCATGATCTGCTAAAGCTCAGAGGCTTAGAATAGAAATATGTGCTTATGAAACAAGGAGTAGATTTATGGACTTTTAATTTCTTCCACAGGATAAAGAAAAGTGACACCCACCCACCTCCAAATATGAGTAATTCTCTCTGCAAGGGAAGCAATGCACTTTGACTTCTTGTGAAATCTTGTTTCAAGTGTGAGTAACAGTGGGCATTCTCCACAGTCTACTACGGCATCCCCTTCACAAAGTGGGGTAGTGAAAGAAAAACCATTTCATCTGCTCAGGAGCCTGGTTTCACAAAGCTGGTCAGAGCTACACATTTAATTGAAAATGTCCAACATGTTCAAAGGTTACAGCTGGGGAAAAGGCAGAAAGGAAGACTAGCAGACACTGCAAGAAAGATTTCTTAAGAAGATGAACTGGAGAGGGACAAAAAACCTAAAAGGAATGGAACATAAAGAAAATCAACAACCCAGCCTGGAAAACACCCACTGCCACAAAGGAAGTCATTCATTTACATTCGCAAGGAACCCAACAGCAGCTGGAGGTGTCTGGGCAGTGCCATTCCACAGATGATGTCAGGCCTGCAGAAGATTTTTCAATTAATCTCTCTTGACCCTATGCCTTGAACCCTCATTCCTATTTTTAACAACACCATTCTGTTGGATGACCTTGGGACCCAGTGACCAATAATGCCCATTTAAGTAACTGCGGGGGTGTCGGTAAGTATGCAAGGAGAATTTTCAAGGGGCTCATTATATAGAGAGTTAGTTACCACAAAGAAGGGCTGTCTCTCTCTCTCTCCCTCATTCTTGCATGTAGACTAGTAGTTGTAGACCTTAAACAGAGACTCAGTCATACTAAACACATGGAAAATGCTCTTAAAAAGCCATTCCACGTGTTGATGGCTGTAGAAATTGGAGAAAAAAAGAAAAGACATACAAACATATACCAATCGAACCCACCACCACCATGTAAAAGAACATATTCTTTATTTCTACTACAATATTAGGTAGAAAAGAATTGCAAATAAAACAAACAAAAGAAGCTTGGGCCTTGTTTTACAGTGTAGTGTGGAACCTAGGCTAACCCTGTCAATCATTTTGAAAGACTAACACAGGAAGGATTTGGTTTCAAGTTCATGCATGTACATCAAATGTAGAGAATAATTTTTTTTTGAGTCACAAGAGACAAATACACACCAAATCACAAGCGACTTTGTGTCACTAATTTTACAGAACATAGAGTTATGCCCACAGGACATGTGCTTCAAAACACACAGATAGTGATTCAACAACAAGTCTTGGATGCAAACTTAACTTTTATTCCAGTATGAAAGTATGTGTTGTACTCTTGTAAGCATTGTAAGGTTACGAATGTGTTTTCGTTCCTGTTTTCAGTTTGCCAGGCTGAAAATCAATATATTTCTGTATTTCCTTAAAAAAAAAAAAAAGGAAAAAAAAATTATCATCTGTTGAATCTGTTGAATAGTGCTATGATGACAACATGAGAATGAAAGCACTAGGTGCTATGATGTTATGCAAGCCTCTCTGTACTCCTGTGCTGATGGAATGACAACCATCTTGGTCCTCACTCTAGGATTCAGCCATCTATCCTTCCATCAAAACTCTCTGGACCAAAGAGGGGGAATTAAAACAGTCAGATCTAGGCTTAAAGAAGAATGAATGATATAACTGGTAGACAGAGTTGGATTTTAAGATACCAAGTGCAAGTGAAAGGAGACTTTTCTTTGGAGTGTCTCCAATCTTTTGGTTCTGGTAGGTAAGAGCTGAAGAAAAGGTAAGCGGATTTATAGGAGTTGTGTGGGTGTTGTTGGATTAATGCTATTAATCAGAACGTAAAAACTGTCATCCTGGGTCAGACTAAAAGTCTATAACAAAATAACCTGCTTCTGACAGTGACCTGTAGCAGATGTTTGGGGAAAGTGTATAAAAACCATGGCAATTATAGAGTGATCTTTCCCCTGGCTGTACTCTTGTGTCTGCAATCAGCAGTTTAGAAACTTCCCAGTTTTTTGTTATTGAAGCTTTCAGAAGGTTTGCATGTAAGAAGTTACCAAATCCATCAGTAAAGTCAGGCATTGCTGAATTGTACTAGTGAAAACCATTCTCTGTCATAAGATTGAATGAAGAGAGGACAGCTTGTTGTTCCAAACAAGCTTAGGTCATTGGCTAAAACCACCTTTGGCATATACAGAGAGTGTCTTACTTTTTGCCAGGATGCCATTCAAGCTCCATGGCCATCAGATCATACCAAAATGCATGAACCTAGCAGATTACATGCTGAAAGGCTGGGTACAGTACTGGAGCAGGAAGACTTGAAGGCTTTCTGAAAGTTCATAAATTATGATAAACCTGTTCATCCAGCATCTCTTGGAAAACTCTTGTCCATGTAATTGTCCTTTTACCACTCTTGCTGGGTCATCGACTAGCAAGGCAGCCAATGCTCTCTGCCCTGGTAGTGTTACACAAAACTGATCCTAGGCAGTGATCAAAGGAAAGCAGAAGGGCAAAACGCCAGCAGAACAAAGAAGATAAGGCCCACAGAAATCCATCAAATTTTAAAATGCATCGGATGCACTAACATCTCAGAGGAGACTCAGATAAGGACACAAGTAACTCTTCTTACATATTCCTTTGAGGCTGAACTTTGATGCACATCCTCACCAATTCTCCAACAGGTCTACTCACCTCTTTGTTCATTCAAGAGTCTATTTTAATTGAAAGATTTCATTTTGCTGAGCTACATTGATTATTAAAAAATAAGAGCTAAAAATAAAAATGTCGCTGTGTCCATTTTTCCACCAATCATACAAATCTCATTTGCCTCAGTTTGCTCTTATCGCTCTAGTTTCATCCAGGAGAGACTTTCTGTGTGTGCTTCCAAAACAACCTTGTCACTGCTATGTCTGAACCTTGTTTCTATATTCTGTATTTCCTGACATCAGGCAAAACCTCTCTTTTTTCTTGTCTCCTCTGATTAGTTTCTATTATATCTTTTTTCTTTCCTTTCCTTATGCCTTTTAATTCTCCTTTCTCTTTAATTCACTGGCTCTGTACCGGTGTCGCTTAACTCTCAGGAAGTATTTTGGGACATGCTCGATTAAAAAAGATAGAGGAGATTAAATTCAAGCAGTTCTTTATTTTTATCTTGGTACTTCCATTTCCCCCTGTCAGTATTATATCTGTAATAACTAAAGTATTTATATATTTAGTATTTTAACAATATTTTTTTTCAGTCCAAATGTTCTAACTTCACTGTTTTAAAAGTAAGAGATGGAAACTTATATGATAGATCTAAACAGAATTGTAAATTTCTTCCTTTAAAACATAATTTAGTATTTTAATTGGATTATTATTTATATAACAGTCCTCATGTTTTCTGGAAATTTAAAATGAATTCATGTCAATGTTACAAGATTTCTTTGATGTTATGTGGAATGCCTAAAGTATTTTGGATTTGTATCTCTTTCTTTTCAAGCAGAGTTTCAGATACTAATGGAATTGGCAGATTTACAGAGATGGAAGTTTCAGGGGAAAAAAATTAGACATACTATGAGGCTTTGGTCATTACAAATTTAACCCTCAGATAATCCTCATTCTCCTTAACCGACACCCCAAATTTATTGATTTTAATTGATTTTATTTGCATTTCATTTTGTATATGGAAAGGTGTGTTTTGTTTTTTTTTCCCCCTTCCATAAAAAGCTATGCAGTTCTTTAAATACAACCCTGAAAAAAAAAAAAAAGAAAATAATCATCCCTCTACCTGGAGTTTTGACTCATATTCTCTTTCCTTCAAGTCATATGCCCGACTTATTTGTAAAAACTTCCAATAAACATGTATCTGACAGTCAGCCTAATATGCTGGAATCAAAAGCTATTATTGACTTTGCCGTATTGATCAATGGTGGCCCAAGCCCCGTAATAGATTACGGTGTTTCTCTCTGAACGCAGCTGATCAGCTGCTCCCTCTCTGCATTAAATGAATGTTCCTCTATCAGAAAGTGTGAAAATGACCTGGTTCAGAGCCTCCTGCTCCTGGCCTTGCCCTCCCATGGATTGGGCACACAATGTACTTCCAGAGCCATGTAAATGCTGAAGCATCAGGTCATTACTTTCCCCTCTGGAGGGGGATTTAATGTGGTTCTTTCCCACTCAACTCTCTTTTACCTGCAGTTAGGAACTTATCTATCCCCTTTCCCACAGCACATCTCACCAGCATTCATGCACTTTTACTTCACCATTCCACTGCATGTACTATATCCTTATCTTATAGATGGGGAATGGAGCCACAGGGAGGCTAATTGAATTGTCATACAGAAAGTTCTTGGATAAGAGGGAGTTTGAAGCCACTACTTTCATGTCAACAGCTAAGAGTATGAAATGTTGACTAGCTCCTCTCTCCTTGTGGTCCTCAATCTGACCTTCTTCTCCTAGTTCTAAGTTACAACACAGTCACTAAGTGAAAAAAGATTTTAGATCCATAGAATGGTTCAGGTTGGAAGGGACCTTAAAGATTACAGTGTTCCAACACCCCTGGCAGGGGCACCTCCCATTAGACCAGGCTGCTCAAAGCCTCATCCAGCCTGGTCTTGAACAGCTCCAAGGATAGGATGGGGCATCTGCAGTTTCTCTAGGCAACCTATGACAGAGTCTCACCACCCTCACAGTAAATTTTTTTTTCCTAGTATCTGACCTAAATTTCCCCCTTTTCAGTTTAAAATGGAAAGAGGTCTCTTCATCTGCTTGAAAAGTATGGCAGGATGGGTTTCCCATTACACCAATCTAAGCTTATAGCAAATCTGAGAAGGACTATCTTATGCTTAGAGGCAACTTACACTTCAGTAGACTGTGTAGTCATGGTCTTTTCTGAGCTACCTGTTCATGTTGACCACAATAGCTTTGGGAGCCACATCATCCCACTCCAATAAACAATAGCAGCAGCCATCTGGAAGGTAGCTCCTATGCTTTGCACTGCTTTGGGCTGGGATTTAGACCAATGATCAGTCCATGTAAGTTCCAGGTGGAAGCAATCTTTCATGAGGAATACAAACATTAAAAAAATGCAAGAAATTCCGCTATTTCTAGAGCTGCCCCGCTGCCCCTTCTCTNNNNCCCTTCCCTTAAGGAAAAAAAAAAAAAAAAAAAAGCAACAACAACTTATGTTTTGTGGAAAGATGTAATTCAGAATGAGAAATGCTTAAATACAGAAATGTCTAAAGAAAATTTCTACTGCTCTTCTGAACAAAAAAGATGTAATCTGTACTGAACAGCCAGTTGCAAAAATGGTTTCAATATTATCTTTTCACAGGAAAAAATTACACATAATGTTTAAGAAAAGTGAAATGAGCACATAAATGCTGTTTTCAGTGAAACATTATATTTTTCACAGATTGTTTTCCTAAGTTAGAATATTTCCACTGCATTTAATCAGAAGACAAGCAAGAGATTAAAGAAAGGCAGAAAGGTTCAGTGCTCCACTCAAGACAGGTCACAATTTGCAAGCAAGACCCAAGCAGGCTAAGAGCAGAGTGTGTACAGGAGTTACACAGAGAAAAGCCAGCATTGCTCTTCCCTCAGCACGACCCCACAGCCAACATTTCCAGATCTATTAATCAACAGCCTTTCATTCAAACTGGAAGAAAACAAAACCGTGCTGTGAAGCAAACGATGGACAACGGTATTGAAATGAAAAGGGTAGGGAGAACACGGGAGTTTTAGAGCAGGTGGCATCAAACCCTTCCTGAGCAAGTCAAGGGCTCGGTGTCCCCAAAGCAACTCGGCAGAGAGCTCCCCAAAGCAATCTCTTACACAGTCTTCTGTAGTATGTAAATTTATTGAAATACAGTCCTCTTTGCCTACTGGGAGATGAGTGCGCTGTGATCCGTCCTCTCAACCCACACTGACACAGGCAGCTGACACCGTGGTTTTGAAGATTTCCCTTTTGTTTTTGCTGCCAGCTCGTGGGAGGGGGAGAGAAGGAGGAAGGGGAAAGAGGAGGGCGTAACGCGCCTGCGAGTGTGTGTAGGCAGGCCAAGAGAATCTGTGCCACCGAACACCCAGATGGCAGGAAAAAGTCACCTTTTACTAACTGGATCCGAGGCAGATTTTTATAGTGTGTGGGCGTGAGAGAGGGCAGGGGCTGTGAGGAGGATGCAGGAAAGGAGAGCATGTAAATGCACATATGTTTGCCCCAGAAAGAGGAAGAGAAGGGCACATAGTGGATAAACAGGCGTCTATCTGCATGTATAGAATCACAGAGTTGCACAGGGAAGAGGAGCTGAGTTATGGAGACACCTTTCAGGAGCAGAAATCCAAGCACTTGATAAGCCTCCCCTTTGCAGGGGCACACAGGGGGTTTCCAGATTGCCCTTGCAAGGTGTGTCACAGGACAATCTCTTTTTCCCCAAATCCCTTGAAATGGGCTTTAACAATGATAAAACCTGCTCCTCTTGAGCTGTATTTTCTCTGCACCCCTCCAGGTGACACAGCCCATATGCAAGTCAATGGTCACATTCTGTGATTTCGTGCCCCTGACCATGAGAGTGTGCTCCTGTACCTCTTTGCAATCTGAATTTCTGGCTTTAGGAAGAAATGAGCAAGTAAAAACTGATCAAATGTTCTTTTCTGGACTCCCATATAACTATGCTAATAAACTAATCCAGGCCATGGCCTGTTCTTTGACCTTGCAGGCATGAAAACCTTGCACATGCGTAGTTAAATTCTCCACCATCTCCCAAAACTGGGTGGGGTACAGTCTGTGCTATCCCCTAGGCTGTAGTTGAGGGCTATGGCAGAGTGCTAATTAACATGGGCCCAAAACACAGCAGGGAGTGTGCTAACAGAAAAATAATATGGACAGACCTTTGCCACATAATCGAAGAATGGCTGAGGTTGGAAGGGGCCCCTGGAGGTTACCTTATCCAGCCTCTCTGCTTAAGAAGGGTCACCTAATCTACTTGTCAGTGCTCAAACCGGTGCCCATAATTTACCAGCGTACAGGGATCCTTGGGAAGGTCCTGGCTCTCCCATCTCCAGAGGCTGAATCACACTTGCAGTTCCCATTCACCTGAACTGTTTGAGAGGCTGGATGGCTTGTGGCTCTTGGCATATGAACGCAAAGGGACAAGAAGTTGGGCTGGAGATGGTGATTCCTGCTTTGGCTGGACTGTATAGGACATACAAAAGCAATTAAGCATCTTTAAATATCACATATTAACTGTATGCCTAAAACAGTACTGATGCTCATCCTAAAGGTATCTAAAGACCCTTGCAATTCTCTCCATAATAGGAGGTGGGATGAAATGCATGCAAGATACCTTAAGGTCATGACCATCTCAATTTGGTGGGGTTTCTTAAAGATCTGAAACTGTCAGTTCTGTTAAAATACTGACAAGTGTGATCTGACCAGACTGAGAAAGAAGGAAGCCTTTTGGTGACCAAAAAGAGAAGGGATAGAAGGATCATTTCAACCTCAGTTGGAGTAAAAATGCAAAACTGAGAAAGAAAATCTAATAAAGAATCATTTTAAGAGCCTTGCACAGAGAGTATTGCTGTGAACTTACATCTCTTAATGTCCACAAGCTATGGGTCCTGGGTGCTGTTTCAAGCCAGAAGGGATCATTTTCATTATTATTTTGTCTTTATCATAGCAGAATTTAAGTCAGGAATACCCAGACTGAAAAGTGTCGTCTCTATCACTCACTTAGCAAAACAGGCTAAGCATCACCCGGTACCTCCGCAAATAGAGGTGTTCTGCTCACCATCTTTTTTTCTGATAAGTACAAATGGAAAGACTGGGCTCCTTATTCTTGATTTAGCCCCAGCCACCAAATAGATGCCCTGCCTTGTGCTAATGTGGACTTCTGTAAAGTGACCTCACAAGCTGGCATGTGCAACAGGGGAAATCCACTGGGAACACCTCCACAGCGAATACTGAGGCTAACCTTTTTCAGTGCCTTCAAGAGAAACCAAAAAGCAAATGAAAATGGGGAAGAATAATCTCCTCATGTCTCCCTTTGGAAAGGCAGCAGATGCAAGGTCTGCCATGCAGCAGACAGTGGGACAGAGAGGGTGGCTGCTCTGTATGGCTTCCTCTGCTCCCCAGGCCTACTCCCAGGGATCGCATCTGCATGTGCAATTCTGGCATTTCCATATATCTCTGGATGATTGTTATGCAGATCTTTGGTAGAGGGAGCTGGGTTTGTTCCCTGGCCCTCCTCAGCCCTCCCTCTGTGAGGGAGGGAGCCTTGTGCGTGGTAAACAGAACGCCGTGCCGGCTATTAGTAATCCACCAACTGGCCAGCGACCAGGAACCGCTGCAAGCAGCATTTCCAGCTGACTCCAACGCTTTAATTGTTCACTCTGTGTTAAACAGGAATGCATTTCTCTATCTAGGGATTATGAACATGAGGCTTGCCTCTCCACCCTCCTTCCTGCATTTTTATCTTGAACTGGGGGAGGTTACTCCCTCTGAGAGGAGACACCCTGTTGCCTGAGTTTCCGGTGGCAGCAGAACGTGACACCAGATCATCAGTGTCAGTAATCAAGGGTGCAAACATCAACCCTCACCCCAAACTCCCACCCTGTGCAGGCTCCTTGGCTGGGTATTTCCAGCTGCACCTTAATGACGGTCTGATGCAAAGCCCACTGAAGCCGAGGGAGAGACTCCCTTTCTCTTCAGGAGCTTTGGATCAGGCCCTCAAGGAGATGTCTTCAGCCCGGACAGCATTCTCGATCATTAGATGGTATGAATCAGTGCAACAGCACCAACTTCCTCAAAGTGAGGCCAAAATACATTTTAAAATGCATTTAGGAGGAAAGCAGTATTTCCTGTAACAACACAACAAAGCTGCAGCACCTGGACTGCAAGTTCTGTTGAGCCATTGCTGTAGCTCCCAGGAAGTTCTTTGTGCAGTTTTGAGCTCCAAAGGGGTCACTTAAAATATATGTGAACTTAACTTGCAGAGTGCCTATTTCTCTGCTTCTGGAAAAGGAAAAAAAAAAGAAAGCCATTTTTTTGCACTAGTGAAACAAAACATCTCACAGATTGCTCAAGTCAGATGGAACAGTATATAAACATTGATATGCAAAAGCCATACCTCTAAACAATTCTTCTACGGAAATATACATACTATTAACTCCTTAGTCTGACCTCTTTTATAGCGCGGACTCAAGGTGCTGCAAGCATCAGTTACTGGGTGAATTGAATTACTCTGGGGGCTAGACCCAAATCCCCTTTAGGGTCCTCTGTGGGGTATGACAATCACATCAGATTGCTGTCCTTTCTCAGCGCTTAAGGTGTTGTCACAGACTTACTAAATGTCCACTGCTTTCTGGACAGGACCCTTCCTCTGCGCTGTCTTGCAAGAGCCTTTACCAGCTCATACTGTCAAGCAAGGATGGATCGCATAATGCCAAATTCTGCCAATATAGAGCAGATTTCATGAAAAACGCATTTTACACTTTCTAGTTCNTCTGCCATTTCCATATATCTCTGGATGATTGTTATGCAGATCTTTGGTAGAGGGAGCTGGGTTTGTTCCCTGGCCCTCCTCAGCCCTCCCTCTGTGAGGGAGGGAGCCTTGTGCGTGGTAAACAGAACGCCGTGCCGGCTATTAGTAATCCACCAACTGGCCAGCGACCAGGAACCGCTGCAAGCAGCATTTCCAGCTGACTCCAACGCTTTAATTGTTCACTCTGTGTTAAACAGGAATGCATTTCTCTATCTAGGGATTATGAACATGAGGCTTGCCTCTCCACCCTCCTTCCTGCATTTTTATCTTGAACTGGGGGAGGTTACTCCCTCTGAGAGGAGACACCCTGTNCACTTAAAATATATGTGAACTTAACTTGCAGAGTGCCTATTTCTCTGCTTCTGGAAAAGGAAAAAAAAAAGAAAGCCATTTTTTTGCACTAGTGAAACAAAACATCTCACAGATTGCTCAAGTCAGATGGAACAGTATATAAACATTGATATGCAAAAGCCATACCTCTAAACAATTCTTCTACGGAAATATACATACTATTAACTCCTTAGTCTGACCTCTTTTATAGCGCGGACTCAAGGTGCTGCAAGCATCAGTTACTGGGTGAATTGAATTACTCTGGGGGCTAGACCCAAATCCCCTTTAGGGTCCTCTGTGGGGTATGACAATCACATCAGATTGCTGTCCTTTCTCAGCGCTTAAGGTGTTGTCACAGACTTACTAAATGTCCACTGCTTTCTGGACAGGACCCTTCCTCTGCGCTGTCTTGCAAGAGCCTTTACCAGCTCATACTGTCAAGCAAGGATGGATCGCATAATGCCAAATTCTGCCAATATAGAGCAGATTTCATGAAAAACGCATTTTACACTTTCTAGTTCATCGTGAACCAAAAAGCAAAAATACCCTTTTTCCTAAATGCAAGCACTGGAGCCCTCTGAGATACTCTGCTGTACACATCTAAACCTTTGCCATCTGAATTTGAGATGGTCATCTCATTACAGACAATCCATATTGGATGAATTTTTATTGGACCAAAGCATTTAAGATGATTATTTTAAGGACAGACAGGCCATTTACTTCTCCCATTGTCCACAGAAGGTGTGGAGATAATCAGCTCAGATTTAAACATCTGCCTCTTAGACATTTAAATAAAACCCATCTCTGAGACTCAGCTTGAGTGGGGCACTCATGTAGTGCAAGGGGAAAAGGCTTGGCTTGTGCTACAGATTTCTATGGACAACACTACCAGAAGATGATCCCTGATCCTCACCGTGATGCAGATGAAGCTACTCCAGCCAGCTTGAGAGCTCAGTGTGCTCATGGAAGGAGTCTTTGGCTGCCCCTGTACCGTGAACAGATTTACTGTTGCATCTGTTTCTGTGCCAGGAAAACTTATCCTAGTTTCTGAGAAGTGTAAAGTCTCCTATCACAGATGAGACTGAACTGGCATCCATAGATCTGAAGAAAAGAAGTTATCACTAGAATATTTTAATCGTTTTCTGAATATACTGGATCTGAGTTAAGGTTCAAGCCAGTTTCTCCAGTATGTGAACTCAGCCATACAATGAAGGACGGGTTTGTCAGAAAACTGCATCCAGTTTCATGTGAAACCAGCCAGAAGAAAAAAAAAAAATCACAAAAACAATGAACCAAGCAAACAACCTGGGGGGGTGGGGTGGAGGGAAGCTGACTTAAAAACTAGGAAACAAAAATATCAAACAAAGCAAAACATCTTTACTGCAAACAACAAGTAGTGTTTTTCAGTTTCATGCAGAAAGTTTCTTTCAGCAAAATAAAATACAAGGAAAGAAGGAAAATAGAATTATTTGTCTGTATCCTTATTCAAGATGAATTCCTAGCTTCTTTGAGTACCTTGATAACACTCTTTCTTTGGGGTTTAAACCTCAGAGCCACAAGAGTATCTTGCTGTGTACAATGGCAATGAGTGAGAGATTGTGTAGTGCAAGACTAACCTGGAATCCTACTTTACAGCTTTAATACCCAGCTGATTTCCCCGGGCACTGACGCAAACATCTGGGTGTTTGTGTGCATGTTGACATTTATTTCTTTATTTTTTAATGCCATGGGGAATTGAGGATTAGGGATGTTATTTCCACTAACCAGGCATTAAAATAACTTGAGTTGGTCATGCCCTTACTGAGTTTCATCTGAAAAGCACTAGGCAGAGAGAAGATGACACAGCCCTAGGAAATAGTAGGAGAGATTAATGCAAACCACAGCAGCAGCACAAACAGCACCCAGATGCAACGCCCTGAGTAAACTTGTGGTTTTTTTCCCCTTCCTTTCACATTGTGGTAGATTAGCCACCAGAGGGAGTCCAAGAGACCCCCGAGAACTGCTGGATAAACAGATCAGCTTTTGGCAAAATAAAGGTAATTAAACATTTTCTACTGGGGGCTGCAGAGTTCAAACCAATGTGAGCTGCTTTAGGTCACTGCAAGATCTGCATCATGGCAAGAATTCTCAGAGAAACTACATTAGACTTAATTAACAGTTTAACTTCTCCAAGAAAACAAAGAGAATAAAGAAGCAAGTTGATATTGTTAGTGGTGGTGGTGATGCTGAAAATGGTCTTCTCCCTGTGTATTTCTAATTAAATAATATTATGTGTTTATAGGTCAATGGAATGGAAAAGAAGGTCGAGAGACCAGAATCCAAAGGGCAAACAGTGCCTCATCTGTATCACTCTACACTTGCTCATGTTTATGGAAATGCACAGAAATATTTAAACACAAGCACATTACATACTATTCAGGCTTACTGTTTGGTAGCAGAGGAAGATACACAAGATTTCACACTGCTTTGCATCTCCTAGTGATGAAGGAGGAAACCAGCTTTCCCAGGGACTCGGAGAGCACAAAGGATGTCACATGCTGCCGTTTGTGGTCATGTCAGGTTAGAGAGACGCTGTTACACACAAATTTAAATCATATCCCTCCTTATAAGGCAGGGCAAGAAGTAACACTGGTGGGCCAGAAGTATTAATGTGACACAAAAAAAAAAATCCCAACAGGTTGCGCTCAATTGTAGAGCTTTTGTGGCAAAAAGTAACCACATAAATGTCAAGAAAGACACCTTCTGCAGAAAATCCTAATGCTTTCCTCTAGTCTAAATTGGGATTATGACCTTAATGGCCAAAAGCTGAGCATTTCTCTTCAACGCTGAACCACAAAATCCCCATCTCTGTCTTCCTTCCAGAGCTTATTGGCTGGTGAGTCGAAAGGATCTTTCCCCCATCTTTTGTCCTACAGCAATGAAATCCGGTAAGACTAGTCTGAAAACAGATGGGTTTCTGCAGGATATTGACATTTTAAGCAGGAAATGCATATATATGTGGAGGAGGAAGGGATTTATACTATTTCTGGGTAATATGGGGCTGATCGTGTTTTCAATATCATGCCGGTAGTGATAGTTGAGCTGTGCTGTCCAAGAACATGTAGCTGAATAGATGAGGGAAGAAAGTTGAAAAAGGTGCTAAGAGAGGTGACCATGGCCACAGAGTGGATTGGTGGCAAAGTACATCCTCATCCACTACACTAAACAGGTTGTTCCTTCCACATATTTTAATTTTTCGCCTGTTAATACCTCACCCATGGTTGTATTGGGTTGAATATGTTGTATCTACAGAGCTCTATACAAGAGTTAGAGGTGAGATATAAAAAAAAGATGCACAATACTTAGGACAGTGATTTGTGAGCTGTTTGTCAAGGAGATCAGGCTGTGGTTGGAGACAAATGAGTGGCTCAGGCAATACCTCCTGGGCCAAAATCTGCCCAGTCTGTGAGGTGAGGCTTGAAAAAGAAGTTTGACCTCTTCCTCCTACACATGAGGAATGTGAGATAACTTTTCCTGGCAAGCTGTCTGCTCTCTGGATCAGCAGATTAGTTGGAGTGATTACAAGAAAAGAAAGGATATTTTCCACTCAGTTATTTACAAATTGTACCTAATGAATTATTGATCAAGCGAGTAGCCCTCTGCACAGCCCTCTAGGAATCCGTCCTTTCCAAGTCATGTTCACAGCCCCCTGGCCCAGTAGGGCCGGTGGAGATGTTTCAGCCCTTATACTAATGGGCTACCTGGCTGCTGAGGCCACTGCTGGTTTTCTATTGCTTTCTCAGTGCCTGCCTGCAAATTAAACCACATTAATTTAGGTGGAAAGCAACATAAATGGGGACAAAAGCCAAAGCTATGTATCTGTGTAGGATAAATGTTATATTCACTGCTCCAAGTCAGAAAAAAATGCTGTCCCCATTGTTGAAGTGGGTGAAGAGTAAACACAAGACTCAGATTTAGGACACCTGAGCTTCTTTCTTGTCTCTGCCACTGGAACACTGAACAGGTCACTGACTGTATTAGCCCCTGTAATTAACGGTCAGCAATAAGAGTGTGCAGGCTGTGCAAGTCTCATTCATGGCTCTCTTCACAGCCATTTGGGATTGGACCAAGAACCCTGCTAGTTTAGAGTGCAATTCACCCAACTAAACACAGATATGTGCTCAAGGACAACATGAGTCATACCCTAAAATTCACCATCTTGTCTTTCCTACCTCTCCATTAACTATGAAGGGAGCTGAGAAATGGAAGCTTACACTGCATGGACCTAAAGGCAGATTGAATTAATACCACCACTCATCTATCTGTGTCCTAGTTCTCCAGCTGCAAATGGAACTCAGTCTTTCATGTTCTTGTCTATTTTGTCTCTGTGGCTCTATTTAAATCCTCAGTTGTTATTATCACATCCATTCAGGTTAACACAAAACCTATTTATCTGCATTCTTTTGTTTCAGTACTTTGAGAAAGAAGATGCTCTAGAATACAGGCATCAGAATCTGGACCTTGGATAGAAATGTGGTCTTTGATTCCACTGTACTAAGTACACCGAGGGCTCAGTTTTCACGGCTGTCCCTTAGCCTACAAGCTCAGTTGATAACAACTTGAGCTGTTCCATGCCAGACCTTTAACCAGCACAAGGCAGTGTCATGACACTGAAATCAATGGCACTGCTTTAAATTATATGATTGAACACCTGTTTAAAATCTACACAGGAAACATTTATGCTTTATTTTTTTTCAAGGGAAAAGAATTATTATTTTTTTTTTATTATTATTGGGTTTTTTGCATATCTGGCAAGAAGGTTAGAGTCAGTCTCTTTCTCTCTCTTCCTCTCTGAGTACCAGCTGTTCTTCATGGGGGGATAAATGAGCAGTTTTATACAGTTTTAATATCCACCAGAAATTACATCTCACTGCCTTTAGGGACTGAACCTTTAAAATTCAATTTCAAATAAATATAATTATAAAATAAGGCAGGGAAAAAAAAGGGCAGGAGAGGGAAAGAGAGTATCAGAATTTAGTTCCTCACTGTAAGAGCTTCAGGGCACAGCCAGTGGGGCTGTGTTCTTTAGCAACAGTAAGAAAAATGGCCCGGGGCTCTGAGATTAGCATGTTGATATTTTGGTCACCACTCTCTATATGAAACTAGAGATGGCAGAATCCCATGCTGCAAAGGAGGAAGGGGAGCAGGAGGTTTGCAGAAGAAGTTTTTATATCTTACCAAAATCTGTCGTAATTGGAGAAACACTGGAAGAGGTGAGAATGAAAACATAACATGAAACAGAGATGAAGGGAAGGAGGACTGCTGAAGTATCATCTCAGGGTTCGTCCCCCAGAAAAGAGAGGTAGCTCCAAACAAAGTAGGGTCTCGGAGAGCAGAGCTGTAATTCTAGTAGGAAAAAAAATCACACAAGTGCTAAAAAAACAACCATCCCAAAGCTAAAAGCTTTGCAGCATGTTAATTTCCCTCAAAAATGACGCAGAGGGGATGATCTTCTTGTTAAAATCTGAGACTGCTGTAAACGTGTGGACATGCTAGTCCTCAGAGAGGCAGTGAATCTTACTTGCATGTGCAGTGTTTCTAACAAGCCAGCATTTCTAACTGGAGAAGACTTCCCATTAACATAAAATTAAGAAAGCCCCTGCTTACAGATCTGAATGGTCCTGAGCTAATAGGTGTTCCTTCTCCTCGGTGGAGCTAAGGGAAGCAAAACATATTTAGTATTTTGCAGCAGTGATCTGCTATTTATTGCTAGTAATATAGTAACACTGCTATACCACCTGTTGGGACCCCAGTGTATGCACATCCTGAGTGTAACAGCCAAGCAGGCATTGCTGGAAGGAGAAACAGATGCAGGTTGGGGAGACAGGTTGTAGACTAGGTCACTTGTGGTGTTTTGTGCCCTGTTCTTCAGTTTGCACAGCATCCAGGGAGCAAAAACCTGCTGGGAGACTTACATGAACCATGTTTGTGCTAGGCTCAAACAGCTTACTTCTGATTTTCTGGGCTAAATCTAAGAATGTATATTCTCTGGAAATTAAGGTAAAGAATATTTTATGGGAAGAAGTTCAATTTTCCCTTCACTGGCAGTTCTGAAATTTTAGGCCAAGTAAATGGAATAGCTTTGAAAGACTGAGAATCCCTGAGGATTTTTGAGAACTCAAAAATCACATTAAAAGGAAACAAGCTTCAACAAAACAAGTGGAATTGCTACATCAAGAAATAAACAAAAAGGTTCAACCACCCCATCAGGTCAGATATCTTGTAAAGTTGCTTAGAAGCCCAGGTCTTGCCTGGAGCAGATGCTGTTGTAAAACTGTGTTCTGGGACGCAGTGGTCCCAGGAAATCCTTCTCCTTTTCTCTAGGAATTTTCCCAGTCACTGCTGGGACTGTGGTGGAAATCCCTGGAAGCAGATTTCCTCTAGGACTCTACACATTACGCTCCAATGACCAACTTCTCTCAGTCCAACCTGCCCAACTGCAGCAGGACACTATCGTGTATCAGTCGGCATTTAGAGAGTCCCTTCTCTATCTCACCTTGCTCCCTGTTTACTCCCTTCCCAGGCCTTGTCCTTTCTTACACAAGTTGTGTATCATCAGATAACCAAGTAAATATCATTTCGGAGAGCTGCCCCCTTTTGCCATGCATCTGAATAAGCACCAGGTCTGCAGTTATTTGTTTAGCCACTGAGCTGAACAAATTAGATTAACACAACACATGCAGTGAGGGGAGGAGGACACGAGGAGGGGGGGCCCTTCTAACAGAGAAAGGAAAGATGCTGGGGAAGTGCTGTCGTCATGGCAATTAACCCTGCCTTGGCAGCAGTGTCCTTCGTTCCCCCAGAAAATCTGCTAGGTAATTCCCCTTGTTCATTGCAGAACTGGGGCAGAGCTGCACAGGATCAAAGCTGTGCTTCAGAGCTCGAGAGGTTGTGACAGTTGCATTTGTGTGAGGGGAGATGTGTGGGAGAAGCTTCCTTCTGCTAAATTCAGTGACACACTGTTAACAAGACAACAGCCAGGGCTGGTTGCTGTTTCCTCTCCCTCTCTCCCTCCTTTTTTTTTTATTTATTTATTTATTTATTTATTTTTTTTTTTTTTCCCAGCNGCAGGGGAGAGACAGAAAAGGGCGATTTACATGGAATCAATGTCCCGAGAGCAGCCAGAAATCTTCTGCATCATAAACCAGCAAGTCAAACACAGGACCTCTCTGGTATGAAGCAGCAGTGACCATCTTACAAACAGTGCTTTTGAAAACCCAGAGGTGGGTCCATGTTCCAGAAGGAAATTATCAAAAAGACCAGAGGCAAATTGCCCTGCAAAAATCATCTTCAGTCTACATACTACCAGTAATAACCCCACCTAAGATAAGAAAAGGACCAGCTCTAGTAAAGTGACTTAGTCAGATTTGTCAAAAGATAACTTTGACGGTGTTCTGTAACTTTTACTTGAAGCTGGTTATTTGTTTCAACTCTTTGTCCCTCTAATTGAAAGGTCTGGAAACGGTGACCTCTCTCTGTTGGAGACAGCACTGACTTGTGATTTTCTATTTCTGAAATAAACTCCTCTGTAAAGGGGGAAGAAGTCTCCCCAGCACATAAGAACATCTCAGTGATCCCTCTTCCACCAGAGGAAAGAGTGGGCAAGTGCTTAGATAATTGGAAAGGGGATGAATCTAATAGCAAGAAAAGCTTTACTAGATTAATCAATTTAATGTCACCTCCGATAATTCTTGAAGAAATTCCATGTAGATAATCAGGATGTATTGATAATCCAAACTAATCAAGAGGTGTGGAGAGATGGAAAATCTTTTCCCCCAGTGTACTATTGTTACAAAAGACACTTTTGAAAGAATCAAACAAGAATTTTCCTTCTCTTTTCTTGTTTTGTTGAATGAAATCTGTCTCTATAAAATTTTACCATGACTAAGAAGGATTGAGACATTTTTGTTTTTCTGATCAAACTGGAAAGTCCTGATGTTTTCCAGGACCTTCCCAGATTCTATAGTATTTTCTAGTGGTCTTCAAACTGAAACAGGGCCCTGCAGCCAGAAGTTAATTAAGTAGCCTATTGGTCTCAACACTAAATAATATTAACAGCAAGAATTCTCTGTTTCTCAGTGGAAATTTGCAGAAGAAACTAGTAGAGATGGTGGCAGAAGGGTGACCTCAGAGTTAGATAAACCCCGTAAGATGTAATCAGGTGGGAGGTATCGAATCTGCACCCATTTGAGGGAACAATGCCAGAACGAATTTGCTTTAGAGTCAGTGAAATGGCCAGTCATGGGCAATAGTGTGAGCTTTCAGACGTTGTGACTAAATTATGGCTCAGGCCAGATTTAGGAGGGATGATGCGTGTACAAGCAATGGCAGAAAAAGCAGGGTGAAGGTAACCATTTCTCACTGCTTTCCCTGCTGCAGGGGAAAAGGAGGGTATTAAAAGCCACACCTCTGAACACAAAGCACAGAGTTGACTAGTTTATCTGCTGCCTGTAGGCTGAATGGTCCTTGGAGGCACTGGTGTTTAAAAGGGATTCCAGCTCATAAGAGCCACTGCAGAGGGAGGTTCCCGAACCACGATGTCCACTTATAGAAAACTATACTCCCTCCNCAGCTTAATCTACTGGATTTCCCAGAATGTGATTCTTCTCAAATAAACTAAGCAGAAATCTCCTCAATTTTTCATAACCCTGTAGGCTGCTGTCATGGTTTAATCCCATCCAACAACTAAGCACCACACATCTGCTCAATCACATTCCCTTCAATGGAATGGAGGAAAGATGATTGGAAGGGTAAAAGTGAAAAAAACTCATGGACTGAGATAGGAAAAGTTTAATAATTACATAAAACAGTACTACTACTACTACTACTAATAAGAAATTCTAACGAAAAGGAAAATAGTAAAGAGAGAGAAATAAAACCCAAGAAAGATGAGTGGTTCAAATGAAAGCAATTGTTCACCATCAGCTGACCGGTGCCTAGCCAGTCCTCAAGCAATGGCTTCCCTGCCAGCTTTTCCCCTAATTTTATTGCTGAGCATGATGTCGTATGGCATAGAATATCCCTTTGGTCAGCTGGAGGTCAGCTGTCCTATCTGTGCACCCCCAGCCTACTCGCTGGTGGGGTGGAGTGAGGAGCAAGAAAGGCCTTGACCGTGTGTAAGCATTGAGCAGCAGTAACGAAAATGTCCCTGAATTATCAACTCTGTCTGCAGCACAAATCCAAGGCACAGTCTCATACCAGCTACCATGAAGAAAATTAACTCTACCCCAGCCAAAACCAGCATAGCTGCTATAATCAACTGTACTACAGAAGAAGAAAGGGAATGTAACTGATATGTACAGGAGGCATCTGAAGAGCCAGGCTCCTAGGTTTTGTGTCTGCTTCCATCACCAACATGGCAACAACCACTTCTGTCAGAACCCTTAAGACAAAACTTTCAAAACCAGAGTGCTTAAATTCAGACACCTCCATAGGTCTTCTAAGGTCTGAAATCACCAAACGTAAGGCCTTTAGGTGCCCTGTGAGTGTCAAACCATGAATAAAGGCATTTATGCCATGTCTCTGGTGTCATGTCTCTAGGCAGCTCTACCTTCCCCAGTTCTAAAAGGAGCCTAAAAGTACATTTCCCCAAAGGACTACTGCATGCAGCTGAGATGCTTCCAAGGGGCTTTGGAGGAAGTACCAAGAGGTTTCGGAAGTCAACCTCCCTCCCATCCTTTGCACTCTCTGGGAGTAAAATTTACTCCTGCAAAGAGAGAGTCCAAAGCAAAGTTTTTACAGGCCTTAATTTGTGCTGGATACTCCCCAGCAAATGCTATTCCAGATGCCAAAGGCCAGCTGCAAACTCCACAGCAAGAGCTAAAATCAATTTGCAGCCAAAGTAAAAAGGCCTGGATATCTGTCCCTGGCTCCTTCGCTTTCCAGCAAAGCCATGAAATGAGCTGCTGCCTTTGGTTACATGGTTAATTTCAGAAATGAAAAGACCAGTAGCAATAATAGCATTGCCGACTACATGGTGTGGAGCTCAGGAAAGAAGATGCCGGTAGCCTTTGAAATCCAAGCTGCCATATACCCTCTCAGAAACAATTTCCTTTCAGTTTTTGGAGAAAATAGAATAGAGTTACTCCTGGGGAAGAAATTCAGTCTTTAAAACATATATTCAGGTGAGTGAGGAAGGACTTAGATAAACAATAGTGAATATTGCTGAGGGCCAAAGAAAGGGGCCAGAGATTACAAAAACAATGTCAAAATTTGAGACACTCAGAGAAGGGAAAAGAAGTAATTTTAAATGTCTAGGGAAGAGGAGAAAATCTTTTTTTTATTTTTTTTTTCTGCAAGATGAAAAATATTTCCTATTATGACATAAATAAAACTACCTTTCAGTGTATCTGGAAGATAGGCATTTTATTTTCTTCTGTCTCTCAGATTTAGAACAAAACAAAACAGAGGAAAAAAAACCAAAAAACAAAAAACAAAAAAAACTTTGCTTCTTTGCTTTCACAGTTGACTAGAATAGTTCAAATCTTCTAAACTGTGCTAAATCCAGCAAGAGAAAAGCCTGATCACCAATGCCATGTATCCCATTTGACATAGGCTTCTCAGAGACCTCAAACACCAGGAGTCTGTTCTCCTGCTAAGTGAACTGATAAATTTCCTGTTCACTTTTCATGCCACTCCTCTGTCATTTAGGGCTGAATAGGGATGTGCTCATATACTTAAGGATGAAGGTTAAATTTTGGGGGATGTTTTGTTCTGTGGTTTGTTTTTTGCTTTGGTTTGGTTTTCATTTTTGCTGAACCAGAAGTTTCTGGATGATAGAGTAAAAAAAAAGTAAAGAATTGCCTGGTATCCAGGAATATATTCATTTAAGCATCCAATATTTCTCCTATATGAGTTTACCTCAGTACTGAGTACCAGAAATGGGCCTGTACAGTGAGGACATTTCCTACCAATTATGTTGTGAGCAGGGCATGGCAGGTGGATTGCACCAGTGACAGGTTTCTGCACCAAGACCCTGTGTACATACACTGCTGTTCAGGCAGCAACACTAACACCTACCCAAAATAAGGAAGCTACCTGAGTTGACTGCATGGACTTGCCCCCATGGCACATGGTTTAGGAATAAGATGATATTTAAGGTTCCTTTCAACCCAAACCGTTCTATGATTCTGTAATTGTGTCCAACCAAATCTTGCTTTTTAGTATACTAACACCAAAATATGCCTGTGGTGAAATATAGAATAATTTCAAAAATAAGAACAAAGCATAAATGTGAAGTGGGACCAGATCTCTCAAATCTCAGGTTGCTGTCTTCACTTCAAAACCATTTAAACCTCACAGGAATTTTGGCATTTATATTGAGAAGTTGTGGCTGCCCCATCCCTGGAAGTATTCAAGACAAGCCTGGATGGAGATTTGAGCAACCTGGTCTAGTGGGAGGTGTCCCAGCTCAAGACTGCGGGGTTGGAACCTGATGATCTTTAAGGTCCCTCCCAAATCTAACCATTCTGTGATTCTATAAAGCTCTTAAAACTTGATTTAGAATAGTACAATGCCAAATTAAGTCCTCTGTGATTCAAACGCGTAGCACAACAGAGATAGGAGCTCACTCAACCATGTCCTCTGTCACTAGCAGAAATACAGATTCAAGAGATGACAAAAAAAAAAATAATTTATATATCTCACCACTGCCTCAGTCATCCATGGAAATGTGAAATATAGAAAGCTATAGACTGCATGGTTCCTCTGCTATGAATGCTTCTTGGATTGGCAGATGAAATACCGTAAGTCTTTAAAGGCTAGCCCAGTGAGGAGACAGCCTGACACTCCACTTTATTTAAAATATCCATGTTTAACTCAAACTCTGGTATGAATTACATTGCATATTTTTGGCTGAGGTTAAATTGATTCATAATGATTTGTGCCTCTCTCCTGCCTAGTAACTTTTCATTAGACACACAGATGTCTTAATAACACTTGGTTTGGCTTTAGCCTCTTTCCTAACCAATCTCAATCCCAGCGTTTGCGCTGGTGGATGGGGATGGCTAAGAGATTTATTTATTTCTGTTGCATGTGGAAAACACTAGCTAACAACATCTTCAATGTCGCATCATGCTCCCTTTCACTCTTAGTTTCCTCTCTATAATTCATTAACAATAGCTTCTTCTTACAAGGGGACAGTAACTGTGTGGCTCATATTGGGCAGTATCTCTTTTTCCCCACTGAAATAACAAGCAATTGCCCCCAGCCCCAGATAGGCTACATTGGCAGCATCAAGGCAAGAAAGCTTACACATGACTAGAAGAGCTTAAAATCTTACATTCAGAAGATACTACTCCAACTCCTACCCCATTCGTCCTTAGGATTATCAACTGCCTTTTTAGAAAAATGATCAGAAATGAAACTGAGTGGGATTTCTGAAAGTTCAGAGACTCAAGAGTCACAAAGAATTGGCACAGCTGGACTATCCTTTACTCTGACATCTAAAGGGCTTCAAGTAGTTACAATCATGTTGTGCAATGGCCAACTTTAGGATAGCCAGTGCCATCCATGCTATAAGGAACAGATGTCTCACTGATTATGCCTCAACTCTTCCTCTGAGAAATTAAGATTTTCCAACATTCCCCATTGAATTTGAAAGCTCTTTAGGGCAGTTCCCAGCTCATCCTACATGTCTGCATAGTGCTTACTGTACCGGGGCTCTGATTATTGGCACATTCTCTGTAAACTGACACACTGCAATTGTGAATCAAGAGGCTGTCAAAAACATACATACACATACTCCAAACAAACAGACATAAATACTACTTTTTGGGATTATTTTTGCCATATTATCAAATTGTGAACAAAGGAAATAAAATCTTGTTCTTGTGTTTTGAAAGAAAACACAATGGGTGGGGGAAAAATAACATGTCCCCACTGTCTTGCATTATGAGTTTCCAGAGTTACTTCCCTTTTCCTTTATTTCTTCTGGAGGACTTGGAGTGGGGGAGAGAGAGGGAGAAAAAAGTACTATAAAGTGAAAGTTTAACCCCATCAGGACCTCTTTATAATGCTTGCACAGCAAATTCAGTGGCAGCAGCAATAAAAATAATGAAAGGCTTTGTCTCTCTGTTGAAATGACACACCATGCTTTATAAGCATTTCAAACATTTTCATTGAAAAAATTGTATTTCAACAAAAGAAAAGCAAAAGGCACCTCAACAAGGTTCACAACATTTCCATCCCAAACAGTATCCTTTAAAAAAGAAAAGAACTGCTAAGAAGTTGCCTTGTAGCACTTTTTCAATCTCTTCTAGCAGTAAAGGTTATGATATACTTTTAATTTCTCTTCAGTCTGCCACTTTCAGGATAAGCCCTCCCATTCTGGTCCCAAATGAGAGTAAAGGCATTGCCTTTCACAGAATGACTCTGGATTGGGACTAGTATTTGTGGAGCCTGAATGTGATTCAATAAATTTTCAAGTGCTTTAACATCTCACCTTGGCTAACATTTCTGATTTTTTTTCACTCTTCCTCCCCCTTTCCTTTTAATACACTTAATCTGTTCCTGGGTTTTGCTACAATAAACTCTCTAGATTAGTAGTATTAATAAAACCCTACCATCCACCCCCTCATTCATTTAATCTATGCATCCTTTTTTTGTGTGAAGGTGTCTGATGTCAACTTTGATAATTTAGTGGCCATAAAAAATAAAAATAAAATAATAAAATGACCCAATAAGCTCTTAAAAATAAGGGGAGGGGGAGAGGGGGTGAAGAGAAAGAGGCCCTGTGGTACAAAACTATAAAAGGTTAGATTAGACTTTAACAGAAAAGTCTCTGTGATAATTACTGTTATCTGCTGATCCATAAACTCTTCACACAAACTGCAACAGTAAACCAAAAAACTGACACTTTAATAGCAATGTGCTTTGTAGCGCGGGGACATCTCTCCTCCTCCTTCCCACGTCTCTGTGCCTCCGAATGCTTCATTTCCTTGCAGCCCTCTGACAGGCGGAGCTGACAACCCAGATTCCTAGCAAGCAGTGAGCAGCTAGAGGTCGGCACTAATTACTGCTAAACTTTTGCAGACTCACAGCATGATCTAGTTGGGAAAGAAGGAGGAGGATGGGGTGAGTCGGACCATCACTCTGGAAGTTTGGGATATTTTTTTTGGAAGGGAGAAGGAAATAAGAGGGTGTCAAGAAAGTCTGGGAGAAAACAGCTGAGCTTGTCCAAAGTACAAGTCCCACCAAGGGTCCACCATTCCCTACTGACTCTGAAATGACATAGAGTGGCATGGCTTCACCAACTTGAGCTGGTTTACGTTGCAAACTCTGTGCCAGTCTCCAGCATCTGCAGTGCAGCCATTCCTTGGTTCACAGCAGAAAGGGATCTGGCCACCATGCAGACAGAAAGGGAGAGATCCAGAAGCATCGGGAAATCTTTCTGGACTTGGCTTTTGTGACACCAAATAAAGAGCAGATTTATCAATGCCAACTTAAGGATGCAACTCTGGACAGGGAAATTGAATGCTCTGTTTCTCATGTTTGAAAATCATTTTATGAGTGGCAACTTTGTGTTATTCCTGCAGATTCACACAATATTAGCCCCTTGCAGATACCAAGGGGGAAATCAGATAAAGTGGGAAAAAGATATAGCTAAGGAAAAGCAAACTTCAAAAGGAGGATTAGAGTCAGATAAATGCCCTATATGTAAGCATGCAAAAGGCACTCTGAAGTTAACGATTCTATAAAACAATTAAGAGGAAATTGCAAATTTTAATGATAATTAAAGACTCTAGGCCAAAACATCAGCTAGCACAAATCATTAAGGGCTACAGACCTTCGCTTACTTCCACTGTGCCCAGCTTTGTCTCATTTCTCACTCCTTAGATTTAACAGGAAACTGTCAGCCATCCCTAAATATTTTGAGCCATGTAGTAAAATTCAAGAGAGATTCACACCCAGCTTCTCACATCCTGTAAGAATGGTGAAAACTCTCCCTGAAAAGATTTTACTTTCTACTTTATGGCATCAGGTTTATTGACTCATTTTCTATAGAACACTTAAAATTTGATAACATCCTACTCAATTCAAAGGAAATTTATTCTGAACAGCAGCTTCTGCAACACTTTTATTTAAAATATGATGCAAACTAACCAACCAATAAATTTCTTAGCCAATAACAACTAGGACAATACTAACCCAACAACTTGTAACAAAAGATAAAATTGGTCCAACAAAATAATTAACAATAGTAACAACAATAAATAGTTACCCTTTCTCTTAGATTCAGAGACTCTAGAAATACAAGGAGACACTGATTTTTAATCTGACCTCTTATACATAACGTTCTCATAAAATGTCAGACAATAGTGTCTGCATCAGGTCCCTCTATTTTGTTTAGGATAATGCACACCTTAAAAAAAAACACCCAATTTTCATGTGAAGATCTCCTACTGATGGAAGATCCATCATGTTCCTAGATATGCTGCCCAGCAGCATCCCTTTTTGCACATTCTTTCAAACACTTCTTTTTTTTTTTTTTTTTCAATTTCAACCTGCAACTCCAGAATCATGTTACATAAAATTAATATTTACCTACATTTTTTTTTTTTTTTTTTTTTTTTTTTTCATGTGGTAGCAATATTCCGGCAAACACATATGCTCAAAATTTGAAGAGACAGGTGTCCACAAAGAAACTCCTGAGATAGAAAGCACAGTCCTTGTTCTTCCAGGAAACTATTATCCTGATCAGTAGGCTTTCTGTGAAATTCCTGCAAAAAATACATATACATATATTACCAGTTTGAGGCAGTCTCACTAAACTGAAAGGGATAATGTATTTGAAGCAGACAAAAGATTTTTATATATTTTTTAACTACACTGCATAATTACCCAGTGCAACAAATTGCCACAAGGTTCCATGAAAGCCAAGACCTTACCGTAATTCCAAATAGGATTAGACATTTACATGCATAATGAGAACATCCACAGTTGCACTGTCTTGGATAAGAAATGCTAGGGAAATAACCCTCATGCTTCTAGGCATAAGTCAACAGCATAAGAAAAAAAATGAGAAGAAACTCAGTTTATTCTGTACATATCCTTTATGTGGAATTTAGCACTTGTTCTGTAAGACCCAAAACTGAACATTATCTGGAGGTATAAGCAGACCTTTTGGTTTAGTCAAGTAGTTTTAGCAATTTTCAATTCTACAAGTATAACTTTCAAGTCACTGATGAACACACAAGGTCTTTTCCTCACTTGGATTAATCATTTTCACTTACATAGCTATCTTGCATACAACAAATAGATATACTATCTACAGATATATGAGAAAGGAAATTCGGATGTATATACAGGATTGAGTAGAGAAAAATCTTTAGGATATATTGAAACATTCATAGCTATCTATCCATGAGATCAAAACATTACCAAATAGACTACATGCCCTCTCTAAGCTGTTTCTACAGAATCTTGATGATTTCGTTCCTACTGAGTTTTGTAGGACTTTGCCAGAAGAAACCATTATGTCAAGAGCACTGCTGAATTGATCTCATTGTGCCTGTGGTAGGCAAAGAGTGAATTTTCATCAGTGGCTGATACGTCAATTAAGAAGCTTATTTGGAAAATTAAACAATGCACAGATTTGAAGGCTGCAATATTCTAACAACCATCTAGGACTACACTGGGATTCCTTATTGATACAATCACCTTCTCTTCTTGATGACCAACCACTTAGGCTTATAAGTCCACTTCTGGTTTTCTTCACAAGATAAATCCTCCATGGTAAATGAGGAAGATTTATACTTTTAGACAGGGATCACCTACATTACATACAAGCACAGTACAAAACTACTGACAAACAAGTGTCCTTTGTATGGGACAATAGACCACATCTATCCCATTGTCTTCCTCAGTATTGCTCTCTGGTATGTGTACTTTAAGAGTTCAGGCTGAAGACTCCCCAGAAATGTCTTTTCTATCCATATGAATGTCATGCTAGTCTTCAGCATATAGTCCTGCTTTTTCTGCTTGGGTATTCTAATACTGATTTGCTTTCTTTATGGATTTTGGTAGGACCCGGTGTTGTGGGTGGGTGGCTTCTCGGAGCTCAGTGCACATTTTAAGTAAGAGAACAGTAGCAAAATGAAAAAAAGCAACATAAAGCGGTTTGCCATTTGACCAGCTCATTTTTGTACAGCCCCCAAGCCTGTGGTAAAAACCTCTCATTATCAGTATGGAACTTGATTATTTCTAAATTGTGAGGCTATAACAAAACTGGCCTTTAAAGTCATCCTCCCTTGCCCAGCTGGTACCCTATGCTGCACACAAGCCCTGAGCGTAGCAGTCAAACCCATCTCTGCCCTCAATGTGAGCTTTCCATCACAGTAAAGTCTCATTAGCCCAGACCAAGACATATACAACAGCACCCAGCAACCATCAGATCCCGCTCAGAGATGAAGCAAAACAAAATCAGAGGAGGGAGGAGTGGGGGGTTAAAAATATCTCAGAACCTCAGCCTCTCTCCCGGGCAACATTCAATACCATTTATTTATTTATTAATTAAAATCATTTAAGCCACGGAAACAATCTCTGGAGACGTGGAGTGTAGAGTCTCATTTAGACTTTTCTCCCCTCCCCCCACCCTTGCCTGCTTGGAGCATCCTGGAATGATCTCTGCATGCCTCCTGAGGGGAGAAGTGGCAATAGCAAAGCCAGAGGCAATTTTCAGGCTCTTGTTAGGTCATGAAAGACGAAGAAGAGAGAGCCTGTTCTTTTCAACTTTTCTGTCTGACCACAGCCTATGAAATAAGCCCTGAAGTTCTGGCTCCACTGAAATCAATGGCAAAATAGCTACAGCCTCCCTGAAAACAAAATTATAGTCTGGGCTCCTCAGCTTTGAAGATGACCTCAGAAGCAAGAGATAAACTCTGTCCACCTTCTGCTATCCCTTGAAAAACAATCTTGAGGAATAACAGCATTAGGGTAGTGGAACTAGGCCTTGGCTGAGAAATAAAATAGAAAATATAACACCCAAGTTCAAAATACAGCGTGACTTCTTGAGATAGAGTTGGCCCAGCAGCCACTGACAGCAGAAACAAAGGAGCCAATAAAAAGCCAAAGACCCAAGAAGTAGTGCGGTAAATGGCTTCATACATTTAGTTTGCAGTTTCCTAACTCAAAGCTATGACCCTTCTCTGTGCCAGCAAACAAGGCCAGAAAACACTGAAAGAATAGCTCTTGATTTGGAAGTTACAGTAACCTGCCCCCAAGCCTCTTCTAGATGTACTTCAGTTTACCAGCAAGTTTCCAAGCTCCTTATCTTGAGAGAAGTCTGATGTCCTGAAGCGCTGGAGCAAGAGGCTGTTTAAGTGCAAAGGTCCTGGACTGGAGGGGACAGAGGAGGGGAAGGAGGGGGTGCTGAATCCACTCCTGATATATTCTCATGGTGAAACTAAGGCATGGAAAGAGGTGCATCTATTGGCCTGAAGTCACTGAGAAACAAGAAACACTACCAATAACCTAACCGCTCTCTCCACTTTGTGCAGTGCCTGGACTCCAACATCCCTCCCTTCCTTCAGACAGGATAGATCTTTGTCCCCTCCTGGAAACTATTTTTTCCAGTTTAGCTCCATTCAGCTACTCTGAGTCCTTTTCCAGCCACAGAGATCACTGTGCTCCTCTGGCAAAAAGCTCTGCAGCGTCAAAGTGCTCTATAAAGTCCTCCTTCTGTCTCCATCTCTTTCTTGTTTTTTCCTTTTTTCTTTTTCCTTTTTTCTTTTTTCTTTTTTTNTATATCAGGTGGCTGAGCTGAAGTTTCAGAGGATCAAAGGGAATTGCGAGCTGGATGTGCTATTTAAGACAATAACCTTCTGCTGAAAGTGAGGAGGTCAAAGATGGGTCTTTCATAACTACCACACACACAGACACACACAGACACACACACAGACACACACATACACACACGCAGACACAGGGCTATTCCCCAGGATTTGCCTGTTGATTAAACAAAAGTAAGTTCATCCTTGTGAAAGGGCTGATTTTCTGGCAGTAAGGGGCTGGGCAGCCTGATTCCCCAGTGCCTAACGGAGTGTCATCGCTCAGAAATTATCTAATCTAGGGCTGGAAATAACTGCGAAGAGGAGTTATTCCCATTTCACTCCCGTGATCCCAACAGTGAGTTTCATTTTCTTTCTTTCTTCACTGTAAGACTGTGTCTGGCTTGGCAAGAGAAGGGGAAAAGCAGGTCTCCATCCATGGCTGCTCTGCTCTGGTGGAAGGGTGACCCAGAGGAAAGTCTCTCCTTTTAGTACAAGAGGAAATAGCCTCAAAATGCACCAGGGAAGGTTTAGATAGGATATTAGGAAAAAATTCTTCACTGAAAGGCTTGTCAAGTATTTGAACAGGCTGCTCAGGGAAGTGGTTGAGTTGCCTTCCCTGGAGGTATTTAAAAAATGTGTAGATGTAGTGCTGGTTTAGTAGTACGTAGTTTAGTAGAAACTTGGCAGTTCTAGGTTAATGGTTGGATTTGATGATTTTGAAAGTCTCTTCCAACCATAATGATTCTATGACTCTGTGATTCTTTTCTCTGCAGCTTGTACAATGCTCTTTAAAATGTTGTTTTGTTTAGATTGTGAGGAACACTGGAAGGAAAGAGAAAGGAAAGAAAAAAGAAAAAAAAAAAAAAGAATGCTGAAAGCCTCAGAAAGCATGGCTCCCTTTGGGGAATTTGGTCAGGTTTGTTGTTCTGACCCACATGATACAAACACTTTCCTCTCATCGTACAACAGCTCTAGACAGTGCTCACTGTATCTCCATAGAACAGGAAGGGAGTGCAGAGGCTAACTTGCTGGCTGGGGAGAACTGTCAAAACTGCAGGCCTGGCTGAACTCCACCAAAAAATTCAGTTTATCCTTCCCTATCTCCACTTCTTGGCTTCACTTTATCAATCTTAGCCCTGATGTTCTCCTGTGGCTGAGCCTCATGACATGCACATGCCTTCCAGCACCCACTTTAGTCCATCTGACCACAGCAGCCTCAGAAATGCTATTTGGCCTTTGCACATCACAGCTTGTGTCCACCTCGTACTAGGAAGGCCACTTCATAAAGACATCAGAAGCATATCAGAAATTGTAATATGGATATTATTACTTTTTTTTTTTTCTTTCTAAAGTAGTGTCACAGCTCAGCACAGCCTTGTCCAGCAACCTGGATATACTCCAAGAGTCCACATCTATGTCATTCTATAACGTGACTAGTTTTTGGATTTGAATCCAAAGAAAGAGAAAAGAAACATTAAGGCTTTTTTTTGGTTTGTTTCCCCCCCACACCCCCAAACACTTTATGATGAATTTTTCCCCTACGTCGTTTGTGTTTACCATTGACTAGAAATATGTATGTGTGACAGTCAGACAGATACCCCACCTGTCTGAAAGGTTTAGACAGTTGGATTTGGTTCAGATGTTGCAAAGCTGAGTTCTCCACTGTAACTGCTGAAGGAAAACTGCCATTCTGATCTTTTAAATTTGCTTTTCAGAAGGACTTCACTTTCAGAAAACTTCTGTTGGACCAAACTAATTTTAAAGCTTTATTAAAAGAAATTTTGTGCACCAGCCCCTATTAACATATTTAGAGTTTTAGGAGAGAAATGATGATAATTCAGCCACAAACTCTCCCTGAGATGTTCTCATCAGAAATTTCACGCATACATGCATACAATAATTGCCAAACAGGCTGTGATAAAATTTGGCTTTTTTTTTTTCTTATTTCGCCCTCAACCCCTGTGAAATGGGAGGAACAAGTCAAATGCAAAGAAGCATTTGCCATGGGTCTGATGTGCCTACTACCATCACACAACTATTTCTACTCAAGGCCTCTCAGAGTTCCCTCAATCATTTTTTCTTGCTGCAGTTTGCAGTGCTGTGGATCAAGACTCCCTTCCTTGCAACTTCCCTGTCTTTTTGAAGTCTAGAAATTCAGGTTCGAACACTAACAATTTCCTAGAATATACGCCAAGGTTTACAGCCTGGTACACCTTCCTTCCATGTCCATGTCAGTTTCCCACAAGCCTTTCCACTCACATTTAACTATGCTTAAGTGTATAAAAATCTAAAAACCTTGCATACCGTTGCCCCCCCACTTCTACTTCAAACGTAGAAGACAGAAAAATAAAACTTTAGCCATTTCACAGTCATAAAATGGCCCATGGTGAGATCCCATTTCATGGGAACTTCAGTCTGTCCTAATCCTCAGTCCTTTATCACCTGAAACCTCTGTTCTAGAAACTACTCAGGACTGCAGCTGATCTCTATGAGTTCATTAACATGAGGTGACCCACAAATAATAACATCTAGTCACACCCAGTCATCTCTCTAGAGTTCTGAAGACAAAATCTGTGGGGAACAGATATATATTGCCAAACTATTAATCATAAGGATTTTAAATCCACAAGAGGTGTCTGTTCTGTACAGCACAGAATAAAAACCGAAGTGGAATTGTTTCCTCTCCTTCTTCAAGCTCCATCACAACCCTTAATGATGAAGTCTCCTTTCTAGGTGAGTATCCAGTATCTAACGTTTATTGCTGAAGGGATTTAGACAACAAATAACACAACTTAACAAAGCTCAACAACTCCTTTCTTGTCTACCTGTTTTTGAATGACATAGCCATAACTAAATGATAGTTTACTAGAAATAGAAATTAAAGGTAGCTTGCCTAATTTTCTGTTATAGTTTCCTAGTTTGGCTTTTTAATTTTGTGTGTGTAAAAATATGTCAGATCTTGGCAGGGTTAAAAAATGCCCCTTCAGAACTTAAATTCTGCAGATTTTATTTTCTGGAGCAGATGATGGTCTTTGTTTATAAGGAAAATTAGGCCAAATCCAACATTTTTCACAGATGGAGGAGCTTGAATTATTTATCAGAGGTTCATGATTTTTCTCTTTTTTTTTTTTTCTTTTTTTTTTTTCTCCTAACTGGTAAATAATCAAGTACAAAAAGGCTGATACTTATTTCAAGACTGGGATCAACTCCACACCAGCAAAGCTAAAACAATTTCTCTCCATTTTACTGCCTCCCTTTCTCTCTCTGTCTCTCTCCCTCTCTTCTCTTGGAGATGCTCCACTTGTATAAATAATTAAACATTCATTGGGCCAAGAAAGAAGGGGGAGGAGAGAAAGAGAGACTGACTTTTTGGTGTTGTAGTTGAAACAAACATAGAAAAAAGTTTCATACAATGAAAAACAAATGAAATGGCATAAATTAGCTAGTTCCAGCTGTTTCAATTGAGGACACAGGGAACACTGAAGTAGAAACTGATGAGATACTATGTTCCCATGGAAACTTTCCTCCTAACACCTAATCATTAAAAGGTTGGTTTAAGTCATGCATTTGGAAGCTTTGTATTTTTGGATGCTCTGCATTACTCTGTCTTAAAGTGTTCCTTCTTTTATTTACTAGTTTCTCCATGTGCTTTCCTTCTCTTCTGTGTTTAAAGTCTATAAAAATTATTATTATTGACTACTCATATAGCAGTGAGTTCCACTAGATCAGACTCTGCACAGACACAAATATCCCTGCAGCAAGAATGAAGAATGTTTATGGTAGGTCCCAAAGCACATTTTTTATATATATATATCCTTTTTTGCACTGTCCCAAAACCACAGAAGTTGCAGAGTTCAATGGGATGTTTGAAAGAGTTGCAACAGGAGAATGAGCAAAGAAAAAAACAAAACCATAAGAAAATAACCAGGACATCTTATGAATTGAGACTAATGTGAATTAACAAGTACTTTGCACTGAAACCTTACAGTGGTAGGAGATCTAGGTCAGGGTATATTCAAATTACTCATGAGGAATGCCGTTCAAAACCCCACAGGAAAGTGGAAGCCTTATCAGCTTGATCTAATCATATCATACTAATCTGGTGGTTCCCAAACCACTTTCTTGGACCCACATCTAAGTGCTTAACTCTGCTCTACAAAAAATAAACTAACCTACCAAACCTCCTAGTGTACTACTGCCACTCTTGCGTATGGCCAAGACTGGATCCCACATGCAAAGATGAATTTCAGAAAGAAGCAGAAGCATGTGGAACTACCTGAAAAAAATTTACAGCACACAAAATATCTTATTTAACTTTAGAATTTGCTCCATACAAGAAATTAATTATATATCCAGAAAACAATATTTTGAGAAAATTATGGTATTTCAGCCAGGTGAATCCTCTTTGACACTTGAAAAGAAATGCAAGAACTTTAGCAGGTTGAAGAAAGGATAGATCCCTTATCTGTACCATGAAAGGGTGATGTGATAGTCCTCATGCATACACATAAGTCCAGGCTTTGACAGCACCTCCTGTGAAACACCCAGTAACTTATTTTTAGAACAAAGAACCAGTAGTAAAGGGACAGCTGCAAGAGATCATTACTTGAAGTTTAGGAAAGACTTGGCACAACAACCAGAAAAAAAATATCTGATCGGTCTGCTCAAAGTCCTGCAGATGCACTCCTTTCAAAGTGGCTGAAGCTAAATTGGTTTCCCCTTTGATGGCCATTAAACCTGGGTTATGCTCCACTGATCAGTTGTCTAATGGAGAGGTCAATTTTCATGAAATGTGGTGGATAGGAGAGCTAAGAAGATGGGTCATTTTTCATTCAAGTATCTGGCTTTGGCTTTAAAAGAAATTGTCTTGCAAGAAGAGTGAGATAAACACAGAAAAGTTTAATGAATGTTCTAACCTCTTTCCTTATAAACTTCAGCTCCATCACACTATTAAGCTTTGCTTAATCCCAAGGAAATAACCTGAGAAAAAAACAGGGTGATGTCTGGACCAATCACAATCACAGTACAACAAATAATACGCTCGCCAGTAATTTAGCAAACATCCCATTTGCACTCCAGAAACTTTTTCCTGTGCTCATCTCTCCAAGCTCTATTTGCTTCCCTGCAGAGCTTGAAAGGGATGGCTCGCTTAGGGTTGGGAGAAGCAGGCATCTGTGCAGCAGCGGCCTTTGCTTTCCAATTCAGAAAAGTTTCAACTAAAGGAATAGATGCAGACCTGAAAAGGATAAAAGTACCAGCAAGTCAAAGCATCTTCTAAGTGAGAATTGTGTGCACTGGGAGTGTAAATCAGTCTTATAAAACGTCAAACAATCACAACCCTCCTTATAACAAAGGAGGGTTCCTATCCTTCCCAGGGATATACAGCAAGGAATCTTTTCCCCCTAGATAACTGTACATTCTATCACCCAGGGATAAGGTACAGGCTTTGCTCACTGTCGCAGAATGAGGAATTTGGCTATCCAAATGGATTCGAGAACATGCTTAGGAAATAATTATTCCGTGTGAATTTCATCAGTTTATTTTTTAAAAGATAAACATTCAAACTATTTCAATTAACAAAAAAGCTGGATGGATATTCTGAGATCCAAATAAATAATACTTCCAAGTTATATTCACTTAATCTTAAATAAAATAGAGAAGCTAAAAAGTCATATGTCTTTGAACTACCCAAATAGGTTGAAATAACATAGTATAATTAAACATACGTTTTGCCAGGAATAACATGTCAGAAACAACCGAGTAGCACTTCTCAGCAAACATTTCTGGTCTAGCTGACTATATCTACAAAGCTAAAACTTTATGAGATTTATTCTTTGAATGAAATGTCAGTGATAAACTAGGATAAAACGCAGTATGTAGCTAAAAGTCTCTTATTACATACCATTTAACTGTCACCACTCAGTAATTGCAATTACAAATTACTGTATCTTTACAGTCACCAATTGGAGATTAAATAGTTGGGAAAAGTACTGAATAGACACCCCAAAGTAAATGATCTCTGCCCTAGTTTGCTAATAATCTAGGCACTGAAATGCTTGGATAAAAAAGACTGATGGGTTGAGAAGATTGGCACAAAGAAAGAAAAAGAATTTACCAGGCAATCCCAAATCACAGATTGTCACTTAATCGTCAAAGGGCACACGAGGAATGCCTAAAAGGCATGGACTAGGCGTGTGGAAGAGACCTCATGCTGTACATTATGGACTGTATTTGACAAGCTCTGAAAGACAGACAGACTTTTTCTCTGTATGGATAACTTAACCAGGAACCATAATTTTCAAGACAAATATAGTATTTTAGAACAAACACAAGAACAAAGGAGCATTCTGAACACACAAAATTCTTGTTGTCAATTTAAGCTCCTGCTTCAAATGCTCATATGGAAACGTACATGTACTGCAAAGGCACAAACAAAAGAAACCCTATCAAAACACTACCCTCACTCACTCTGCTGGGGAGATAATGATAAAGAAAATTAGCTACAGGTGACATAATATCCCAGCTGGTTAGGACATTCTTGGAAATTGTTCAGATATAGCAATGAGGAGATAAGAAAACTGGAATTGAGAACAGCATGGAGGGTAAAAGTGTGCTTAAGGAGGAATTTATGAGAGTACTATAATAGCAGCTTTGGAACAGGTGACGCCAAAATAATCCTCCTTGTAGAGCTCAGACTCCAATCTGGATCAGCATCCTCAACATTCAAGGGACACTTCTGTTCCTGCCTACAGCTTGGCCAGCACACGCAAAGAGCAGCCACTGCCACCACTGGTCTCTGTCCAGCCCAGCTTCCCAGCAAAGTGTGAATCTGGCATTTGGATTTGAAAGCCCTGTTTCAAAGCACCTGAAAATTTGTATCTGCAGTTTTAATTGACTGAGAGACCCTTTAACGGAGGGAGCTAAGCACAGCCTGCAGGTACAAAATGCCTGACAGCCAGTGTTAACAAGGACATACTTAGCTTGCCTGAAGAAACAAACAAGCACAGAATTGATAACTATTTCATGAATGAGCTGTAACATGTTGTTTTAAAAAGATGCTGTCAGAAGAAAGATACAAACAAAACAACACATGTTATTGAAGGGCAGTTGCTATTATCTGGGCTATTAGCAAATGGAAAAAACTATTAAAGCAGAAACAGTGTTAGAAATCTAATTCACTTTTCAGCATTAACGCTATTTACTGCTGCACTCTTCTCTTAAGTTGGCACAGAGAAAACGGACTAATCAATTTTCTGTCCCACTCCTAGCACAATTTCTTAGCAGTGCCTAAAACTGTGTGGGTTTGGACTGTATACTCAGAGCTTGCAAACTAGACAGACATGATCTCAGCAGAGAAAAGGGGTTGTAATGGATGGGGGAAGTTTAGAAGAATGCTGACAACAATATCAGGCTCAGTTAATTTCATAATTTCTGGATATAATTTAAAATATAATTTATAGTTAATTTTTATTTTCCAGGTCCATTTAGAATGTCCAAATATGATCAGGACTCTGGTGTGTTCAAAAACGTTCCAAAAGATAACATCCTTCCTGCCATTCACTGGCATACAGCTAGACAAGGTAGCTAATGAATTTGTGAAACGGAATGCCACCCCTTTCCCCGACTCCTCCTTTTCATTAAGTTCTTGTGTCCCACTCAAGGCTCCTAAAGCAGCTCTGAGACACTGACAAAACCCAGCCACTGAATCCTACTACTTTAGCTAAAGTCTCATTGCTTATGCTCCCAGTCAAGTTTAACATCTGTGGACCTTTTGAATGTAGGAGTCTATATAAAAGGAAGAGGTAACATGGCATTTGGGACACAAAAAGGACAAAATTATAAATTAAAATAAGGATTTGGAATTTTACTGACTTTTTATTTTTAAAGTTTGGAAATGCTTCTGTTGAACTTAAGTTTTGAAAAGTCATGAGTGTTTGAAACACAGGAGATAAGCACTTTAAATGCAAGCCAAAGGAAAGCAATATACCTACCCTCAGTACTATTTCCATTTAAACTGCTTAGCCACACACTTGCAGACATGAAACAATTCCGCTGAGGTCCTCCTGCACTCAGGAAATTCTTCCTGGGTCACTGACCGTCATTTAAAGGGCACATCTCAGCCCAGTGTCCAGTGTGAATTTTTCAAATTAGCCTTCAGTTGCTGCCTCTGCCGTACACATGATTGTGCTCAAAAACCCTGAGCTTTTCAGAAAGGCCCTTATACACTTTTAACAATCAAAAAACAATACAAGAAAATATACTTACTATATTTCACATGCTGTGCAACCACAAACAGGCCCTATAAAAGTAAGACACCATCTCCCTTGAAGGCACTTTATTAGGCTTGCATGTGTTTCCAAGAGAGCTGCTGTGATTCAGCCTAAATGATGGGGGTCTGCTGCAGGATTCGCTCTAATCCCATGGCCTCTATTATATCCAGAAGGTTAGGAGAAATGATGCCTTCTGTCCTCAAATACCTCTGCGTCCTTACTGTTGAGGTAGGCATGGGAGAGCCTTTTGCAAAGGTTGGTTCAGATAAACATCCTAACAGCATGGTAGTGTTGGCTTAACCCCAAAGCTATGTCAGCTGTTTCTACTGTCCAGAGACCTTTGTGTACCCGGGATGTGAAAGTCCTGCCAACATCACAGGCATCTACTACAGAGTCTTTCTCTCCATCCCTCCTTGAAACTCACCTTTGCAGTGACACTTCCAAACCACTCAACACCCACGAGGCAGCTGGTGTGCTATCGCTGCAACTTCCTAACCAAGTCATAATCCGCTTCTATTACCCTGCTCTCCCTCCATCTGTTTGCTGTGGCCTCTCTCAGGCGTTCACATCTCTCAGCAGTTCAGGTCAAGGACCATCTTTTCATTTTGCATGTGGTAAGCACTAAGTACTCCAGGTCTTTTACCTTCAAATAGGACCTTCCGTTTTCATGGCAGCACACACTGTAATAAATTACCAACAACAGTCCTGAGGACTGCCCCAACTATGCAGATGACACAGGAGTAACCTATGTCAACTTCAAATCCCTTCAGGTTATCCACATCTTATCTGTTGCTCACAGCACAAGAGGGATGCTGCAGTGACTCCAGAGCAGTTTCACGGGCAGCTTCTAACCAGAAACATGACACGTGCCTTGCAGAAAAAACTGTCCCTCTTCCTGTGCTGTGCCCTCATTCTTGGTCCCTTTGGACAGTGCTTCCATCAGCTCACTGTAGTCAGGACTGAAACCTTTGGGTTTGTGCCAGGAGTGAGTGGAAATTCCATCAAGTAGCTAATGTGCATTTAAAAATAACATTATATGCATTTTTCCCCTGCAAAAACAGCAACAGCAATAAGCCTCACTACTTTCTTATTTCACTACTAGATATCTGATAACCTGCAGAACCATCTTAAGTGCCCATTTTTCTTTTCCTTTAATTAAAACATAACAAACCAAAACAATCTTCTTTGGTCATCCATGATTTTCAAAGAAACGAAAATCAACCAAACAAAAAAGTTGGGAAATTACATTGGAGACATTATCTTTTCATGTTCCAGTATGCTTAAAGCTATATTTTCTCCAGAGATTAAGTTAAATAAGTTATAATTACTCTATTTGCTTTTAGAAATACCAAGTGATGGCTTGATTCAAACTTTAAGAGGGCATCATCTTCCCCTGAACTACTTAAACTGCTGTCCTCTCCCCTGTTTTACATTAGGTCAGCTCTGTTTGCCCACTTCAGAGATTTTCTGCTATTACACTTGCCTACTTTGATCTTAACTGCTCCTGAGCAGAATCCATCTCCTGTATATATGTTCTGTATCTACCTTGCTAGATCTACCTCCATGAAAAAATTTGATGTTCCCAAATTTTTGCTGGTGTCCCCTGCAGGGATTTATCACTGCTAAACTCAAGACATATTAACGTTCTTTATGGCATTATAAGACATTGACACAATGGGTTGCAAGAGGATATAATTTGACTCGCTAGGAAGTCCTATCTATTTACTCCTTTATGGACTCCAAGAACTCTGCCTTGAATATTGTGCACCCACAGGCACAGATCTAGAAAAAAGGTGGGAAGTAAGTGAGAAAATTCTTCCTCTTTGGGACAGCATTTAAGCACATCCTTAGCTGGACATACAGCATGTGTTTCAGTGTTGTCCAAAATAGGTTTAATTTCCCAAATAGTGCTGTCATTTTTAGGCTGGACCTACACTGCCAGTGTAATTTTAATTTTCTTTTTGCTCCTAAATCCCTTGTTTTAAAGGTACTGTCTGTACAAGGAAAGGCTTTCAAAGCAACCTTAAAATATATGTAGAGTGTCTCTCCTCCAGTTTCCAGTTCCAGTCTTATGATTTTTAAACCAGCCTGGTCATTTTTTGTTCCCTGGCACTATTCTTGCTTTCCATACCTGGGGTTCAGAACGTGTTGCCTGGAAAAGCAAGCACCAGCCTGGATTTTGTGGCAGATCTGCCAGCGAGTCTTTCAGTAGCACACTTAAATCAGCCACAAACCAGCCAGCCCAGCTTGTAAGGGAGCACACTGTGCTGCTGAAACTCTTCTCCTGAGTGGGCATAAAATTGAGTCGTGTCCACCTGAGGGCAGGAATACTGCAGGGTCTTTTTCACAAGCATGCCCCAGTGATCGGGAACAAATTCTTTCCTTTCAGTCTATCCCCCTGGTTTCTATGCATAGGGTTATGTCTGTATAAATATTCTAGGGACCTGGGACTTGGGGACTGAGGTAAGGAGGAGGAAGCCAAAGAAAATACATTTTAACTAGCAAGGACAGTCACTTCTTCTCCTTCTGTCACCTTGTGGGCTTTTGCAACAGAAGAGATATTTTATTTGTATTTAATAAAGCCCAGCGGTAGAGCTGCTTATGAATCAAGCCGCATCATGCATGGAGCTAGAAAAAATATATATTGGGATTTTCTAGCTCGCTAGAGTTATTAATCTGGCTCAAAGCCTGCAGTAGGATTTAATATATTAAGTGAAATTGCAGGCCTTTGCCCCTGTCTTTTCGCTAAGACAACAACATACATACGCCATATTAGATTCCATTTTTTGTACATTTCAGATAAGGAGTGGATTAAATAATGAATGAGATTCCCATTAGCTTGAAATTTTGCTTATTTCAGGCAACCTTCTCCTCCCCCAACCTTTTTTTTTTTAATCAAAATGACTCCATGGTAGAATATTTTTGCATTGATTTAAAGGGATTTTTTTTAAGTGCTTATTAAATTTGCATTTACACATCTGACAATATTTTTTTTTGTCCCAGACACTGAACACTGCATTAAAAAAAAAAAAAAAAAAAAAAAAAAAAAAAAAAGAGAAAAAAAAAAAGAAAAAAAAAAACCCACCCTGCTTTCATCTGGAGTTGTGTGAAATATTTCTCTGACAGAGTGCATAAAGATCAGAACTTGTTTGGGATTCCCCATTACTTGAAAAAGTCAAGTGACAGACTCCAATATGGCTTTGGTGGGCATCAGATGAGGGTCACTTTAGTTGATATGCAAGACAGAAGACACCAATGCTTCCCATCCTACATGCTGCTACCAGGCTTGATTGGGGTTGTTCCTTTGTAAAACACATTCTGGTACTCCCCCAGAATAGTGGCATTCTCACCTCAAGCCCCCAGGTCTTCAATTACTGCTTTTCCACAACCCCATCAAGACGGCATCATTTCTTGGGCCGATATTGGAAAATCCCTGTTAAGTTCAGTGAACACTAATAGCAGAGCTGTGTAGTGAATAAATCCCAGGCAGGAAAGCAGAGATGCTGGCTTCAATTTCTTTACCAACTAGGTGGCAAATTCTCCAGCATTATTCTGAATATGAACCTCTGTCATGAGAAGACCCCCACATCTTGTGCTTGAGTTGCCCAGGAAAAAGTTCTACCAATCTATTTTTCTTTACAAATGTCAGCAATTGGTTTGCACAACACTTGACCAGGTAATACAGTCAAGGTCTACTCAAGCTACCGCTAGAGTAAAAAGCTGGTTAAGCTTAGACAAGGATTTTTACTCATCTCTACTTCTTATATTGGAGGAAGAACTTTCCCATCTCTGCACTAAGCCTTTTCTCAAATAGCCAGACAGGGTAGAAAGCAATCTTTCTCTATTACCAAGAAACATTGGATACAGGAATCATCTTGCCACCATTTACCCCTTCTCTCTCTCAAAACATTATATAAATATTTATCATAGTTAGCTTACTTTTAAAAAAATAAAAATTCTCCTGACATTCAGCTGAAAATTCCCTTTGCTTAATTTCCTACTACAACTTGTAGTAAATCTCCCTTTGTACCATCATAAGCAGTTCATCTCCTGCCTTGGAATTTACATCCTTGCAAATATATGGAGATAAATATCGCCTTCCCTTCCTCCCCTTCCCACAGTCACCCCCTAGACAAGCTACACGTATTTGGTTCTTTTAATCTCTTCTCATAAGTCAACTCTTCACAGACCCTTCATCATTTTTGTGGCTCTTGTCTGAACTCCCTGTAATTTGCCCACATCTTAGTGGTGAGAAGACGCCAAAATGGAAAAAATGGAACGAGCCACTTTCTGCTATATGTATCTCAAACCTTGCTACTGACACTGTGCAAAGATCCCTCCATAACATGTGGGGCAGATATCCTGGAAGCTGGTTCCTCCATCATGGTACTCAGAGGACAGAAAATGATGCTCTGAAATGTTATGTGAAAATAAAGATGTCCTAGCTTAATAGCAGTCGTGGATTTTTTTTCTCTCCCATTGCTTTTTTCTCTTTTCAGACACACAAAAAAAAAAGTGGCTGGCAAAAAGTATCTTCTGTGTTAATAATCAAAAACTGAAAACATTGATGTAACTGAGAGCTTATTTTCATCAACATCTGACTTGATCAACAAAATGCGATGTAGTATTAGGAATAGGAGATAATGAGCATGTTAACTTGGGTAACAGCTCCACCTCAACTCTGTTCCTCCCTTCTCCCTTTTGGTCCAGGACTGTGCAACTCAGTGACAGAGGAAAAGGTCCTGAGTGACTGCATTTTTCTGCATTTTAGGGAGCTGGAGGCTTGGTTCACTAGAGCAGATAAAGCACTGAGATCCCCAGCCAGGCGTGCAAATCCTTTCTTAGCTATTGGGATATACTGGCTTTTCCCTGGCTTCTTAAAGCACAAATGCAGTCAGCGCAGTAATGACCTCCCACGCAACATATAATTGTGTATTTTTACCATCGCAATGTCCTCAAAATCTTCCTTTTGAATCAGAAAATCTCTGTGCTGTGCGGTGTACAAGCAACGCACAAAGCAAAGAGCCATCTGACACCCCACCCCATCCCTTCACTCCCCCCACACTCAAACGCTTCTTCAGCTCAGTGCCAATAAATGGCAGAGGGGCGTAAAAGGACAGTTTTGGTCAGCCTTAAAATCAGTGATTTCCACATGGTGGCAGCTGACTACGGTTACTGGGATTTTATTTACAGCAGTATGAAAGGTTTTTAATTGTGGAGGATATAAAACACCAAAGGACTCCTCCCCTCTATCCCTTATTTGTAGCAGAAAGATTTAGTTTGCAAATCTATCCTGTAACAGATCCTTTGCACTTTTATTTTTCCACCAAAAAGATATACTGGTTATTTACAAACACAATTAAATGTGGAGAGGTGGGACTGTAAATTCCAGGGACTCAAGAGGAAGGTCTACCAGTCAGACCCAAATTTAAAAGCTGGATTCATTGAGTATAAAGCCTGGCAGTTCCCATGCACTTTGCAGAAATGGAGAGAAAAGAGTGAAAAGTGTGAAAAGTCGAGGAAAGTCAGGACACCTGTGCTCTTTTCATGTCTCAGTCACTGCTTAATAATAAGTCATTGATCATCTTTGGGACTCGGTTCTTCTGCATCTAAAAAGCCATATCTTCCCTCCATAGAAATTTTGGGAGGTAGATCACATGCATAAGAGAGGGTTGGGTGACAGGATAATGAAAGACCTGTGTTTCTCTGCCTCTCTCTCTTCCTCGTTGGCCCAAATGGCTGAAATACAGGGGCTCAGATGCATTCAGAAACACATGCCACAACACAGGGGACGGTTTACTTCTTTAATGAGGTTAAATATCCCACTGATAGGAATGGCCAGGTCCCTTTGGGGTCCACATATTTTTGCCCTCTCTGAGTGTTTCCTTGTGGGCTTAGGCCCACAGTTCATGCTAGTCTTTAGATTGGAAGTTCCCTCACATTTCCACTGATGCCCTCCTTAGCTGCAGTATCAAAATGTCTCCTCAGGGAACTGCTGCTCCAGCATTTGTGTCGGGGTGGATAAAAGCCTCCATATTACAACAGCCAGTGGAGGAGCTCACTGCGTGCTGTGCTCTCTTGAGTCCCAGTGCTCACTCCATTAATGGGCACTGCCCAATCCTCTCCAGGGAGACCAACTGTCAAAAAAAAAATGTGGCTTGATTTAGAAATAAAACTTGGAGCAATTGGGTTAACATCTATTAGCCTGAGCCAGAGAGACTGTGGGTCTGGGCAAGGCATTCCTGAGGTGGCAGCTGCAGAGGCTGAATCCAGTCCTTCTTAAGGACAGCTCATCATCAGCAGTTTAGAAATCCAAATCTTCTGATGGATCCACTCATAGACTGCTGGATTCTAATTATCCATCAATTAGATACGTTTGGTCCTACCTTCCAGCTGAACAGGCCCTCTTTCAAGATCCCTTCCAACTAGTGCACTGTATCAGGATTTTCTTGATAATGATTATCTGTGATGTAAAGTTGATATATAGAGCAAGAAGGGATAGACAGACAAAAAATTGATTTCAATTTGCATGAGAACTGGGATAAAGGTCAGTGAGACCAAGAAGCTGAAGGGAAGCTCTTTCCTCTTCCAGATTTTGAGCAAACAGCTTCTCTGTATTTCTTCCTCCTTTTCTTGCAGAAAAGAGACCCCTCTGTAAAACTCAAAGGCAGCAGAAGTCTTTTGTAAGAAATCAGGAAAAGTGTGATAAATATGCCTCAAAAGCAAAGGAGCTGAGCTGGCAACTGCTAACAGATTGTTCAAAATCTACTATTCACCCAAAAGAAAGGGATGGGAGGAGCGTGGGTGTGGGTGAAGGGGGAATCCACAGAAATAAAGACAGATAGATAAAAGTAACTGTCATCCACTTTCGTTCTGTGTTTGTGATAAGCTCCTGTTTCGAACTCCAGTGTCCCACACTACTGGTCTGTTTTACCCTTTAGCCCCAGAAAAAGTACCGTCGTCAAAATCCTCACAGCCCCAGCACCACAGCCTTGCTGGAATGTACCACTTGATGTGGACAAGCTGTGGTTGAATCTAAGAAGAGACAAGAGAAATTGTGGCTCCTCTGACACTCCAGGGTGTGGCTCTGAGCTGCTGGACACTGGACTCTGTGCCTGAACCCCTTACTGTCCCGGAGCACATGGCCCAGGAGCTACATTGAGGTGCCTTGTTTGTGTCTGGGGAAAACAAAGAAAGAACAGGGAGTTGGAAATAGTTCACTCTCTGCTGTTCTCTCCTTTCTTGCCACCACCTTCATGGGCAGCTGAGGAAGGAAAGTCATCCTACTGACTGATCAGCCGTCCTGGGAATAAAGCAGTTAGCCAGAATGCAGAACTTTAATGGGGAAAATAATGTCTCCTGCTCCTTCCTGAACATTTTGTCTGCTGGGTGTTGGCACCAGAGAGAACGCTGTGTCCATTGCAGTCAAGCAAGTTGCTTAGAACAAGAGTTGAGACAGTTCCTAATTCTTCCTATCAGACTTCTAACCAACAAAGACCCTCATGGTAGGTATATGTGGGAATATATATATTGGAGAGGGACTCTTTGTCAGGAAGTCTAGTGACAGGAAGAGGTGTAATGGTTTTAAATTGGAAGAGGGGAGATTTAGATTACATATTAGGAAGAATTTCTTTACTGTGAGGGTGGTGAGGCACTGGAACAGGTTGCCCAGAGAAGTTGTGGCTGCCCCATCCCTGGAAGTGTTTAAGGCCAGGCTGGATGGGGCTTTGAGCAACCTGCTCTAGTGAGTGGTGTCCCTGCACATGGCAGGGGGGTTGGAACTTGATGATCTTTTAGGTTCCGTCTAACTCTAACCATTCTATGATTCTATGATCTGTTCACCCTAGAAAGAAAGAAAAACTGTTCATATTAGGTCATGCAATTCACGCTGTCTGATACAGGTTTTACTATCCTTGCTTCATCTTGTCTGGGCAATATCTATATTTTTCATGGTTGCACCATGTTCATGATGCACCACAGGAACAAAAGCTATCCTGATACCAAACAGTATCTGGAAAAGTTTTGGGCTGGGACCACTGGATTTCAAGGGAGGTACCAATTTAAAGCTTATAGGGAGCTGTGACCACCATCCTGCACAGAGGTGACACAACAGGCGGGACTTTTCCTTTGAATGTTACAAAACCTCTCAAGGTACCACTGAACAGTTACTAGGTACTTCCTCATCACTGTGTACAGTAAGTAGTAAGTCACTCTTATTCAGTTCTTACCTTCTTTCATCTTGAATTTGGAAAGAAAAATATATTTAGCTACAACACTGATAGAGGAGACTCTAAGCAAAGTAAAAGCTAAGCTCAGAAGTTCACCATAGACATCTCCCAGGAGGCCCTTTCTACTTTCCTTGCCTCAGTTTCCTCTCTCTCCCCAAAATCTTAGCAGCCTCAGTACATTTAAGTCTACAATTACCATAAAACTGTAATGAAATCTGCTACTGTTCTCATAAAGTTGCATATTTTTGCTTTTCTTAAGACAAATTACTCCATATTTTCCAAATATTTTGAGATTTTCATGCAGCTTTGCAGTACTGAAATATTTGATTATGTCAGATCACCTTATTATGAAGTTTTTCTTGTTTTCACAAAGAAAAGACTGGATGGAACCACAGACAGAATAAATCAGCCAAACTATGCTGATGTCACTGTTGCAATAACCGAATTATTGCACACAAGGAACACTTGGCCCTTTGGATCTAATCACTGCAGTTGTCTGTTAAACTGCTTTACTTTTGTTTTAAACACACCTTTGCAGGTCCTGCAGGGACCATACTTGCTCACTCCCTGGTGGAAAGTTGTCCTGCTTTTATGAAGTGTGAAAGCAGCTCCTTTCCCTGCACTCTTCTCTATTATTTGAAGCTAAGCCCCTGGGAGAATGCAAAGCTTTTCAGATCAGACCCAAAAGAAAGTATGTCACCAGGAGGAAAATTTTCACTAACTTCAAAATACCCTATGACATTATTTTTAATCTCTGCAAAAGGGTTAATGGTTTCTCCCTTAAATTTAAGGTTCCAGTGCACATTTTTAAAGGTCATCATAAACTACTACAATTACAAATTTCTCAACCCACAGTATCTTTGTCAATCTGTCCATGGCTCCTTCCTATTGAAATCTGGTTCAAGCTTCATTCCTTGCCTCAGTAGCATGCAGAACATCCAACAAATGAGGATGAAATAATGAGAACAACAGTGCTAGACCCTACTAATTATTCCTAAAGCCCAGCACCTATTCAGACAGTAATCAGGAGATGTATATGGATGAAGGATGAAGGATAAGAAAGAGCACAAGTTAATCCCTCCTTATCAAAGCCTCTTATCCTCTGGATATGAGCAATTATGGAAATTTCTCAGAAATTTCTCCACCCAACCTGAATTGTGCTTGGATTTTCCATGTCCCGGTTGCAGGACCCTGCAGTTGGCTTGGCTGAACTTCATGAGTTTTGCACAAGCCCATCTCTCAAGCCTGTCTGGGTCCAACTGGATAGTATTCCTTCCCTCCAGTATGTCATCTAGCCTTGGTGTCACTAGGAAACTTGATGAGGGCGCACTCTATCCCACTATCCATATCTCCAACAAAGGCGTTAAACAGCACTGGTCCCAGTACTGACCCGCAAGGAACATCACTCATCACTAGCCATGCAGCTAGTTCCTTTTCCACCAAGTGATCCATCTGTCAAATCCATGACTTCCAAATTTTCAGACCAGGATATCGTGTGGGACAGTGTTGAAAGCTTTGCATATGTCAAGGAAGATGATTTCTGTTTCCCTGCCTTTGTCTACCAAGGCTGTGGCAATATCCTAAAAGGCCAACAAATTTATCAGGCGTGATTTTCCCTTGGCAAAATTGGTGTCACCAACCACCTCCTTATTTTCCATGCGCCTTAGCAGAGATTCCAGGAGGATCTGCTCCATGATCCTGCCAGGCACAGAGGTGACACTCTTGGTTATGTTGGTTATGCCAGTAATCATATCTAAGAGTCACCACAGATGTACTTGTCTGGAAATTTGCCTAGTACCAATTTGTCTAGTATGTTTATTTATTTATTTATTCAGTCCTCCCACTCCAGGAATATTTTTGATCTTCACAATGTCTTCCACATTTTGATTATGGCCTGGGGAAGATTTCTTGTTTTCAATAGAGCAACTTCTGCCCTATATTTAGATCTTAATGTTTTTACTCCAAACTGTGGTAAACTGTCCGCTTTGCTGCAGCCTAGCTAACTTTTCCTCTGTTTGCCTCATTGTACTCAGAACTGACTGTACATATTTTGAGTCTTCTTTGAGGACATGGCATTTTTCTTAGCTAAGTGGCATAACTTCCATATAATGTGAGAGTGTTGGAAGCAATGACTGCTTTCTCAATGTGTGAAGCCAAATTAATGAATCTGGCTTGCTACAGATTTGTATCTTAGGCCTCCCGTGCTCTCCCATCTCAATACTCCAGACTGTTCTATAAATCCTACAATATTGAAAAGACTGTGAGCATTCTAGCAAACTGTGCACACCAGTTGCATTGGCTGGTAGATTGAGTGTAGACTGGACAACTGCTGCCCTGGCTGAACTCTGCCCACCACCTTCCCAGCAGGGAAGTGCTCTTACATTCCTTTTCTCTGCCAATTTTCGCACAACTGGTGGAATTGCAATCAAAACTTTCAGGGTTTTTTAAATGTGGTTAAATTAATCTATAGGTTCAAAAATATCATGGGGAGTGTGGACAGAAATGGGGGTAACGCAGAAGCAGGTAACAAACAGATGTGGGTTGACTGTGTGACTGAATAGGCTGTGTTTTCTTTGGAAACAAGACCAAAAACATCGCTCAAATCCAAGCAAGAGGGTTTGCCTCACTCCACTCCTCCCACCAGACAACTCCAATTGGAGCCATTCTGAGCATTTACTGACTGTTCTCATGTGTGCTACAGGCTACTGCAGTTGGGCAAGTGAGAACAAGAGGGAGCAGAGCTCTAGCCCTTTCTGCAGTCTGGGGTGAGCCGTTCACACATGGCCTCACTGAGGAGCAAATCTTTCCTCCCCCTTATACATCTGGTATTTTGGATGCATACCTCTCTCTACAGCCACTGGACATTTCCTACTGAAGAGGAGAGATGAAACTCCAATGATAGCAGATTTCCTTATCATGCAGATCCGTCTAGAGTGGGCACGGAAAGGACACATCCCCTTTCAATGTTCCCAGCTACAGAGGATTCCCTATCAGTGTATTTCCATTTTTATATTCTTTGAGTGGGTCGATATTTGGGTGGGTCAGTAGGGAAAAGAAGGGGTGTGAAGAATTTAATCCTGTCTGTTTGCCAAAAAGCAACACAAAATCTGCTCCAAACAGAAACAGACATATTTGAAAGAAAAATGAGAAAGAAGGAAAGCAAAGAAGGCTTGAAGTGGGGGGATTGGGGAATCTTGTTCATAGATACTACTAATGTTCATGTTGAAAGGACTGCAAGAAATGAAAATCACCATCAAGAATGAAAGTTTCAAGATCAGATCTTTAGAGGTCTTGGCTCACACCATGACCAATGGTAGCATCACACAACGTGTCCCTCTGAGATTCTGATATGTGAAACATTTCTCCAAGGATCTAAACATGAAAGCAATATAAGCAGTTGATCAGGGTGGCAATGATAAGTCAGGAGAATCCTTTTCCTCTAATACTGAGCTTGACTGTAGTAAGGAAAGTGGTATTATCTCAACAGTGGTTCTGTCTGTACCCCGAATCTTCTTGCCTCATTTCCAGCTACAAATTTAAAGCAGCAGCTTGTATCCTTTACATGTCTCTCCCACTTGCAAAATTACCACCAGAAACAGCAGGTCCCATTTCAGATAATCTTTGTTTCTGCCCTCCTTCCTCTCAGTCTTTCTTATCCCCTCTATCAGAAAGTGTAAAACAATGGCCCTTTAGGTCAAAATCTTTTGTTTAAATCTGTGAGAGATGAGACTCAAAATGGATTTTAAAAAGGTCAGAGATCTAAGCTTCCAATTCTCTGTGAACATGAAATGCCTGAATCTGCTCCAAGACTCCACTGAGCAGAAAGACATGGGGATGGGAAAAAATTTACATGGAACTGCTGTTTCTGAATCTTGTTTATCATTTTCTCCCTCTTCCCCACTTACAGCATCCATAAAGAGGCCGCAGCAACTTCCCTCTGCCACCCACAAAAATCAATAGTGAACAGGAAAATTTGTCTTCTTCCTCTCCATGTTGCACTGCCCTTTTTCTGTAGTGGTGACACAAAATAGCCCACTGAGGTATCTGTCCTTTAAGACAACTAAAGCTAGAGGGAAGGTGAGGGGAAAAAAAAAAAAAAAAAANAAAGAAAAAGCTGGAATCATCCAACAGGGAACATATTTCATAGCCTTTAAAGTGTTCAAATCACAACTGTACCTGATTACCACGAAGTACATCACTCACTTTAGAACCAAATTTACCCACACAAACTTGGTGTTCTTTCCCTGTTTATTACTGTAAGTTATTGCCCTCCAAAATGCTGACTCATGAAACTCAGCTTATGGAAAACATTCTATATGTTAAGGCAGCAAATCCTCACACCATCTCTGCTGCTGCACTTTGTGTCTTTCCTACTACAAGTGTCAGCCAAGACATAAAGCAAGGGATTTGGTACTCCTGGTTTCTTATTCTCTCTTCCAACACCGATGATTTATGTGATATTGGGCACAATACTCTAAATTAGACTGCCCCTTTATCTGCCCAGTTGTCTATAAAATGAGAATTGAGCTTCCGGTACTCTGAAAAATGAACATTAAGACCTACTGAATTGCTTCCTTGAAAAAACGTAAGATTTTGATATTTTTTTTTCTTAATTTTTAGACTGTACAGGTTAGAAATTTATTTCTAGAAAGATGGGAAATGGAACCACAACTTCTTATGTAAACACGTTTCTAGGAGGTGAATCTTTATGGGACGTCCAAATATCATTAGACAGGTGAAAACTACATACAGAATCAGAGAGGGAGAGAAGGAGAAAGAGCAAACCTGAAAGCCTGTCCTCAACAGAGGAGTCGTCAGGTCTCAACAGTTAATGTTATCAAAAGTGCTTTGGAAGAATCTCAGGAGAAAGGTGTAAAAAAAAGTGTACAATTGTTGTTATTTGTCTTCTGAAAGCTAAATATCAGATATTAAAAGCCAGAAATTCATGAGTCCAGAAGGATTTAGGTACCAAGAGAATATCTCTTCCAGCAAAGCCCAGACTAGAACAGGGAAGACTTACTATTTACATCTACTTTACAATTAAGCAACAGTACAAACATAAATACTACAGCTTCCCTTAGCTCAGTGCTAAAGCTCTGGTCCCAATCCTGCATGGGCCTCCTGTACATACTTAACTTGGGTTTCATTGAGTTCAAAGGGATTACTCATGCATGTAATGTTATTCATACGAGTGAGTGCTCACTAGATCCAGGGGGGGAAAAAGCAATGCTTTTCAAAGATTCAGAATATTCAGCAGCCTTTATTATTAATTATCACTCTGATTTACTTTCATTTAATATCATGCTGCATTTCTTCTTCATATTTTATAAACACGCACACAGAGATCAGCATCTGCCGTTGTGGATTTCAGCAGGAGCAAGCGCAATAAACTAACATGAGAAAGACTCTTCTTGGTTTTAATTCTGGAGCAACAAAACACAGGAAGCCCTACAAATAACACCTGAGAGAGATCTTGTGAGTGACTTTTAGTCACCAGGAGTCTGGATTAGGTCTGGACGGGAAATGGATTTTCCTATATACTCAGATAAAGGAAAAGAAAGGTTGAAAAAGCAGCATTTTAATTGCATTCAGTCTATGGGAAACATCAATTTTTCATTGAAAATCAAAATATTTTTTTTTCCAGAACTTGATTTGCTTCTCCACCTTTCTCTTTTAATTCATCAATACTAAATCGCTACTTTCAGGGAAAAAAAAATAAAAAAAATCTTCTCATAAAAACTACCTAGGTCAAATACATAGTTACTCCCAAATACAGTTTTAATAGAACATTCTTTACTAATCCTTACTTGGACACAATTTATGAACATATCTCTGTTTTCTTTTTGAGGTCCTCTTCTAACACTTTCCAATTGATACGTTTTCTGGTAGGAAGCTGGAAAAATCAGACCCACCTCACTTATGTTGCATGGGCGCTCACTGTTTTCCCCATCTCGCCTTTTACTCTGTTACAGCTGATCTATGGTCATACACAGCTCAGGAACAGTAAAATACCCCCTTTTTTTGGGGGAGTGGGAGGGTGGGGGTGGGAGGAGCAGGGGGTAAAGTGTACTGTCTGTAATGGATATTCTCAAATGAACCTCCTATCAGAAATATGGGAAAATGTCATATACAACCTTGTCTGGTGCCACAGCCAGGCTTAGGATCCCACTCTCCTTCAACAGAACTGGGAAAGCACTGGTGAGATGAGCAGTTTGTAATTGATAAGGAGTGGGTCTTCCCTATGGACAAGCTATGGGGGTTACTTCTTCTTCCCAGTGTGCAGCGCGGGCAGACACTCCCATACACCTTTTATACAAACTCAGCTGGACAAATTGGGTTCTTCACAGGAAAGATCACTGAGCTGAAAGCTTTCCCCTAGGAGAGCTTCTCACTTTCCACCTACTGTACAGGGAATGCAGGGACCTCTAACACCAAGCTATGCAAACACCCCTTCCTGATCGTCCCCTGAAAGGTGAAGCCATCTGCCCAGGTTATGCAGTAAGTCAGTGGAAGCCTCTTCCAAGTCCCATCCTAGTGCCTTCTCCACAGCTTTATGCTCTTCCCTTTGTTTTAGCTGATGCCCTCTAAACCGACAAGCCCAACTTCCAGAGACCTCCTGGCCCCGTCTGTCATCCCAGCTGAAAGAAACTCTATTCAGGCTGTCCAACTTGGGCCAGCCTGAGCAAGCGGAGCTCACAGATGGTTAAATGCATTTGACATCTCACTGCAGGGCCTGCAGCAGAAATCCTTGCCTGCTGTAGCCGGAGCCCCGGATAGTAGCGAATCAAGGCTCATGGCTCCAACGCTGTGTGTGCACACTCTGCTGTGAGTTAATATTATTGGCTCGCCCCTCAATCATGCCTTTTCCAGCTAGCTGCTCCTGTCAAAGCACATCTCATTAGGCCTGAAGGCTCAATGAAATGGAAATTCATGTTTAAATTTAAAAACAACATATTG